>CM031235.1:278943167-279009463 GCA_018340775.1 Taxus wallichiana var. yunnanensis | reverse complement strand
TAACTTAATAAACATGATTAAACCAATTAATTAAGGCACAACAATCAACAACTATTAAATGAATTACATCAAAAAATAAATCACATACTCCACAATAAATAAAAGAAAAGGGAAGAATTACACACATAGCCCATGGTCACAATTGGAGGTCATCCCCCCATGGGAACCCCTAACAACCTAATAACAAAACACCAAACATTACACAAGTTTCCATGGTAGCCATCGTTGTATCCATCCAATATTCGGTGTGGTTGGTCTCAAACCCCCTTTTCATTGTTGTGATATAATTACCTACAAAATCACAACATACCTCCTTCGGCCTTGTGATCATATCAAATACATCAAAGATAAATACACGCACATCCATCAATAAACATTCTTATATAACTAAATCACCATATAAACTAAACAATGTTATCACTTGTTTATAATTTCAACAACATCTCAATTCTACCATTTCATTGATATCATCGAGATCACGAGATTAGTTCAATGCTAAATCATATTCAACATGATGAGAATCTCAAATGTCACTAAATATATATGCTAACAACACATCATCATCATCAATATAAAATGTCTCTCTATGTCTCTAATAATCCACACAAATGATATTATGAATCACAATCCATCAATAGTCAAGAATACCTCTATCATCTAACATCATGCTAAACCAAAATGATATGATAATATCCATGTCTATAGTCAAAAGTAATCCAAATAAATATGATAAGTGTTGAAGAGGAGTGGGAACTACATCCCCTCCCCTTAAACTTGACTTCCTCCTGGAAGTCACTAAAATAGGTGTGGAAACTAGGGTCGTAAAAATGTAGCATCCTCCAATGTAGTAGCCGTCTCATGATACTGTCCCACTTTGGAATCGCACCTGATCAATCTCTCATCCTCAAAGGCCTAGGGTCCTGCAATATAAAATACACATGGGATCCACCATCATCTGCCCCTGCTCCTACACCTACAATGTGGTCCAATATAATACATGAGAAGAATCTAGGATATATATCCTAAGAATAGATACATGGAACAAATCATGCATGCGAGAAAAGCTAGGTGGAAAAACTAGATGATAAGCTAAGGGACCAATCTACTCTAATATATCGAATGGACCCACAAATCTAGGAGATAACTTAGAGCCTTTTTCATAATGAGATAGGACTCTTATGATGTCCCACATAAATGAACACCTTTGTGCCCACCTCATAACTATGGTTAACTCTCTTCTGATCTACACACTTCTTCTACCTATCATGTGCCTCTTGTAACCTTTTTCGGATCAAAAAAACCTACTGCTCCATGTCTTGTAAAATAACTGGACCAAGAGATACTCTGTCCTCAAGTTTGTCCCAACTCAAAGGTGTCCTGCACTCCCTGCCATAAAGTGCCTAAAATTAAGACATCCCAATAGAACTATGAAATATGTTGTTGTATGAAAACTCAACCAAGTACAAGTACTCCTCCCACCTCGACTGATGATCTATGATGTACATCTAAAGCATGTCCTCTAAAATCTTATTCACCTACTCCGCTCCATCGTCCATCTATCTCTGGATGGTAGGTTGTGCTGAAGTTGATGCTTTTCCTAAGGTCATCTGCATGGTAGTCAAGAAGTGTGATGTGTATAAGGGATCGGAGTCGCGAGATGATCTTTGCAGGATCCGTGTAGTCTAACAATCTCATCCAAGTACACTCTCGCTACTGCACTAGTTGTATAGGTGGTCTTTACTGAGAGAAAAATGAGCCACTTTCGTCAATCTATCCATCGTGACCATGATGGCATCGTGGTGGTATCTCAATGTCAATAGCCCTACTATGAAATCCATGGAAATGGTGTCCCATTTCCACTCCGGTATAACATGTGGGTAAAGAAGGCTAGTTGGATGTTGATGCTTGGCCTTCACCCTCTGACACTCTAAATAGTGTGACACAAACTGAGCTATATCTCTCCGAAGACCTCTCCAATTGTATATATGTCTCAAGGTGGTGTGCATCTTCTTCACCCTTAGATGGGCTTAATAAAGTACATAATAAGCCTCTGCAAGATATCCTATCTCAAACTTTCATACCTTGGTACATAGATTCGGTCTCGTGTCCGAGAATTCCATGCAACTCTAATACAAAAGCATCAAACTTTCCCTCAAGGGTCTTTGAGACTCAATCTCTAATCTAGCTGCAAGGTAGAAACTATCATGTGGAAGCTGTCACAAAATCCTGCTCCACAAATTTGTACCCACTGAAGTAGCCATAACCAGATGTCTTCGTTTACTCAGAGCATTAACAACAACATTCTCCTTCCCCTTCACATGCTCTATCTCCATGTCATACTCACATAGCAACTCCATCCAATGCCGTTGGTGAGCGTTGAGATTGGGTTGCATGAAGAGGTGATGTAAGCTTAGATGGTTTGTCCTAAGTATAAATCTCCTACCCAAAAGGAAATAATGCCAATGCACCAAAGTATGCACCACTTCTAAAAGCTCCATGTCATGAGTAGGATAATTGATCTCGTGATCCTTGAGTTTTCGAGACTCAAATGTAACTACACATCCATCCTCCATTATTACGAAGAACTCACCCTATAGATCTCGACACTACAAGAATGGTTGTTGTCGTAAGGCATTCCTTTAGTGTCTTCAAGGCCTCTTAGCATATGTCTCGACCAAACAAACTTCTTCCCTTTTTGCTAAATGGAAGTGATGGGGTGTGCAATCCGAGAAAATTCCTGAAAAAATCTCATGTTGTAACTTACCAACCCCATGAAACGGTGCACCTCGGTCACATTGGTTAGTGTAGGCCAATCCATAATAGCTCTAATATTAGAAGGATTGACTGTGATACCTTCCCCTAAAATGATGTGACTCAAGTATTGAACCTCGACAAAAATAATCCACACTTCTCCAACTTTCCGTAAAGTTGCTACTTTCTAAGACAACTGCAAAACCTTAGCAAAGGTGCTCCTCACACGTACGTGCGTAAATCAAAATGTCATCAAGAAATATGAACACGAAGTGATCTAAAAATGTCTAGAATACCCCATTCATCAAACTCATGAATACTACGGGGGCATTCGTTAGACAAAAATGCACTACTATGAACTCGTAGTAGTCATATCTCATATGGAAGGCTATCTTATGAATATCTAGCCTCTGTGATCCTCGGTTGATGGTATCTAGACTCAAGATCTATGTTGGCAAATATTGTTGCCCCATTCATCCGATTGAAAAATAATCAATACATGAAAGGGGATAACAATTCTTGATTATTACTTTATTCAGCTGACGATAATCGATACACAAACATAAAGATTTGTCCTTCTTCTTTACAAAAATCACCGATGCACCCCAAGGGAATACACTATGATGAATTAGGCCTTTCTCAAAAAGGCCCTCTAGCTCTACAACTTGAGCTCGTAGAGCTCAGGGGTAGTCATCTTATATGACACTCGTGAAATGGGCTCTGCTCTTGGTACCAAATCAATGTGAAAATCTATCTCATGTGGGGGAGGTAACCCTAGCATCTCCCTTGGAAAGACATCTAAAAACTCTATCAAGATGTGATGATCATCAAGTGATGGCATACTAGACTCATCCTTTGATATTTCACTAACCGTGACAACATACAACTTCCAACCTCATCGCACACACCACTTAAGATGTATTGCGGATATAGTATGAATAGAGGTGGGTCCACTTCCAAATCATCTACACATGATATTACCTTACTAGAACAATCAACCTTAGCCATGTGTGTAGATAACCAATTTGTGCCCAAACTAATCCCATAGGAACCCAAAGGAAGGATATGAAGATCCAAGGTCGTGGAAAAATGTCCTAGGTCAACTATGCACTCCTTGACTTAGGATTCCATTATGTGAGCTTCACTCCATAAGCCATCTCCACATCCCAACTATGGCTCTTCCTAACTACCACCAACCTGCATCGCTCTACTACAAATGGGGAAATAAAATAATCTGAGGATCCCGAATCAAATAAAATAGGAATAAGAATGCCATTAATGCTACATGTAGTCTCAATCATCGTGCCCTAGTGCTCTACCTAGCACTTCTCAACCACTGCATATATCCAGTGGATCCTAGCCATATCGTCTATTGTATGCTCTAAAATTGGTGCCTTACCCTTGTTATTAGGGTTCTGATGGCACTCTCTCTAATGATGCCCAAGTACACCACACCCATAGTAACTACTTTGTCCCTCCAATGAGAAGTGTCTCCTACAAGTACTCTAGTGGTCTATGTCATGGATCCTGATGATCCTGCTATGGACTATTGTGGTCGCTACTGAAGATCCCTTGCAGAACGAGCTCTAGGCGGTTCCCCGAGTCCCGACTGGTCCCTTAGAATGAGGCCCCATACCGCATCCCGTCTTAGCATCAAATCTTAGTTGAGGCCTAAATGAAGGATGAGTCTACTACTGAGGTGGTTGTTGTGGTGGTCTAAATGAAGACTGTGTAGAACCATGTCCGACATGAGGAGGAGGAGCTGACCTCCTCAATCTGTTATCCTACATCTACTGGATACGGCTCCACACTCTATCTCTATCATGTTATGTCTTCCCCCATGCCTCCTTCGTAATGTAGGCCTTCTCAATAGCCTCTGCTAATGTCTATGGATAATGAATGTGCACTTCCCCTTCTAAGTCTAGGTTCAAGCCTCTGATGAACCTTTGGATCCTCACCTACTCATCCTGCATGTAGTCGACGTATTGAAGCAAGTCCATAAACCAACTCTCATAATCGCCACTTGTCATGGATGCCTCGACATAGGTTGTGGAATTCATCTATCCTCTGCCTTTGAATGAACCTCTTGGACAAGTATCTACTCTCGAAACATTCCTCAAAGAGATCCCATGTAAGCGTCTTGGAATCCACATGGAGCTTCGCTCCTCGGTACTCTACCAAACATCGGATCTATCTCTTAGAATGTGGACGACAACATGAGCCTTCATGTTGCTAGTACACTGGACATAGCTTGAAGCATCTGCTCAAGCTGACTAACCATGCCTATGCCTAAATTCCTCTATTGTCCCAAAGCAAAATGAGATGGATGGAGTTTAGAATCTCTCGATGTGATTTGCCAATGTATATTTTCTTCCTCTAGATCTCTCCACATGATCATCACACTTCCTAGGGCTCTTAGATCTATCTATTTTTCCCGTAAACTTGTCTCCATGACCTCTCTGTGGTGAATCTCGTCTAGCTGACTCCACGTGGAAGTTCGTTGCCCTATACTCATCACTATGTTGGTAAGTTGCATGAGCCTCTATTCACGGCGCACTATCATGTCTGCTAGGTCTCCCTCCTAAAGATCCCCTGTGTATAGCAGTATTAACATCATGTAGTGTCTGCAGTATTTGAGACAATATGGTTGTTACTACCTAATCTACGGGTGGTAGGTCTAGGTCTACGTGCAAGAACCCCTCATCTAATCCATGCCTCCTGCACAAACCAAAGTGAGAGTTAGTTTATCATTCTAGGTTTTTTTTAGTTTTCTACGTTTTTAAAACATCATGAAATGTTGTGTGTTCAAGGTTTAGAGTTGTGCTAGGTTTTCTTGTTATGTCTTATGTTTCCAAGTGTGCCCGGGGTCCAAGCATTGAACCCATGGCTCTGATACCAAGTGTAATGCCCACAAATTATGACATTCTAAAACCACAATAAACCTTAAATAATTATCTAGAATTCAGTAATATAAGCCCAATAAGACCCTAGATGCGTTGGCACATCACTCAGCCTAGACTGAGCGCTCACCTAAAGCATGAAAAGGTACCAGGTCCCTCTTTAGGGTTGTTGTTGCAGGTTGTTAGCATGATGAAGACTTTAATCATTTAGATCTACACTATTATACTCTTCAAGCAAATGCATAATCAAATCTAGATCTAGAAAATAACAGACTTAACAGATAACCATAATGCAAGTCAAGCATGCAATATTGAATCTGTAACCATGATAACACCTTGATTCAGTCCATAATCCCCATTATATTAAATGCAGTAAGTACACAAAAGCTTCATTACAATAACAATAGTATACGCTCATGCGCGTAACAAATTTAGCAGCATAATCTCACTATATCTCCATGTATGCATATATATATCTACTACACATTTTACTACATACTTATAAGGGTGGGGAATTTCCCTTCATTGCTTATCTAATCCCAAAATAGGTCACATTTATTACTTGCCACGCGTAATTACAAAAATATCCACACATGCAAGTGTGCTACAAATAGACTACTGTTAGTTAACTAATAGTAGTAGATCTATTTCAGCCTATGTCCATGTAAACAATGTGTGACATGCAAGTCCCCAATCAGTTTGAGTGCTCTGCATGCTATCTCTTAAAATATATCCTTGTCGTGAAAATTTCTAAGTCCCAAACTTGTTTTTTTCCTCGCGCACAATCTTTTCGATAATTCCGCGCCTTTGAATTTACTCTTCTCTCCCACATGAACCTTCTATATTTTCTTTACTAAGTGCCAAGGTCTGACTGATCAACATTACCCCACACTAGTTGCATTTCGCCCTAGAAATGGTTGTCTCCAAAACAAATCAAAGAATATGAATAGAAGAATAGAAAGAATTTGGATGAATGAAAGAATGTTTTTAACCTACAGTTTCTTCTTTTGCAACCAAAATAATCAATTCTAGATATTCCTCTTTTATTTCCACCTCTAATGTCATTAGTCACCGAGCATGACCTCGCTTTCTCCGGAATATCCACTACAATTGATTCTAACTCATCTCTTGCAATCTCTAAAAATTGCTCTCGGGGTCATTTCTTCTTCCTCCATGACCATCTTCTTCTTTCCCTTAACTCCCGCTACAACTACCATCTTTGGTGTCATTTCTACCCTACAATCCTCTGAAAATACTCGTCTTTTGACTTTTGCAACGTGCAACTCAAACCCTAGCTCAAACCTTCATGCCCTAGTGGAAATCACGTGCCCTAGCTCATTTTTAACGTGTCTGCTTCGCTCAAACCCTTCTCCTATGGGAACACAAGCTTCTCCTTCACACAAACCTCCTTTCCACATCTGGTTTCACACTCCTCACACCTCAACATGATTGCTCAGCTCTTTGCACTTAGCTCTTGTCAAATTCTCTTAATCGCAACGGTAAGAATGAACTCGCATCCCATCCTTATATAAATTTTCAAATTTTTGATGCATTTATTGCTCCTTTACCTACCCAATGTCCTCTCATTTATTGACCAATTTCATTCGTTCCGCATGGTACATCTTCATGCCCTAGTTATAACCTCTTAGCATGCCTTCCTACCCTCTGGTCACTAGACTTCTCTTTAACATGCTTCCTTGCGCCCGAGTACCTTATCATTGCACCTTCCACTGGTAGTTGTTATGGCATCCACTTACCTCACGTTATATTGTCCCTTCATTCATCTCCATCTTTGGTCACTTTTTAGAAGCAATCCTTTGACTTGAATAGCACCCGTAGCAGTCTTATTCCTTTCATCGTTCATTTCCAACCATCTTGTACCTAAATATCAACCACCACCCCACACTAAAAGTATGTGCAGTCCTTTGTGCATAAAAATTCTTCAAATAGTAATTAGCTTCTGGCACGTAAATGCACTTATTACACAACACACCAACTAAATTGAAAAAGCATAGAAACAAAGAATGAACACATTAAGGGAATGCAGAATTTGAAAACCTAATCTAAATGGAAATATTGCCTTATTACAAACACCAAGAAGACTTATTTATAGTAGGGCTTCAACCTACTCCCATTAAAGTAACTAGGTAGCCATGTTCCAAAGAAGTGCTTCTAACTAGAAAGCACTTGTTTCAAGGATGTAAGTGATAACATACAGCCCCAACCAATGTACCTTAAGTTTTCCTAGATGGCGCAAGAACTTAGAGTCATACAGAAGCACCATTTTTCTAATATCAAACTTCTTATCCCCTATTTTTCTATCATGCCATGCTTGCCATGCTTTTCACTGGCCTTTTCTTGCTTTTGACTCCAAAGTGCTATGGCTCATTGTTCATCCAGCTTAATTATATTTTCAATCCATTCTTCTAAATATTTCTCATCAGCTAGACCTCCAACACACATAATACGCAAAGAAGGTAACATAAAATCCATAGGAAGAAGTGATCCCTCGCGGTGAAATAGGCCAAACACTAACTAAAATGGTGTGGCTTTGTTCAACCTTTTATATGTTGTTGATATGCCCAAAGTACGGAAGATAATTTATCATCCCAATCCTTTCTTCCAACATCACATATTTTTTTCAATGTCGGCTCAAAAATTTTGTTGAAAGCCTCGTAGTTCCATTTTCCTTAAGGATGATAGGGTGTAGTCTTATGGTGTGCAATCATGAACTCATCTAATAAAATTTTGATTGTCTCATTAAGAAAATGTGTGCCCCTATCACTAGTCAAACTTAAAGGACATCCATACCTTGTAATAATATGTCTTAAAATTGCGGTTCTTGATGAAACTACCTTCCCTTCGATCAATAACTCTTTCCCATAGAAACTTCCCGAATAGTTTCTATCTTGTGAAATTTATATAGCCATGTCGAGCCAGTAAGTTATGATGTAGCGTGATCCAATTCATACCCGGTGAAATAGTCCACAAAATCTATAGCCCATTTCTCAAATGGCTTGGTGCAAAAGTAAGAGGTCTCCTGAGGCATTTCATCTCATTGACCTAGTTTCCAAGATGTTGGCAATGATCACATGCCTTTACAAATTGTAATAATGTCCCCATTACCGGTACAGGCTATCTCTTTATAATACCACCATGAGCTTCTTTAATACCTTATGTGTGGATGTTAACCAATAAACCCTCCTTCGCATATTATGTGTCCTCACCAGTATTCCATAATGGTGTAGCAAATATGCACTTCTTGATATTCAAAGAGATAGCTCAACTATCTACATCTTTCAAACATTAAGCATTTGCAATGATTCTTAACTAATCCATACACCTTCCAATCGTCTAAATGACCTGGTTTTTACCAGAAGTTGTGAATAAATTCTTGAAATGAGCACCGATCGACATACTATGCTCAAAAATATAGCAAGCATTTACCAAATTTTGCCAAGGATTAAAAGATAGGTGAAATAGGACCCATTAGCACATAGATCAGTAAAATAGTCTTTTCTGATCCTATAGCCCATGATGATTCTTCATCTGTAAAATAGTAACGCCTTCTAGTATTTTTTCAATGGATGTGCGTAGGAAATGCATTCCATGTAAGTTCTCTATCCTAAGTCCATCCTTCTTGATATTGATCATGCACCCATTTCGACTCTTTATCTTCACGAAGTTGGGGTTCATAATGATTCTTTCTAATTGGGCATGCACCCTCTTTAATTATCTTCATCTCCCCTAATGATTCATGCATGCCTTTAAGTTCATGGTACCCCCTAGGAAATAAGTCCTAGTAATCCCTTAGTAACTCTATGATTTTTGCCACTTCAAAGTCTAACCAATAGTCTCCAATTATGGCTTCCTTAGGCTCAATATTTGTTCCAATATTCACCCACTTTGTCTTCATAGGTTCATGATAGGCACGTGTGGTCTTATCCACATATTATCACCAATACCTCACGCCTCCCCTGTTAAATGGTTTACATCTAGATTTTTACTTCTTCATCATCCCCTAAGTAGAACACTTTTCCTTTCTCTTTCTCAAGGCAAGCACGTTGAAGTAATGTTGCATCGGCCTTTGGTTCTTCATCAAGACATGCTCCTGAGTCTTTTTTATCTAATAACTCCTGAAGGAGTTCTTCAGCCTTGGCACTATCCCCCATAGTTAATCACTTGATAACTTTCAATGCTTATTTCACCGTAGGCTTTATACAGAATAATTCAAATGTCTGGACCATTCCCATGATTAAATTCTACCAATTTCTAGTTTTTCTATGGAGTTCTACATATACATACCAAGCATGTGCATAGCCTTGTAAAGTGGAATAAAACTTGTGCACCCATAGTGAAGGTGGTAAAGATTCTTGCCCTTCGTCTCTAGATTCTCTCACACTTCGAATGTGGTTCCGAATAGGTTGATTACCGTGATAAGTACTTATTTGAGTAGGTGCATTGATCCTAAAGAACCTAGTAGTAAGAGTCATCCTAATTTCATTCCATCCTACAAGATTATCCTTGTGGGCCACCCACCAATGTGTTGTTGTCCCACATAGTGTATATGCTAGCATATTTCTTCTTTCCAGTGGTTCTATCCATTGTTCTTCCATGGCGCATAGGAATACCATGGGATCCCCTTCTCCGTGTAACAAAGTACCAAGTTGCTTTACCTATCCTCTTGACATAATGCGTTTTGTGCCTCTAGGAAATATGCTCTTTACTTCGTGCCCTACCAACTCATAAGTGTTATGAGCCCAATTATCACAAGCAACACTTATAGTATCGTTAATAGATTGTGCATCCTCCCACTGAATTAGTCCTTCTTTGGTTGGCTCAATTATCTTTGGATCTTGGATGACGCATACATAAATCCTATTCAGATCTTCTTCACTTAAGAGCTCAACATAGGGTGCAGATTTTCCATCTGTTAAAGGGATAATAACTCTTTTCCTTTGTTTTCAAAACTAATATAGCCCTTGTTGAACCAAAGATTAGCATTATTTTCATAACACCAAGGACGCCCCAATAGTGCTAGGAAGCTATTCGACTTTATCGGTGCTAAAACTTCAAAGTATCCAGTGAACTTGGCTCCTTGTATGGTAATGGATGCATCTTTCAAGACTTTGATGGGAGTCACCTTAGTCAATTAGCCATGAATAATATGTTAGAGGATGGCTATAATGGGGTATTTCCATTTATACCCATGCATCTAAGGTAAGAACATTGACTTTCGCACTTTGTATCAATCAAGTATATTACTCAATAGCCACCCATCCACAACAGCATTTAGAGTGATTTCCTTGTCATAGTCTAGGCTATGAGGGGGAAGATTTTCATGCAGAATCTTTCATCCAGTATCAACACTTGTGCATGGAGTGTTTCCTTTTAACCAACTTCCTAAGAAAGTGGAATGATATTTTCTTGGAGCAACATTTTACACACTTCATCTATATCGGTTTGGATCATCTCTAATACTTTATTTCACTCCATCTTCCGTGATTTATCTTTTAAGTCTTTGTATCTCACCCTAAAAATTCTTGAGAACTTCCATGACTTTCTGGTAAACCTCCTTCTAATGGGCAGGATCTGGGTATTGTGCATTGAGAACTTCCTCTTTAGTGATGGTAGGCTTCTACTATAATGCTTCTCTGGGGTGTGTCACCTCAGCACGGGTCATGATATTTACTTGTAACGACTCGGACTCTACTTCCAACTTAGGCATCCATTGATTTTCAATAGTGCATTGTATTCTAACCATCCCTGCACCTTTTTTTCTTGTTTATGTTGCTTACTCAGATGTTGATATAAGTTCAGGCACTCCTCATACCTATGGTTATTTCCGCAAAAAGAACATGTAATATTCTAGGGAGATTTGCACCTATAGTGGTCAGGATATCCACATGTATAACATGTTCCGTGAGGAAACTCGCCTCTTCCTCCTCCATAGCCTCGTCCTCCATACCCACCTTGATAATTGTGTCCACTTCCCCAACCTCCTTCAAAATGCCCCTCATTCTTGTCATAGCGTGCTTGACTGTGATCACAATCCTGGTGCTCATTCTTGTTTTTAGAATTATCAGTTACACTTGTCTGTCATACACCAATGTCTATGGCATCATGGATTTGACCGATCAATCTACAATCTTCCGTATCATGGGTTGAGGACCGGAAAATTTTACAATAGCATGATACATTCTTCCTTATCGCACGTTGTAACAAAGGGCAATGGCTAACATCATGATTTAAATGATAGATCTCACAGTCTAACAACAATGAATGTATGGATCTGCAGGGGCAACTATCCTTGGTGTGACCTTCTACTTCACAATCTATACACCAAATCCCCAAGTGTGTTTCATGGGCCAAATTTGCCGATAGTTTCTCTAACTACTTTTTCATAGTTGTAATATGTGCCTCTAAGAATGGGCTAACGCCAGTGTCAATACTCCCAACTACCTCAAAGCATGCAGGGCTTCCTCTAATGCCTCACATGGGTCAGTGTATGTCTTATGTGATAGTGCCCTTCTAAAAGGGGTAATCAGACCCCCAATGAACCATTGTGCATGTTGGCTTGCATGTATATCATAAGATAGCTTAGATAATAGCGTTTTAAAATGGGCATCATACTCTCTAACACTCTCAGTAGTGCCTTGCTTAATATCCTTGAGTGCACTTATACTCTTCTACTCAAACTCAGGGATGTGAAACTCTTTAAGGAATGCATCTTTTAAGGCTGGATAGTTGACGCAAGTCTGATCAGGGTCAAATTTTATGTACCAACTATGTGTGTGCCCTTGTAACGTAGTAGCAAATTGGCTTGCCCTATGCTCAGAAGCCATGATTTCTTTTACGCACCACAGTATTTCACACATATGCACATGTTCAACAAACATCTTCTATGCCCCTATACTTGGAAGATGAAGAGACATTTCCATGTAAATATTATGGGGTTGGTGTGGACCTTGCCCACCTGATCCAAAACCTCTTGTGTTTCCCCGCTCCGTAATCACTAGATCCACCTGAACTAGAGCTACCTATGCCTCCTAATCTCGAACTTGTAGTTGGGTCGGACTAAAAGATGTACTTCCTTATGTCCCAATAGTAGAAATGAATTGTGCCCAATGATCTGCGAAGTGTTACTACTCCCAGAAGTTAATCCAAAAATCGATGCACTTGTATTCTATGTTGATGATACACCCAAAAAGTACTCCCATATAACAACGAATCCGTTTGTGCTGCCATCATTATGCCTCTTATAAGACTCGCTCCTACTCTCCCACTGCTTGAATTAGCTTGCTGATTGTTTGTTATAGTAGATGCTAGAAAACCAAGCGCAAGGGCAAGGTTGTCAGGTGGATTCAAATGCGCGCCCACGGCCCACGTCGTCTCTACTGGTGCACTTCTACATGAGGCAAAGGAAGGATCCCTATCATGTTTTCCAAGATGGGGAAGTTCCTAATTCTCTAGCTCCACGTCTTCTACGTGAGTTTCAAATCCTTCACGAGCCATCTCTCTCCTTAATGTCATACTTTCTGCAATGTTATGTTGCTTCACTATCTCCCTCTCGTGCGCCTCATTGTACTTAAGCCTCCTTTCCTCTCTCTACCTTTCTGCTACTAGGTCTACCATCCTTCACCAAACCTACTCCTACCCCCACGCATGGTGGGGTTTAGTTAGCCATCGGTTTACTCTCCAAATTCAAAGTTACCATCAAGATCTTGATTGCCAGTGGAATTCCTTGTAGGTAAGTTCCCCTTGGATATCATAAAAACTGGAATTCAGCTACCTCTGGGCATGAATAAGTGGAAATTGAGTACTCCAAGATATAACTGTTTAAAACACCACGGAACCACCTATCCATAGCTTGGGTCCATATCAGATTAGCATCATAAAGGGCCTGAAATTATTCCTATGTCCAAACAAGTGCGTGGTACCTCTAATTCTGCTTAGATGCATATGCAATCAGCCACTTGTACAATTCTACTAGAAAGATAGCAAAAAAATCTCTCATATAAATTGTTATCTGATTTCGTTCCACCCAAATGCATGCGTTAAACTCGGATCTAGTGTTGAAATGCCATGCGTATTCTTCTTCTAGATCTTATATCCACTCTTCAACACTTACTAAGGTCAACCGGTATGTCTTCATCACAAACCATCTTGAAAACAAATGAAAAAGAGGTCCCATCAATGGAACCAATGATGCAGCCTAGAATTCAATAATACAAGCCCAATAAGACCCTAGACGTGCTAGCACATCACTCAACCTAGACTGAGCACTCACCGAAGCACGCAAAGGTACCAGGTCCCTCTTTAGGGTTGTTGTTGCAGGTTGTTAGCATGATGAAGAATTTAATCATTCGGATCTCGGACTACTATGCTCTTTAAGCGAGTGTATAATCAGATCTAGGTCTAGAAAATAATAGACTTAATGAGATAAGCGTAATGCGTCAAGCATGTATTATTGAACTCGTAATAATGATAACACCTTGATCCAATCCATAATCCCCATTATATTAAATGAAGTAAGTACATAGACACTTCATTATAATAACAAAGTAACATACGCTCATGTGCATAACAGATTTAGCAAACATAATCTCACTATATCTCCATGTGTGTGTGTGTGTGTGTCTATATACTTATAAGGGTGGGAACTTGCCCTTCATTGCTTATCTAATCCCAAAATAGGTTGCATGCTATTATTAGCCACACACCGTTACAAAAATAGCCACACATGCAAGTGTGCTAACAATAGACTATTGTTAGTTAACTGACAATAGTAGATCTATTTTCATCTATGTCCATGCAAAAATGTGTGACACACAAGTCTCCAATCGGTTTGAGTGTTCTCGCACGCTATCTCCAAAAATAGATCCTTGTCATGAAAACGGCTAAGTCTCGAACTTGTTTCTATTCCTCATGTGCGATCCTTTCCGATACTTCCGCGCCTTTGAATGCACTCTGCTCTCCCACGCGAACCTTTTGTATTTTCTTTACTAAGTGCCATGGTCCGACTTATCAACATGTGTCCAAGATTTAGAGTTGTGCTAAGTTTTCTTGTTATGTCTTATGTTTCCAAGTGTGCTCGGGGTCCAAGCATTGAACCGTTGACTCTGATACCAAGTGTAACACCCACAAATTATGACATTCTAAAACCACAATAAGCCTTAAATAATTATCTAGAAACTTGTGGCAAATATATATTTTTTAAAGATTATAAGGGTGTCAAACCCTAATACGTTTAATTAAATTCCCTCAAGCAACTACTACATTACATTAAATGGAACAGGTCTAGATTAATAATTAAAGTATTCTTAACCCATTTCTAAAGTAAATTTCAATTACAATTCTCTAGAAAAGTGTCCATTAATTCTTTTACTTGGTTAATTAGTTTTCTCTTTCACAAAATAACATTCAACCCACATTTATTAAACCCTTATCCTTAGTTACCTTAGTCCCCTTAAATTATTAACTTTGATGCCCATTGAAACATTTACTAAAACACACTAGGAGAGTTACATATTTAACTTAACACACTAGGGTACTAAGTGGCCCCATTCACCCATTTTCACATACACTTGAATTATTTAAAAGCCCATAATATATATATTCTCACCTAACAATTGTAGGGTTGATTCCTAACCCTTGGATTAAATCAATTGTGGCCACTAGATCCTAGGGTTCCAAACTAACCCTAATCATCCTAAAGAAATTTTATTTAAACTTTTTCCTTGTCCAAGCCTCCTCATTTGGTCTTTTTTTTTTTCTTTTGATTTGCAGGTTGGAGGAGTGGAAGCCATGAAAGCAAGGAGGGAAGCCATGGAGGGATTCATTTGGATCTAGCTTAGTTTTTAGTTTATTCACATATTTATTATTGTAATGTTTTCTATTTGTTGATTATAGAGATTCTACCCTAAATCTGGAGTAGTTATTTAGTTATTTTCATTTTTGAGTTCTCTATTGGGCAAAACCCTATTTCCATTTAATCTATGAGATTTAATACATTTAGATTCCCATTCAAGGATATATGTTTAGAAAATGATTTTGTTCCCTTAAGGTTTGATGGAGGTTTTGTTCCCTTAAGGTTTTATGGAGGTTTCCTCTTTGTGTTTTATAGGCTCAGGTTTTGATTAGATCAAGTTTAAAATTTGCACAGTCACGGATTTTTGTATTCCTCCGAAAGTGATGAAACCACCACCCTGAGTAGGTCGGCGGTCCTATGACTGCCACCCTCCCTAGGTGACAATTCAAAGACCTCCACTCTAGTCAGGATGGCAGTCCGGAGACTACCACTCGCACAGGCGGCAATCTTGTTCTTCAAAAACATAACCATCAATTCATCAATTTTTCCAAAAACAAATTTTACTAGGGTGATTTACAGTTTAACCTTATCTTAAAATTTATATGGCTAAAGTCAATAGTTGATAAGTTAAAAACATTTATTCATTCCATGACCTAATCCACTAATCACATAGATATTTTTTTTTTAATAACATATAAGAAAAACTACAAGAATACTTTTCCAATAAAATTTCTTTCGAGCTCAGTGAAGAAATGAAATTCCATCTAGTTCTAAGTATCATTACTTTCTTTTCCACAACAATAATGTAATCCTTCAATAAGGTAATTCACTATATTTTAGTGCATTATTCCATTACAACTCTAACTATTCATTCAAAGAAAACACAAGCAACTATATTACATTTCAGATTTGCTAAAAATACATTCTCAATGATTTACAACTTCTAAGTTCTCCCTTCATTCTTACAATAATGTAAACTCCTACAACTAACGATGAATTTTTTTCTTTTGAGCATAGCTCATTTTCTTACAATCCAAAAAATCATTCTTTCTAAAAATACATTACAACTTGATAAATAAAATATACAATGCAACTTTTCTTTAAAATGTAAGACTACTAATCTTCCACCTTAAGTGGAACCACAAGGATAGTTTCTACAATGAAGGATTTCCTTTTTGGACTTCTACAAAACCTCCAAGTTCCAAGTCTTCAACAAGAGCTCCACCATTTTTCTTCACTTCAATCGCAAAAAAAAAATGGGGGAGTAAGCAACACTCTCCATCCAACCAATAATCCAGTGAGGAGAAGAAGTTATCCTCCTTTTTGACCCTCGAGCCCCAACCAAAGTGTAATAATAAATGGAGACAACCCATGGAAACTAACACAATATTTCCACATCACAATACACATTTTCACAACAATTTACCACCCATTCAATCACAAGATAACAATCATAAGAATTCAACTTTCGAAAATACACAAGGCTTGATAATTCAAAGCCAATGGAGTAAGGAACTATGGGGATATCACTTATGCCTCCCAATGGGATTAGGTGCCCACCTTAAAACCCCCATAACACAACTCAAAACACCTACACAAATCTTAGGCCTCCCTCAAGATCCTGTTATGCCTCCCATATTATCTTATGCCTCCCTACAATCTCTTATGTCTCCCTCAAATGAACCATGTAAGAAAAGCAAGCATTTTTCTTATCAAAAGGTGGGGCACCCAACCCAACTCCCTCCCAAAACATGAAACAAAACTCTTATGCCTCCCTACAAAATAAAATCTCCATATTCTTCTCCTACACCACACTTAGGCATTCTACCCAAGATCCCAACAAGCACACAAACCATTCACTTGCATACAATACACACATATAAAACAAATAAGTTAAAAAGGAGTGTAGTTCCTACCTTTCCATAGTAAGAACTTTCTCAAAGAATCACACTCCAAGATCCTTCAATTTTAATCCAACTCCAAAATCTTCAAGACTCCTACAAGCACTCCAAAACTCTCAACTCCAAAAAGACAAGTGCACAAATAAAATGAAGTAACCCCAAACAAACAAATAAACTTGCATATATATAAAAGAGAAGAGGAGAGTGAGGTGGCTCCATGTAGGATGCCACATCATTTATCCTCAACTCCACCTCACAAGTCAAACATCAACCCCAAGGCACAATAATTGGTGGTTGAGAGAAATGACAACCCTCTTACACACACAACTCCAACCCACACCCCTAAGGACATAATTTAAAACCCGTGTAGGAAATTGTAAGTAAATGTCACATTTTTTTCGTTACAAAACACATAATGAGGTCTATTTTTGACCCCCTACCCATAGGTATAGTTGGTGGATGAAATTAAGAGGTGTGGGACAAGCTTAAATTGTATCGTAAGCCTCCAAAAATGGCCCTTAAGCCCAAATCCGAATTTCCCAAGTAAGGTAGAGTGCACAACATTGAAAGTTAAAATACACTGAACTTAAAACACAAGAACCAAAGGACCAAGTACTCTAATAAATGGACCCTTTTGTCACATCCCCAATTAACTTAATAAACATCATTAAACCACTTAATTAAGGAACAATAATCAACAATGATTAAATGAATTACATCACAAAATAAGTCACATACTCCACAATAAATAAAAGAAAAGGGAAGAGTTACACACACAACCCATGGTCACAATCGAGGTTATCCCCCTATGGGAACCCCCTAACAAAAAAAAAATACCAAACATGACACAAGTTGCCATGGTGACCATCATTGTATCCATCCAATATTTCGTTGTGGTTGGTCTCCTAACCCCTTTTAATTTTTGATATAATTACTCGCAAAATCACAAAATACCTCATTCGACCTCGTGGCCGCATCAAATACATCAAAGATAAATACACGCACATCCATCAATAAACATCTCATATAACTAAATCACCATCCGAACTAAACAGTGTTATCATTTGTTTATAATTTCAACAACATCTCAATTCTACCATTTCATTGATATCATCGTGATCACGAGATTAGTTCAAAGCTAAATCATAGTCAACATGATGAGAATTTCAAATGTCAGTAAATATATATGCTAACAACAGATCATCATGATCAATATAAAATGTCTCTTTATGTCTCTAAT
Source organism: Taxus wallichiana var. yunnanensis (assembly GCA_018340775.1). Classification (NCBI taxonomy): domain Eukaryota; kingdom Viridiplantae; phylum Streptophyta; class Pinopsida; order Cupressales; family Taxaceae; genus Taxus; species Taxus wallichiana. Next base: position 278,990,860 of record CM031235.1, on the reverse strand, counting down.
AATTCACACAAATCATATTATGAATCACAATCCATCAATAGTCGAATACGTCTATCATCTAACATCATGCTAAACCAAAATGATATGATAATATCCATGTCTATAGTCAACAATGATAATCGAAATCAATATAATAAGTGTCGAGAGAGTGGGCACTACAAACCATTTTTGAAGCTTATAAATTGTCGATAAAGGGAACACATACAAGTTAGGAAAAACATGATAGTGAGTTTTTGAAAACCATAACCGCAATTGGTCGTATATTTATATGTTTCAAAATATTTGAATGTCATTTATATGAATGTATTTGTTAATCAAGTAAGGACAAATGGAAAGAATTAAAAAATATTCAAATAATATATTTTCTTACATTTGAGGAATTCAAAGAAATTCAAAAGATCCTAAGGTTTGGGAAAAAAATTGCTAAAAAGCCCAAAGGGGGAGGATGAGCTAAACAACTTAGTGAGCTTGTTCAATAAGTTTGGGTATGAAAAAATGTCACTAAGTTGTGTGTAGCTAGGTTGAGCTGGTGAGTGCATCAAAAAATAAAGGGGCTCGAAGGTATAAGGAGCTCGGGATCAATCTCGCGGATGGAAAGATCGAATTAGGGTATCGCATGGCGAAAGGACCAAGCTCATATTGCGTGCGAAGTAGGCTCAAGTTATGGGTGAGCCATAATGACTTAGAGGTCACAAATAAAGCAAGCAAGCTTGTTGGAGAGCTCAAGGTGGGCCAACGAATGAATATGGGTCACGTAGACCCAGCATAGACATTGGCAAGAGATAGAACGATGAAATCACCTAGTGGATAGGTCGGTTATTACGTAGAGGGGGTTGACTCGGGCCAATGAAATGTAGTGGAGGGATGGCCTTGGTGAGTTGTGGACGCGCTTGATCGATGGCTCGGCGGTGCAAGAGACGAGCTCTGGGTGGGATCGGGGCAAGCGGAGAAATATTCGGTTGAAATGAATGAAAGGCCACGAAGTCCAAAATTTAGACTTGAGGGTTTAGGTTTTCAAAGAATGGGAGCACTTGGCATGCGCGGTGAACGCAGTAAACTCCGAACCATGGAGATCCCAAAATTTGAACCTAGTGAATTGATCAACGCACACAGTGGGGTCAAAGGTGAGTAGAGTTTGGAGTTATGAAGTGGAAAATTTTGGGAAAGCGGAAAAGTATGCGTCGAGTTTTTGGTTCCACCAATCAAAAAAATCTAAAGGTTGGAGAACACAAAATCTAAAGAAAATTTTTAGAATTTAGAGAAATTTTCTTACGAGATATAAGCGACAAAATTCGAAGAGATAAAATTTAAAACTCTAAAGCCCACTCATCAATAAAGCCCGAAAACATGAAATGAGCCCACCTGAAAGTCATTTTGGGGCACCAAACCACATTGGATATAAAGCTCTATAGTGGTAGGTGGCGAATTGAAGGGAAAGTATTGGGAAATTTGATGATAGAGGAGCTCGGTATGTGAAGCATTGAGCTCGGTAGGTGGGGTTTAGACCCAAAATGGTGACCCAAACTAAAATTTGAATATCTTGAGCACCCTATAACCATTTTTAAAGAAATCATACTTATTGGAAAGGAAATTCAGAGGGGACTCCAATGGAGAGGTAAAATTTTGGGGATCATGAAGGTAGGTGGCGAATGAGCCATAGAAGAAACCTAGAGAAAATCATCATAACTTCTTCCAAACTCATCTGTTTTTGACAAGTTTATAGTCATTGGAAAGGTATTTTGGAGCTTTATGAAATGAGATGATGAAAAATTAGAGAATGATGGGTTATATAGGTGAAGAATTATGATGAATTTTTAGGAGATGAAGTTGTACCCAAGTGTAGTGTTGAAGTGAATCAAGTATAGACTCATTTCTTCTTGGAGAAGGTAAAGTACAATCATGAGGTTTATATATATTCCCATAATCAATGCGGGAAAATAATGATTTATTTTTGGGATTTGGAACAATTTTGGAACTATGCATTTTCTCTCTCATACTAATTTTATTCTATAAATTGTAAGGAGGGGATCATTTCAAAAGGTTGGACACTTTGCATATGCCCCTCCCTTATTTCTTGTCTATAAGAAATTTGTGGAGCTTCAAACCTCCCTATTGAACATTGTAATGAAAATTTGTGCCTTTGGCCCCAAATGTAATGAATTGTATCAACTTATTGGAGCAATAAAAATAGATATGTGGATGTTTGCAACCCTCTTTTGTGTTTTATTGCATCTTTTTGTCTTTTCATTGCATGCAAGGTTATTGTGCATTGTTATATTTTCATTGCAAGGTTTTAGTAGTGTTGTGTTTATTGGTAAATGGGTTTGTGGTAGATGTTTGGATTTTTGGTGCTTGACCACCCTCCCCAATTTACTTGTTTTCATTCTCATACAGTCAAGTTGTCCAACATTCCTTCTTGGTGCATCACCTTCCCTTAGAGTAGATTTCATTTTCATGCAATCCTTTTATCCTTGTCCCCTTAGAAAGCATTAGAGTAGGGTTATATTAGTCATTCTTTGCACTTTGGAGTAGTTTGGCACTAGGTTAGGAATAGGAAGTCGGCCTTCTCTGGAGAGCTATCTCATTTACAAATTCCCACACTTTGGGATAGCTCCATGTTTGACAAATCACGCTGGCTGCCCAATTATTCACTTGTAAGCATTTAGGGGTGTGATTTTTCCACAATAGTAGTTGCATATAATTATAATTGAACTGAAAACAAATTGTCTATTCCTTAATTGATCATCAAGAACTAAGAAAATTGGATTAAAATGCATCATGAAACTGCAACTTGCGTTTTTCTCCGTTGTAACCTTTTGTTCTGAAATGAAACTTAGAATTTGAATTTTATTCCTTGCTTTCTCTTGAATGTCTATTTCTTATGTGTGATTCCCTTCCCATCTCCTTCCCAACCATGTACCATTTCTTAGAGGGATGATGCATGATTCTGGTGAAGATGATAAGATTTATAATGGCATCTTATATTGGAAATAGGCATCCAGAACAAATGATGAGTTTTGTATATGCGTACAAATTTTTCCTTTCCCTGAGTTAAAACATTAGGCCAATCAAATAAATTAGTCCAACAAAAAAATAATTTTTGACTTGACATGGAGCACAGATAAGCCCAATCATGGCTGAAGTGTTAGAAATGCCAATAAATACTTTTTGTTACATCCCAATCCTTTTAATGTCACATGAAATTTATTTTTGTGTTCTTATTATAACACTCTTCCTTCGAATACAATTATATGATAAAATTACATATATTAATATTTTATTAAAAATTAGTAAAACAAAACATATTTCTTAAAATAATTTATATATATATATAACTTAAAATTTTATTAGTAACTTCTTCTAAGTTTTTCTAGCCTAAGCGATGACTCACCAACAACCCTTTTTAGAGTCTAGCTTCATACCCCTTCAAAGTGTATTACTTTTGATACTTGCTTCAATTGCAATACGTATTAAATTTTAATTAATCACCATTTGATTGTTCTTTAGTTGGATGTGAGGTAAGCTATAATCCTTGATTTGGTTGTTTCCTTGAGAATAGTAGAAGTGGTTGACCTAATGGATATGTATCATCTTTAGGAATATTTAGGGTTCCTTGAGTGAATTTTATGAGTATTGCAAGAGAGTATGCCGGTAGAATGCCATATGATTGCCAAACGTAAATGAGGTATTGTTAAATTCTTATATAATTTTCCAAACTTAAAATACTATGGTAGGGTCATCCCAAAGGGGTAAAAAGACCCAATTAATATTAGTACATTGAAAAAGAGTTGGAGAATGTGTCGGTATAGGATGTATAGGTCAGCCATGACCACATTATACAACTGTGAAGCTGTCCATTATTGAACAGGGAGAAATGAATCAAATATTAAAGTTACACAAGGATGGGAATATCAAGTAAGCATTAATTTTATGCACTTGTATTGAGAATATTTCGACACATCAATGTGTAGGAATGAGAAAGTAGTGAGAGATATGAGAAGATATATTGATTGGGAATAGGATGTGGGTGTTTATCTTAGTGAAGAAGAACAATTGAAATAGGGTTAAAGCATATAATTGTGTCCTATTTTTGCACTTTTGTACTTTCATTAAAATAAGGCACACTGACCAAAAATCAACTAAATACATGTATAAAATGACCAAACATATTTATTTAAGAGATTGAATATACCAATGTGTAATGCATCCATAAATTACTTGATTTTTTAAGTTTTAAAAGTATTTTTAAAGATTTATTTACTAGTTATATTTGAAAATATTTTTGGCCACCATGTGGGACTAGGATGTGGGTGTTTATCTTAGTGTGAAGAATAACAATTGTAATAATCAATTTTAAAAGGTAAATTTCCATATTTGAGTGTATACACATATGAGTAGTAGGGATCAAATTGAGAAATGGATGGTTGTGAAAAGGTGCATGACTAATGAGTTCCGTTTATTTTTCTCCAATTGGATCCCTAAGGAAGATAAAGGTGTAACACAACCAAGAACTTGAGGAATCATTTCATGCTTGATCCTAAGTGCCTCTTTGTAAGAAAGAGAAAAAGGTCAAGGAAGTGGGTGTTTGACATAAAATCATAGATGTGAGAGTTTCAACTTCTTGGAGATAAGTTCGTATGCTTACAACTTCTAGGGGACTTTCACGCACTTATACAAGTTGTGAAAGTGGTCATTAAAATGGATCATATGTTTATTTGGTTCTCTAAGCATGGCCACAAACCGATGGTAAAAATGTGTTGGAACAATAAAATAGAAAATTGGTCAATAATTGAGGCTTCAATGTCATTCCATGAGTTATGGAGCCATGGGGAAGACCCAGTACCACTTTTAGGATGAATCATGCAACATAAAGGAAAAAAACCTTCAAGCAAAGTGTCCTCATGTTGGACATTATCCCTTTCGAGGCCATATTTGTAAGAATATATGTGTTCTTTAGTAATCTAAGACCTATCATACACTAACTTATTGCAAATCCTTTCAAAATGTCTAGATAACTAATGATATCCTCTAGGAATGAAAACATGGTCACTTACATTCCCCAACCATGCCACTATGTTTGGGACCTATGGGATGATGAAGGGATTGAAAAAGGGTGTTGTTGCATGATAGTATATTCATAATGATTTTACATAGGAGAGATTTCCCAATGTTTTCTTTGACTTTCCTATGGGTTGGAAGGCTTAAGAGCTCAAATTCTCATTCGACGAGATTTGATTTAGTGATGATTCTTCTATGGCTTATGATTTAACATGGAAATCCCTCCATTTTTTTCCAAATATGTAGTTTTGTGTTAGTTGCACACCTCTCCCTATTGTCAAATATGTTGTTATCTGGATCGGAAGGTGTATGAGCATGATAATGGGAAGCAATAGGTAGATCCCCATATAAATGGGTGGGGTAATACCACTCATGTAAGGACACACACATAAGAAATTAATTACACAATGGAGCATGCACATGGACCTCCCTAAGGTTTCCTTTCACCAATTATTGGTGGTCATAGAGATTTTTTGGTGTGTGCCAAGTCAAAGGAATCTAATAGATTAGTAATAAATCATGAGAAATGTTGTTTGAAGGATGCTACAAGAAAATAAAACCAATTAGCATTCATTCATAGTGTAATTATTGCACAAAATCCATTAAAATAAAAATTTAACAATGAGTATCCTTGTGACATAATGAAATCACTTTACCTACATAACAAAATATTTTATCGTGCTACTAGATAAGATGTTAAAAATTATAAAAGAGTGTAGGGTAGAGTAGAAATATATTAAATGTGTAGCAAATATGTGAGTTGTACTCTAGCTCACTTGAATGGAAATGTGCGTTAAAAGAATTCCCATTCTTAGACAAATATACAATCGATCAAGACACAAGCATATGTAAGAGCCTAATGGAGAGGACTTAGAATGTGAAGAGTTGAGTGCAATGTTGTTGAATGTGCAAGATGTGTGCTCTAGTTTCCAAGTCACAAAAATAAGGATATTGAATACAATAAAAAGAGTGGATACTCTAACATTAATCCAACTAAAATAAAGCATTAACATAGGGTAGCATACGCGAGGATCAAGAAAGAAAAGCTGAGACAAAGAAAAATCATGAAAATTATAAGAAGCTTTTATATTCTAAATTCAAGGACCTTTCAAAGAGTATGATATGGGTGTTAAAAGGAAAACCTAGGAAAAGAATAATTTTTACAAGCATTAATGGAAGTAAGCTTTGTATAGCCCATATTTGGCAATATTAATGGCATGATAGATGCACAATAAGATAAATTTGAATGTCATGTTGGCCATCTAGATGTTCTGTCATGTCAAAACATCCTTTGTAAGAACCAAGATCTTCATTAAATATTGCTAAGGCTTAATAACAATCCGAGATATGATCGCTCATATGTCCACATTCAAATGTAGTATGGTGTGCATTGTTGCATAAGCTAAATTATTCATTTATCATATACACCCATCTCTTATATGGTGTTTACATGCGATGAGATAAGTCTTACGAAAATAGGCCGGCTATGGCACTTTGATATTTATAGGTGATGTGATTTGTGTCTTGGCCAACCTAACTTCTTTTCCTTCTTTACATCTTTTCTTTTCACTACATAATATTGTACATTCTTGGTTAATGTGAAATATTTCACTCCTAATATTTATATAGATAGATATGAAAAAAATAGCAACAAAGAATTCCTCCATAGAGTGCTCCCTAAAATGTGTGTGCCATAAGACTTACCTAATTCTCCTTTGCACATTCTACCGCATGCATATCTATTCTTTTTTCAATTCCTAAAGTCACCCTACATACACAGAATAAAAAAGGAACTAATTACTATTGTGCATGATAGAATAAGATAAGAAAGGAATACTTACCAGAAAGCATAATGTGTGTACTTTTATGATGTTCATTGCACATATTCTCGAGTTTGAATTTGAACTTGACTCATTGCTTGATCTACAACACATGGCTTGCATCGATTTCCCAATCACGGGAAGCTTTTAAACCTTGGCTTGACCTCCATATCTTGTAGTCCACCAATCTAAGACACATGGTCTCAACTAGTTATCTCTTGTTTGTGAATCCTCCTTACACAAAAATCTTTGAAACTTATCCTTAATCGCTACTATTTGGTCCCATAAGGTTTTAAAACTTTATCTTCATATTTTTGTTCCACTAATTTACAACTTGTGTCCTGAATTGTTGTTTCACTCATCCACAATGTTTTAAACCTTGATTCGTATGAATTAAGTATTCATACCTGCATATAGCTAATTGATTTCCTAATGAAATAATTTGATTGCATGGTGGAGAAAACATTTATGAAATGCAAAAAGGAATAAGGTTTTGTTAAGTGTGGGAATGTGCAACATCTTATAATGGTTTCACACAACCTAGGTGAGCAAAAGTGTCAAGCGGCATTAAAGGGTTCACATGAATATTGATGAATCTACACAATAAGATTGAGTGGATTCTTTTTGAATGTTAATTGCACCACAAGATTTTCATACTAGATTTGAATACATCAAGGGCATGAGAGGGAGGTTGGAGATCATTGTGTCATAGGATTTCATAGTCGCATGTGTATAAAAACATTGTGCATGAATACACTATTGTGCATAAGGATTGCAAAATAACGTAGTTTTTGTGCAATAATAGACAAGAATATTTTCAAATGTTGTGAAAGATAAAAGGAATAAGGGTCAACTAATAAAATATGGATAAGGCATGTGGAATTCTAATTAAGAGGGAGTGCACATAAGGTTAAATAAAGCTTAGGTGCATAACTTTGAATTACCTTGAGAAAGGCCAAGGGGTTACATTCTTTTGATTTTGAAATTAGGAGCATGTTGTGAACACAAAAACACCAAGGCTCCTATTCTCATCTAGGAAGTTTATCTAGAAATTACCATATCACATATGCTAAGGAAAAATTTCAATGCAATCATATAGGGAATCAAGAGCCATTACAAATAATTATCCAAGGAACAACTAGAACTAATAACTCATATATTATCAAATATAATTTATAATATCGTAAATTGATAGAAAAATACCTTTTTTAACTCCCTCCTATAACAATTGCAGCTTTCAACATACATGCTAGAACAATACACACTAAAAATGTCTAGGATTTTAAAGGAAAAACATTGTTTATATTTCAAGAATACATTAGGCAAATATGTTATATTCTAATTCATGACAAGAAATTTGAAGGGCCCAAAATATTTAAAGATATTAATGATCGACCACAACAAACATTTATATTGTATGAAAATAAACAATTTTTTCGATCAACCAATTATTCTTTTTGGTTCTCTTGTTAATCTCGCAACTTGTAAAGGGCATTCGTATTTATGTATGTAATTGTTTATCATAGTTGTACCCTATACACCTTGAACATTTATTTACAATGATATTTCATTTATCATATTTATAAATTCCTAACATTTAACTCCACTTGCACATGCTAATTTATAATCCTTCTAAAAACATGATTGGGAGAGAACTTTGGTAAACCTTCGACACCATTGTTACCTTGCTCAAAATGTTCCATCGAGAAAATGAATTCCCCAAACTGACTCATATTTTTAACAATATAGACAAAAAAATCATCCCTAATTTTGATGATTGGGAAACTCTCATCAAGCAAATAAACACATGCTTAATCTAGGATAAATGGACATCATTTCAAGTATGAAATTAACTTGTATGCAACCAACAAATTCGTTAAACTACATAATAAGCATATGCTTAAATGTGTGTCCAAGCCCATTATAGGAACCATTGTTGATTATACAAGGAACTTGAGAGCAAAAGAGATTGATGATGATGAATTATACAATGCAGTCCTATATATTGGTCAATATGTGATTTAATTTTTCAATTCATACATTAATGCGGGATTATTGATGGTTCTCTTGGTACCATACAAAACATTGTCTATATTGATGGCTCAAGTCCACCCAACCTACCAATGTGTATAGTTGAATTTGAAAACTATAATGATATGGAGGGACCCAAACAACCCAATATTGGTTCCCATATTTTATGTAATAAGAGGTAGTTGTAAACAATTTCTACTAGAAATAGCTTGGGTGCTTAATATACATTAGTCCCAAGGATTGACATTTCCTAAAGCAACCATCGATATTGGAGATGTTGAGAAATGAGGTGGACTTTCATAGTATTAGCACAAGTCTATAGAATATTTAAGAATATCTTCACCATCCACTTTTGAGCGCTACTCTAAAATAAAAGCAACTAGGTCTATAAAAAACTTACCACGAAGAGAAACGCCTATGAATGTATCTCCCATTAGAAATAATAAGTATGTCTCTAATAACTACAACTAAATTGCATTGATTTCAATTTTTTTCACATTAATGCTTATCAATTTAATTTTATACATGAATGCTTATCAATCTAGTTATGTTCTATGCATTTTTCACAACCCTATGATATAACTAATGTGTAGCTCTCACACACATAGACCATGCACACATCAATTGAAGCTTAAATTTGAGTATCAAATGTACTTTAGTGGCATGTAGTACTATATGCACAATTTGCTAATCTGATTTTCATATCTACATTTTATTATAATAGAAATGCTACCAATTTTTATACGATCTTCCAATCAAAATCAAAGGTCAACACCTACATGCTTTACATTTACTTTCTATTTATATTTATTGTTAATATGTATTTCAATTGAATGAAAACCCTCTATATATATATGAACACTAAAAACAATTATTAGAATTGCAGACCTTTCAATAAATCTTTCTATGTGCCTATAGGTCTCTCATAAGCATAGATGTAAAAAAACCCAAACTACTCTCATAAATATGTTCTATAACCTATGTTTTACTGCTTTTGATAAGTGCACTTTTCTACTCTTTAAATCGTATGAGATTTGACGAATCTGAATGACAAACGAATCAAGAAAAGAGCTTATAAAATTGGCCAAAGGCCTAAAGAATTTCTTCACTAGTTGAGCTGGTACAATATTCTCTACTTTCTTTCTAGATTAGTTAATTCCATATAGTATGAGATCTCAAATCTCGCGCTCAAATAAATGATTGTCACTATATTCCCATGGTTTTTGCTTTACAATAATTCATTTCCTTTTCCGTAATATGAAATGGAATCCAATGCACGTAAAAGACAAAGGTATGGAAAACAATAATATAAAGCCAAAGCAGTCTAATCAATGAAGCAATGGAAACCCTCTGGTTGAGTATATATAATGCTTCTAATCTGATTTTATTTTCATCTCAATATACAGGTTCTCCTCTCTGCAAGGCACTTCTTTTATATAGATTCTATTGACAAAGCAATAATTTCATTGTATTAAAGGGCATTCAAAATGTAGCCAGAAATCATCTTAGTCTCTTGGTGCGCAGACTCTTCTAATCCAGGCTAGCTGATGTTGCAGGCTATTCACACCAGGAAAAATATTACAACAGGGCAGCTCAGCTATGGAGGTTTCACTACTTTCACATCAATGGATATTTCTGCAATTTCTGCTCCTTTTTAATGACATAATGATTTGGTTTTAAATTTTACTGCAGACTGTGGAATTGAAAGTAGATATGGTTGGATACAACTGTGAGCAAAAGATTAAGAGATGCATGGCAAAACTCAAAGGTGGTTATCAGCTTTATTTCTTTTTTTTGTCTTTTTTTCCTTTGGGTTACAAGGGTAAGTTCTTATTTACAATCTTTATAATAATTTATAAGTGAAAGAGGTTCGACTGTGAGTTGCCGTACCGGCAACTTCAATTGATTCAACTCCGAGACCTCCCATTTGCAACTGCTCAGACCCAGCCAACTACACTAATATACCTGATTAAAAATGACTGTATATTAATCGATTTATTTTGAAATCTGCCTAAAAACGAATGCACCAGTAAATTAAACTCTTCTGTGAAAGATGGTCACAAAATAATGAAGTCTTTCATAAAAAAATTAAATAATAAAAATTTTGTATGAAGTTGGGATCCTACCCAAGTTAATTTGACAGAATGGAAACCCTTCAATCCTTAACAGAAAAATCTAAGAATTTTGTGAAGTGCAAGTTTTAAACTCAACTTAAAAAACTTTATAATTTTTTTTTTTCAATTCTATACTTTCTGGATATTTAATTACCATCTAAATAATGTTTCAAAATGTTATTATTCTAATAATATATTTTCTCATATATTTTTGGTGATACTAACAAGACTATATTTTCCCTTTAGCAAACTATTTGCCATTATCTTATACAATGTTTTTCTGTTTCTCAGGCATTGAAAAGGTAGAAGTTGATGTGAATTATGGTAAAGTGGTAGTGACTGGTTCTGCTCATCCCAATAAGGTTCTTAAGGCAGTTAGAAGAGGGGACTTAAAGCAGATTTCTGGTCATCTCAAAGTGAAGCTCTTCTGAGCACCTACGCTGCTGGAAGTTACTATTGCCTCCGAGTTAATGGAGTTTCTTAGCTTTCCTAATCATCTTCAAATAAGGAAAAAAAAAAGTTTACATGATTTTATGTGACGATGTATGGCAAGGAAAAAAACAAAGGAAGCTGTTCCTTTGTTTTATTGCTTTGATAGGGAAGCATAATTCGCTGAAGTGAGCGGTGTATACTTTTTTAAAGGAGGTGTCATATTCCTTTAAAACCAAATCACGCTATCTTATTTTTGTATATTTTATTGCAAATCACTAATAAATCAATAATTGTGTCTCTCCCAAACACCACGTGTTTTGGATTTACAAATAAATCGATTTTCTCCATATTTAAATAGTAAGCACACCTTAAAAATATAATGGACGTGTCAATAGGGAAGGTGAGGTATGTGATGTAAATATATAAACATAGGGACCATAATAGCTAATGAAAGAATAAGTTAACCCAAAGAAGAGTAAGCCATATGTTTTTTTTTAAATAAGATTTAGGTAAAATCCTATATAAAGGGAAAGATGTTTCCAAAGCGAGAAGAAGAACATACAAAAATCAAGATCTACTAGAAAAAAAATAAACGGAAAGATATCCAAACATGTTGGCTTCGCCCCCACAGCCCGAAAGTGCAGTGAGAACATTAAAAGTTTTGCCTTTCTTTTTCTTGTTCACAACCATCCATCCTTCACCCTTATTTGGATCTGCATTTTCATCTGGATGAATTGGTAGAAGAACTTCAATAGAATCCTTGTTTTTGAGCTCTAATCTTCGAGGAACTAGGGGGTTGAGGCAAACCAACCTCTTCTATCTCATCAACATGCTTCATCTGCTTAACCGGGCTAGAGGAAATGGGAATTTCCTCACCATTTCTCTCTTCATGACTCTTGGAAGTATCTTCATGCACATTGAATCCATTGTTTGAATCATTAACCAAACAGCCTTTGACAACTAAATGGTCTGGATTAAAATCTTTCCACCAAGAGACACGATCCTGAACCTGTTTTTAACAATATGACAAGCGGAGGCCAAGTGGCCAAGAACAAAACATGTTCTGCAATGGATAAGAAACCCTTCATAATCAAGAATTTGTGTCCAGGTTCTATCATTGACTTTAAGCTCTATTGTGGCCGGGAAATCAATTGTAGTGTCCATATCCACAAGGCTAGGGGCATATGTGGTGTGCTCAAATGATTCAATTCAGAGGTCAATATCAAGAAATTTTCCCAAGGCATTACCAATAGCTCTAAGCCTATCCTCCCCCAGAATTGAAGAGGCAAATAAGGGAGTCTAATCCAGATAGGTCTGGTATTAAAAGTTTCAGTTAATGGGTTGAATAAAGGGAACCAAGGTTTCAGAAGTAAAAGATGAGACTGAAAATCCCAAATTCTTCCTAAAATTTCCTCCCTATTAGAAGGTTTGTCAAGCGCGGCGATGAAAATACCACGAGCCGACGGGTAAATGTTAACAGTACCTTGTAAGAGGGGTCGCCATTGCTCAGAAATCCACTGGTGCAGAGCTGGAAGTCCCGGGCAGAAATTGACAAACCTGTAAATCAGACCACACCGAAGAAAAAAATCCTCAGCTTCAATGACCTCTTCAATGAAGGAGATGGAAGGGGTCATCTTAGCATACGGCATGGGCTGAGCCGGCCTTCGACCCACAGATCTGGCTGCATCCACGAAGGATCTATCTATTCTGAAGCGGCTCTGCCCCCTAATGTCGATATCTCCAAGGCCGCCGCCAACAGCACTAGGATGCAGAGGATAGGCATGGTCCCCACAGCAAACACCAAACTGCTCTCACGGCAACACAGGGTTTCTGGCCGCCATTGAAGGAAAGAGTCGGGGTTCGTAAATCTCCATCACGATAAACCTCGCTAGTAAGATTCAGGCCGTCAAAAACCTGTTCAAAACCCTAAGATCCATCGGCAGAAGGGGGGGGGGCAACAGAGGAGTCTGTCACATGAGGAAAAGAACCCACGCCACCAACATCGTTGCTGGAACCTGTTCCCCTGCAACCCAAGACCAGACCATCTTCCTGCTGCAGAACGCCGCCGCCATGCAAAGAGTTAGGGCACATGTTTCCGCCATTACGGCTCTCGCAAACACTTTTAGGGCACATTGCATTGAATGAACAAATATTAGAGATTGCACTAAAAATAAGAGTTTGTTGATATATGTTGCAAATGTCAATTATTGCTTTCTCTAATATCACTTATTGAGTTTTGGATTGTCAAATCTAAAGTCATTTTGAGGAAAGAATTTATAAATTCTTTACAAAATTTCAATCCATAAATAAATGATGACTTGATCAAACCATAAACAAAATATGATTTTGTTCATCACAATTAAAACAATAAGGGCATGGTCCCATGGAGCCGCTACAGGTTCTATAATGATGCAGCAGGTGGTCCCATGCTGAAATTTTCAACCAGCTACAGGGTAAATTCGAATCTTGCCCAGGAAAGTAGGAGCTCCACAATTTCTGCCGGTTCAACTCCGAGGGGGCTGAAGAGGGGGGGCTGACAATTTCCTGCTACAGTTTAGGCATTTTTTTGTCCATCTGGCAACCCAAATGCATTCCCGCCAGCTTTTTTGGTCGATTTGGAGGGAGATTTTCACCTTATATACCCTGCATCTGCTCATTATTTGAAAGCAGCGCTTTGGAGGTGGTTCTTGTAAAAAACGAAAATCTCATTTTCGCAGTGCTTTGGAGCACACTGGGCACCATGGGACCCAAAAACAGCTAATATGCTCCTAAATTCGTTCAACACACCCATTTGAGATTTTTATGCGACCCCCTCTCCATGGGACCATGCTCTAAGATTCATTAAAACAAAGATGTAACATCATTCACTAGAATAAACAGTCTTCCTAGAAACATTTAATGGAGCCCAAAAAAACATATTTATTGAAATAATATAGTTATAGCTCAAGCATTTTCATTTCAAACAACAAAAATATAAAAAAATGTATATAAAATGCCCTTTATAATTGTTTCTTGCACATTGTGTAAATGATAACCAATCCTTCTTGGAATAACTACCCCATCAAAATGACAATTGAATGTATTCATACACTTTACATCTTCCGTTAGACCTTTGTATTCATTATATTTCTATGAATATTCAAATCATTCATGAACATGTATTAGATTAACCTTCTTGGATAGTCACTCGATCAAAAAATATTTAAATGTATTTATACTCTTTATTCATTATTAGACTTTATTTTAATCAAAGACATCTGAAATTTTTGGAAAAGAACTTTGCAAAAAAATAATAATTTTATGGAATGATTAAATTTAGGTATAGACACCCAAAAAAAAAAAAAATCTTTACTAAAAAAAGAATTTTCAAACAAAATGTGTTAAATATAAAAATAATCATACAATTTTTGCGGTTAAAAGATTGAAATATCATTATATATACACCACTTTTTACCATTTTCACCTAGATACCCATATAGAATAAAATAAATATTCTTCTTCAATTCTCTGGAGCTTTACATGAATTAACATAATATATATATATACAAAAGTTTATAAAAAAGAACTAACAAATATACAACTATATAAGCTCTTCCCATTATAATAACACATGCATATAATCATATTAATACCTTTTACACAAGACTGTCAGTGTAAATCTGAACTACTACATTTGTTTGAATCCCCAAAATACATTTGTAGATTTTAATTTTTAGCATACGAAAAAAACACCAAGTTATGAAAAAATCGATTCTAACACGCAGCTTTTTCCATCGCAAAAACGTCATCACTATTTATGTTAGGTGACCATTATTTTAGTAGACGTTTAAGTGAGTGGTTAAGTTGAGGTTTATAATATTTTTTACATAAATTTATTTGCATACAAAATATTTATATATTAAAAATATAAATTTTAATTTTTTCTATTTTAAAATTTTAATGTCAATTTTAATGTTATTTTTGCATCACAAACCCCGATGTTATTTGTGTCAGGATTTTAAAATATTAAAATTATAAATTATAAATTATAAATTATTTTATTAAATTATTATTTTATATATATATATATATAACATATATTTGAATTTTTTTGTATTTCTAACATTTTACATCTATAATTAAAATTAGAAACAAAAGAGAATCAATTAATTTAACACATGATAAAATATATTATAATTTACATTTATTTACTATATTTTAGACTTATAATATACTCATTATAATAAAAATGAAATTTAAAAGAATGATTGAATAATAAAATTTAAAAAAAAAACATTATGACTTCATAGAACATTTTTCAAGGAATATGTCTCCATTTTCAAAAAAAGTTATAATTGAATATGGAATTATTTATGGTTCCTTGTCATCCCAACATTCTTAATTATAATCTTCATTTTCCTCTTCATCCACCTCATGACCATCATTTTCATCATCCTCCATGTAATTATCTCATTAAAAGGAACGATAACCAAATCATGCCAAGCCAAGAACACAGATGTTAATCAAACATCATGATCAATAAGATGAAAGCAATTCACCAAAATAACTTTACATAAACCTTTGCAAACAAATGAGCAACAATATCATATATTATTATGGAACTCAATGAAATACAATGAGAATGGGCTTTGCTTATATATAGGAAAGGAATAACAATCTAATAACCAGTCAAGGTCGTAGATCAAGCCATAAATCATGGAAAGAACTAGTCATCAAAGAACTAGTCAAGTCCATAGATTTATGAGAGAACTAGACATCAAGGATCTAGTCAATACCATAGATCTAGGAAAGAACTAGTCAATACCATATATCAAGAAAAGAACTATACCTAACAACTAGATAATATCTCCTAATATCTAAATAAATAAAAAGAAATATCCACACACATAAGTGGGTGAGGATAAATATAATAAAGGTAAATAATGTACCTAGGTGAACATGAGCTAAGGTAAATACCTACTCTAACACCCCCTCAAGTGAAGCTAGGGGCCAAAATAGAAGTGGCATGTCCACAATATGAGTCCCGACAACTAGGCCTGATGAGGTACTCATGTACAATATATCCATGAAGAAATCTCGAACCAAAAGAAGGAAAGAATCCTACTATAAGGAAAGAGAAAGAAGAAGAAGAAGGAAGATGTTCTCATGAACACCCCCAAGAACAACTTCCAAAACCCCAAGCATTCCACGCAACTCAAGGTAGCGAGGTGATGCAAAAGGCTTCGTAAAGATGTCTACAACCTGTTGCTGAGTTGGAAGGTACTCCAAGCAAAGAACTCCATCCTGAATGTGCTGCCGAATGAAGTGGATGTGTATCTCGATATGCTTGGTCCGCTGGTGCTCAATTGGGTTGCGAGAAATGTGAATTACACTTTGGTTGTCACACCAAAGTACAATCAGTGAATCCTGTGGGAATCCAAACTCTATCAATAACTGGTGAAGCCAAAGAATCTATTGACTGCTCAGAACTATTGCCTCTTGTACTCGCCTCTCAAGATGAAAGTGCAATAAGCTATTGCTTTTGCATGCCCAAGCAACTGGAGAAGAAAACCAAAGACAAAAAGATAGCCGTAAGTGTAACGTTTGTCATCAATAATAGAACCTACCCAAATGAATCAGTATACCCAACCAACCGAGTAACCCCTAGTGTAGTGTAGGCCAAAGTGGGAAGTGCTCATAAATAGTGTGAAAATCCTTTTAGCATCCCGCCAGTGACTACTATGAGGAGAATGTGCAAACCGAGATACAAGCCCTACTGCAAATGAAATATCAGGGTGAGTATGGGTCAAGTACATGAGACTCCCAACCAACTACCTATATAATGTAGGATCACAAAGTGGTGTGGTACATGTGGATGTAAGAGTAACCCAGACTGAAAAGGAGATGGACTTGGCTTGCAATCAGCCATATCAAAGCGCCTAAGAAGATCATGGGTGTATTTTTTGCCGACTCAAATGAATCCTGAATCTATCTCGAGAAAATGCAAACCAAGGAAATAATGCAATAGCCCAAGATCTGTCATGTCAACTATGTGTAGAAAGAGCCCTCTGAATACTCGGATGTGGGAAGAAGAGCTACCAGTAAGTAATAAGATCATCAACATACAAGACAAGTATCACAATATCCTCACCAACATGTTGGAGATACATTGTATGATCGAAATGGCAACAAACAAAACCTAGTAGATAGAAGAAAAGAATCCATCTTCTCATACCAAGCCCGAGGGGCTTGTTTGAGACCGTAGAGAGACCTTCGGAGCCTACAAACAAGAGAAGAATCCTGAACAAATCCAGCCGGCTACTCCATGTATATTTCCTCTTGTAGATCTCCATGTAAGAAGGCACTCTTCACGTCCATCTGGTATACGGGCCACCCCGTGATGCAACAATAGCAAGTACAAGGCGTATAGAATCCATCTTGGCAACGGGTGCAAAAGTCTCAGAGTAATCAATACCTTCAACTTGTGAAAAACCCTTTGCAACAAGACGAGCCTTATACTTGTCAATGGACCCATCAACTATGCGTATTTGGTTTGAGTATACCCACTTACACCTAACCATATTTCTTCCTTTAGGAAGAGATACCAAATCCCAAGTATGATTCTTCATCAAAGAAGAATACTCATTTGTCATCGCATCATCCCACTCTTGTATCCCATGAGCCTTTGAAAAGACTGTGGATCCTCGAAACTACCGCTACCAAAAAGTTCCAAAACTGGTAGAATGTGCGTGATGATGCCTAGTGGGTGGAAGATCCTCTATGAAAGGTGTTGCCTCGAGAAAGCTGTAAATCAGAGTAGAGCCCACTTAGGCATAGTGACAACATCAGTGGGAATAAGATCCTCAATGACATCTATAACCTCCTCATCAATCTCCTCAAAGAAAGGATCCTCAAGATGAGATGAAGAAGAAGAAGGAATGGAAGAAGATGAAGAATCATGAGGAGTGAAATGCTCATCAAACTGAACATGTGTTCAAAAAAGAACATCATGTGTATCAGGATCTAAAAGACGATAAGCTCTCATGTCCTCACAATACCCTACAAAAATCAAGGGTTTACTCTTCTTATCCAAAGCTTTCCTTTTCTTCTTTAGCACAAAGGCCCAAGCATGGCTCCCAAAGACTCAAAAAAATGAGACATCTGGCTTAGTGTTGGACCAAGCTTCCTCTGGAGTCAAATGCTCAAGTGCTCTATGTGTGGTGTGCGATTTTGAATATAGTTAGCACAATTAATCTTTCGCCTATGATAGATAGAGGTATATCTCTAGAATGCATCATACAATTAGCCATTTCCTTCAAAGTTCTATTCTTCCTTTCTACTAATCCATTTTGTTGTGGAGTATGAGGAACAGAATGTTGGTGAATAATGCCTTGAGTTGCCAAAAATTTAGAAAACTCATTGTTGAAGTACTCCCCCATTATCAGTGCGAAGGTTCTTTATGCTACTAGAAGATTGTTTCTCGACCAAAGCCTTGAAGACTTTGAAGTGTGAAAAACATCACTTTTATACTTGAGAAAATAAACCCAAGTATGCCTCGAGAAATTATCAATAAATGTAAGTGCATACTTAGCTCCATTGAAAGATGGGGTAGGAAAAACCATCAAGTCACTATGCACAAGCTCAAGTGGTGAAGAAGCTCTCTTAGACAAATTCTTAGGAAAAGGATCTTGGTGTTGTTTCCCTAATGCACAACCATGACAAACTCCCTCAAGACAAGAAACTCTAGGAAGACCATCTACCATACCATGAGTGCTCAACTCCTTCAAATATCTATAATTGAGATGTCAAATCTTTCATGCCAAAGCTTACTCTCTGAATCTGAATGAGAAACCAATCATGTCCCTATAGAAGATGTGTCATCAAAACCCTCAAAGTGATATAGTCTTGAACTATGATCAACAATACCCTGAGCAACAAGTGAATAAGGCTCTAACAAAGTTCTTACTTCTGCCCCATGTGGTGTAAAAGTCACTATTTTTCCCTTGACGGGGAATGACAAATTTGATATACATAAAGTAAATTTGTAGTGATGTTAGGAACATATAGTGCATCTTGGATATTGCCACCATCAAGTTGTATATCACCTTTTCCTCAACAGAAAAGAAAGGAAGAATCTCCAACCTCAATTTTGGAAGTAGAACTCAAACCTAGAGAAACAAAAAGACTCCTTGGAAGAAGTCATGTGATGAGAAGCACCAGAATCTATAACCCAATTGTCTGCAAGTGGTGATTGAGATCTTCCAACAACATTAAGTGTTTTCCATGTTGATTAGAAGGAGGTGGAGTGGAGATAGAAATTTTGTGTTTCTTGACTATATCCTCTAAGGCTTGCATTCGCTTATAACACCTATTTTCTTCATGATTCATTAATAGGATTAATAATTATTATCATTATTTTAGCCATAAAATCATTAAAATAATGTTTATAATACTATTATAATTCATATTACCGACTTAATCAGTTGCTTTTGTGTCAAAATTTTATCACTGGTAATGGATTAACTTTAAGCTATATTTTATTTATTTGTCTACTTCATTTTAGGGTTTTATGACCTTTTTAGATTAAAACAAACAAAAATAAATAAATAAATTAATTAATAGAATTTAAAAAAAAGGGGGTGTGAAATGCCATGTGAAAGTTGGGTTGTTTAGGGAAAATTTGAAAATAAAATTAAAAGAAAAAGTAGGGTTATGTAAAATTTGTTTTCTGAGTTTTGAGAGAGGAGTTTGGGCATGGAGGAGGAGGAAGCTCCGCAGATCTACGCACCCAGATGAGTATTAGAAGAAGGTGTGAAGGTTCCAAAAAGGCATTTGAAATGTGTAAAGCTTTGCAACATCCACAGCCGGTGTAAAAAAATGAGCTCCAAAACTCGCGCATGGGCAAATCTCACAACATTGGAGAGTTGTTTCAGTTGATCCAATGAAATAATGAGGCAAATGCTTTGGGGATGGATGTATGGTGCTCATAAAAGAAAAACGTGGGGATGATTTTCCTCATGGCAAGCGATTTAGTTTTTCACATGCAAAACACATAGTCCTCTCAACCCAGCCACAGTTTACATTTGCATGGCTCCCTATCAAAGCAAAATTGGAGGAACTTTGTCAAATGTTGTAATGCCACAAGTGCCCTAATAGATATATATTTGTAAAAATGTGGAAGCATGCGCAAATAAAGCAGTGAAGCCATTCACTAAATGCATAGAAGAAATGCATTTCCATGGACTCGCAATGATTTTGGGATATGCACAAAATGGTTTTTTGTAAATGAGACATGGGTGCACAACTAAGATGTATGAAAAATGGCTTGGTTAGTTGGTACATGAATGTGCAAGTGTATTCAATGGCATAATGATTTCTTGATGGATGCTTAGATATTTAAATCTAAAATGGTTTGGAGATGAGCTTGGACATTCAAACAGGAAAATCATTAGGAAAGCAACATAATCTTTTTTAAATCTCTCTAATTCTCATGTTTTAGTTCTCTTTTACAAATAAATAGAATTTTAAATTATTAATGGACTTTTAAAACGCATGTAAATGTCTTTCAACATAGAAAATACAATGAAATGATCGGGATGTGGTTACTCACGAAGCCAAAATAACCTGATCATAAAAATCAATGGGTCTCATTAAAAACCATTTGAAAGCTTCCTCATCGGCTAGTTAGATCACTACACTATTGGTATATCGACAAGCCAAGTTTGACTTCCCAAACAATATGGTTGACCTTCTTCCTATTAAATCTTAATTTTGATTTTGGAACTCACTTTGTACCGATTCAAAATAACTCGCTACATTAAAACGAGATGTGGAGTTTCATTCAGTGTACCTTGGATATGAGGAGTCACCTTGACCTTTGTAATTTGACCTTCTTCTTGTTAAAAGTTAAACATATGACATCCTTTTAGCGTTTTATAGGAGCACCTTGACCTAGTTTATTTGAAATGTGGAGGCATGCTTAAGGCATATGAGTCGACGGTCTTATAAATCTAGAAAAGTTGTTAAATCTAGAAAGTTCATTTTGAACCATTGTCATTTGAAACTGGATGGAGAAATTACTTCCCGTCTTCACAAACCTCTAGTGTTTATACTAGACAATTGCATGGAACATTCAAGATAGGAAAAGATCACTTTCGGGATAGTTTGGTGAATCCATTTTGTAGGCCCTCTGTAATGCGGTTTGATGAGGTCAAACTAGACCAATTTTTGTCTTGTCGCCCGTAAAACTTGTCGCCATTTGAAAATGGTTTTCTAGTTCTCATCCGCACAACTCTCGATGAATTCTCTTATATAGGGAACTAGTAGGAGATGTCTCGTTACGTGCTCCTCCATCGAACATCGTTTTGGACGTGGTTTTCGAGCCCTCGAGCTAACATTTTTCATTTTACAACTAGGTCAACTACGATCGGTGGCCTCGAAAACTAGCCGCCAAATGAAAACCGTGTTCTCTTTTTCAATTTCCGTCATTGTTATATGAACTCTTGGTATATCTTCGGGGACACAGTAGAAAGTTAATCATGGTGTATGTGTTCTCATTGGAAGATAACCTTTGGAAGTAGTTTCTTAGCCTCCTGAGCCCATTTGAATGTTTTGTAGCTAGTGAGAAAATGTAAAAATAGAAAGTCAGGACCCTCGTAGGGTTGCCAAACCACCATGGAAACATTTTAACACATGTAAATAATTGTTTAAAACACTTTAATGTAAACTTGTTGTGTGTGAAATAAAACTTTCGACCAAAATGGTGTTTTTTCTCTCTTCCCTTCTCTTTCTCTCTCCTGGGTTACAAAGTGAAGTGAAATGAAATGCAATGAATACATGTTTCTAGACCTTTTTTTTTCGATTGCAAATTGTAATTATTGTCATATGTAAATGGGAAACTGAAAAATGATACTTATGTTAGGTTAGGGTGGATGCCATGCCAACGAATTATCATTGATATCATGCTCACGTGGGTTTTGCAGGATGGAAGAATGACGAAAAAGGTGATGTGTAATTTAATTATTATTATTGTAATTTTTACAGGTCATTGTAAAATGAATAACTGTATAATGTAGTCTCTTGTTACAGAAAATTTATAATTGAAATTTGTTAATATGTATGAGATGCTAGTTTTAGGGATATCTTAGGAAATGTGCATCTAATCACCGGTTCAATTTGATTCTTAGTTGTGTATGGCAAAAAGGGTTTGATATATATATAGTAAATGAAATTGAAGTTAATATATTGTAGTACTTTCCAGTATTCAATAAACGATTAAATTAATTACTGGGTTATCTTCTTACCTTGTAAACGTAATAAAGAGTTTTAATGGAAACACTCAACCCTAATAAAATATTCATGCATAACTTGCCTGCATGTGTGATCCTTTTTACCATATAAGAAATTTAAAACCGTAGAATGAACTTAAACTTTGCACTCGATGGAACCTCCTAGGTTAGGTAAATAAAACCCCTAGTTGGAGTTTACCATCATAGTCATTATGTTTAGCGACATTGTCGTGAACCCATATTTTAGGAATGACATGGTCCAACTTTATCCAGAGTATGCGGTTTCCTTCTAGTTTTGGTAATCGCGAGAAGAATTCCTTCTCTTAGGTCCGACACCAGGTTGAGTGTTGAAGACCGCCTTAGAAGTCACCTTATGAGTCCTTGTTCGAAGGAATGACTAAGCGGTGCTACCTTGGTTTCTATCAAAATAACATCTTGGTATTTTCTTGAATGTGGTTTAGTATAAATATGTCCACTTGCCTTAAACTCTTATATAGTTGAGGCGTAGATCATTAGGTGCATATTGGAATAAACCAAACCTCAGCTGATTAGGAGGTGTCACTTGTGGTTCATGTATAGTTTACAATTCTTCCAATCATGTACCTCTTCAAGATGTTAGACAAATACTTCTGTAACTCTTGTTACAAAACAATGCTAATAATGAGACCATAGTGTGATGTAAGAGCATATCATATAAGATGAGAACGAGATTGGAGATTAGGATTAAGGTCACTCTTGGAGTCCTTTTAACTTAATTAAACATTATCATGTGTTGCAAAGAATATGAATTGTTTGGTGTGATCAAACTTCGAGAAAATAAAAATATATATATATATATATATATATATATATATATATATATAAATTTGGAATTCAACAAGTTATTTGAACTATAATGATAATGGTAGGGAAATAACTATACCGTGATCAAAGAATGTTTTGGGAAAAAAGCTATATTGAATCTAAGTCTCCCTCAATCCCAAGATTTCATCTTGACATCACGTTAGGTTCACTTGTGTAGCAAGGTTAAATTTTAAACATTGAATAAGCATTTTGGGAAGCATAATCTTAACATAAGAATGAGAGAATTAGAATTTTGTATGAAATTTGAAATATGGAAAATACTTATGTAAGTTATGAAGATTGGCATAAGGGTAAAGAGAAAAATTAAATGGTTGAACAATAAGTGAAATGTGAAACGAATTTTCAGAACATGTAGGTGGAAAAAGGGAGAAAATTATGCTTACATAATAATGTTCTTGGAATGTTAATCGTAACTAAAATACATTTAAAGTAATGATGTGTTGTGGGTTCACCGTTCCTGAAGTCACGTTTCTTGTGGTTGGGTCATTGCTAGTATTCATTCATTGGGAAAAGTGTGGCATCGACATGCCTATGTCATTTTCATGGGTCTATGTGAGTCGATGACTTATGTGATTGTCGTATGTGAGTCGAGTTTCTGTACTTGGAGCCTGTGTTGTGTTGTGTGTAGTGAACAATGTAAGTCAAAAAAAATTATCCTGGTATTTTACTGTTGTATTTGGGTGTGTAAAATGTGGGCACTACATATGGTATCAGAGTGGAGGTTCATGCTCTCGAACCTCTGGGATGGATTGGAGTTGTGATGATTCTAGCATGATGGTGGTGGATATTGGAAGAGTAATGTGATATATTTTGTTATGTGAACTATGTCATAATTGTGACCTTATGTGAATGCACATGTGTGTACTTATGCGCATTTGTTATCATTTAGTGCGTATTTCATTATCATGAAGTTGTGTGAATGTGCTTGTGATGAGAGTATGACTCTCTTTTCATGGATCCAATGAGGAATCCGTGTGTGATGTACCACTTGTTGTTTTGTGAATGGAATGATATATGTGAATTGCAGAGTGTTGGAAACATTTTGACCTTTATGTGATATGAAGGTGTATTGATGTATTTCATGAAAATTGATGTAAAGTGAATGGAATTTTATCGTGATGTCATCACCGTATTGTGATGAGTTGTGTGCATCGTCATGTTGTATCACAATTGACTATATGTCGTAATGTTAGACATTGTGTTCCTCATACATATAATTCATGTAATATGTGATGGTTCATGTCATGATTTAGGGGCATATGGTGAGTATGATCCCTAGTGTACAAAGTGATTGCACTTTGGGTGCAGGATGTGGTAATGTGATGTATCGTAACCCGTGAAGTAATGATTGTGTTATACCCTGTATATTTATACCATGCGTAAGACGTTATGGTTGTTGTGTGTGAATTACCATTGTGTTAGTGAGGTAGTTATGTGTATGTATGTGGACCTTACACTAGATGACCCTAAGGGGATAAACTGTCAAGAGTGTATGTGTGGAGAGAGGAGGCGTGGACCAGTTTTCATAATCTTGAGCTGAGTACGAGTGAGGAAGTGGAGTCTTATATAGACCGAAAACCCACTTTATCTCTTAGTATACTTGAGCTTGCTCAAGATATGTGGGGTGCGCACCACCTTAGGCTCAACTTATGCAACTAGAGTTCCCCTCTCTTTCCTATTGGATTGTTCATTGAATAATCCTATGTGATTTTGACTATGTTGATCCTTGTGGGAGTTTGGAGTTATGATTCAGGAAGAGATGATGATAGATACATTATTTGATTTACTCATTTCTGGTTACATGTATATTTTCATGAGCTGAGGCTCGATGTCCGAGTGCCAGCAACTCGATGAGTACCCCTTTGGTGGCGGTATGAGGCCACATAGTGATTGTAATGTGTTATTTTCTCAATACGTATTTTATTCATAAATTGATCATTATCTTTTTTTTAGCTAGAACCAACCATTTTCTTGATTGACATGTTCTTATATTTTGGGCATTTATTTGATTGTTGCATTAACATTTGGATTTTGCACTAACCATGGCTAATTAGCCATTTGTTTTTTTTCTTGGTTTTAAAACTTTCTTTTCATATTTAAAAGTTTTGTAGCCTAGCCCAAGGCTTTTGATTTTGCCACTTGGCATTTGAATGGATTGTTATGTTGGTTCTAATGTCGTAATGTGTTGGATTAGGGTCATGGGATTCACCATGGAGTGGTTGAACCTATGGACCCACTTCGTTGTATGGGGGTACGCCCCAAGGAGTTATAGATAACTAGCATGGGTTGTTGAACCACGAGTTATTATGTCACTTGGGTTAGGGGTGACGGGGCTCTATGTGCCTAGGGCCATAGGGTGACTTAGCCTCATTTAAAAGGAGAAAGGAGATGGGCCTCTATGGTTGAGTGACCTGTTATTCTTTATGACACTCTATGGTTGAGTGACCGATATTCTTGATGGGGCTCTATGGTTGAGTGACCCAACTTGGTTTTGGCACTATGATTCTTTCTCTTGGGGAGGTATATGGAGATTATTTGGTGATGCTTTGGGGGTATATGGAGTTGTTTTATGATGCTGCTTTTTTTGGAGATATATGGAGTTGTTTCTTGATATTTTGAGATGTGTGGAGTTGGTATAGTGAGTTATGTGTACCTCTTGTGAGTCTTTTTGACACTTGTTATGTTTGAGGTTTGACTCTCCCTTGGTTGGTATGGACTATTGGATATTGATTCGAACTATGTTGTTGTCAGTATAGCCATGGATTTTTTGAGTCATGTGATACCCATGTATATGTATCACGTGTTGATGTTGATTTGTTTGTTAGTCATATGTGTGTACTAGATCTATGTCTAGGACGTAATTGTTGGAAATTAATTGTTATGTGGTCTACTTGTTGTCATTCCATGGTTTGGTGAAACCCTTGTGATGTGATACGGTCGTGAAAGTATGTAAAAGTATGCTTGTGAAATTTTAGTGTTGTGTATGACCCTGGTAGGGTGTTGTGACTGTAGTTCATGATGGGAACCCACAGGAATGAATAAACTAAAATTCTATAAAAATGAAATTTTAAAGGACTTGAATTAAGAATAATGTTAATGGAAAGAGATTAATGAAATAACGAATAAGAGAGAACTACCAATCTTCACAGAACCTTGAAAGTTAAAATTTCTACCAAATGTTCCTAGGGCCACCCCGTAACCGTGATTTTGTGTTTGAAATCTTAACCTTAGAGTGTACCTTCGCCCATTTGTTCCTTATTCTTACCATTTCTCTTTCTTCATTGTATGTCGCATCGAGGATGATGCTTTCTTAAGGGGAGGAGAATGTAATGCCCCATTCGATGTTCCCCCTATTCCTGACATGACGACCCTATTGCTAAGCATGGGAGATTTGTGTGTGTGTGCTCTTGTT
The DNA here is from genome assembly GCA_018340775.1 of Taxus wallichiana var. yunnanensis. NCBI lineage: Eukaryota > Viridiplantae > Streptophyta > Pinopsida > Cupressales > Taxaceae > Taxus > Taxus wallichiana. The sequence goes on along the minus strand of CM031235.1, from coordinate 278,963,862 downwards.
GACCGTTGTTGACTTTTTCCTTGTCGCAGTGAAGATTTTGCACCTTCCCTCCTTTCTTTTCTTTCGGTCATTATCGACCCAATTACAAACCGTGGACCCGTAGCAAATGCATGCCCCTGAACAACGCCATTTTAAAGGAAAATCTCATTCTGGTTCTTAAGTTTTTAAATGTCATCGACATTAATAGGATTAATAATTATTATCATTATTTTACAGAAAAAATCATTAAAATAATGTTTATATTATTATTATAATTCATATCGATTTTTATGATTAAAAAATTTCGTTGCTTTTTTGTAGGTCATAAAATTTATATCATGGCACCTAGAGTGGATTGACTTTAAGTTATATTTTTTTTTATTTTCTACTTTGTTTTAGGTTTTATGACTTTTTTAATTAAAACAACAAAAAGAAATAGATAAATAAATTAAAATTAATTAATAGAAAAAAAAAATCCAAAATGAAATTTAAGGGGGTTTTATAAGTTGGGAAAGTGGTAAAATAAAATAAAAGATTTTGAGGTTAAATTTTGGTGGAGTTTGGAGAGAGAAAATTCTCAACACCAGTTTTAGGTCATTCTGGAGAGGAGGGAAGTATGCATGTGTTTTTCCACCATTTTTAATGAAGTTTGTGCCAATGGCTTGCAAACTTCTCAATGAAGAAAATGCAACAACGTGTAAAGTAGCATGTGAAACCAATTTCAATTTCAACATCCTCCTACATGTTTTCCCAAAAATCAGCTGGGTTTACATCGCGTGGTATCTCACAAGATGAGTTTTTTTGTTGTGAAATGTTTGATCCAATGAAAGAATGAACTTCCTTTTCTTCCTCTTTGGCAAAATGTGTGAAGAAATTTTACCTTTCAAAAATGTGGGGCATTTTCCTCTTACCTGATGGCAATGTACTATTTCATCCGAGATGTTGATTATAAACAGTGATTAAAAACCTCAATTCTTCATATATCTATCATGCTTTCTTGATCTTTCAATACAAAAATGAGCATTTGTGCATGTTTTGGTTGGTTTCCTTGGGTTGTGTATTTTGCAGCATTAGATATCTACAACTCCTTTGGTGCATCAAAATTAGGATTAGTTCTTTATGCATTCTCTAGATCTCCTTGGAATTTAGAGTAGATTTAGGATTTTAAACCTCTACAATTGTGTTGCTGCAATTCTAACTGGAGGCCATTTTTTTGACACCTATAAAAAATATGCTGACTGAAATGCGGCTCATGGATCGCAATGATTGGCATGATATGCACAAAATGGTTTTGTTGAAACCACATTAGAACATTTCAACAAAATGCAAATGGATGTAGGTTAAAGCCAACCCACAACCTTTTTCAAAGATCTTCAAGGACTGTGCCAAGATGACTATTAGGAAAACTAAGATGAGTTTCGGATCCATCAAAAAGCATCATGGAAAGATTAGGATTTTAAATGTATTATAACTCATAGTGCCGACTTTGATACGACATGTGTCAAAATGTGAAGGCTACATAATGCATGACTTTAATTTATATTTTATTGACAAAATACCCAAAGATATGATGTTTTGGATTAAATGATGAATAAAAAAAAATAGATAAATCTTTAAAATGATTAAAATTAAAATCAAAATGCCTCAAAGAGATGTGGTCTTATGAAGAACATAGTCCAAAATCACATGTAAGTTTTTCATTTTTGCTTTTGGAATTAGCTTTAGCCATGCATGGTTCAAGTGCATGAGGGTTCAGAATACTTGATGGCATGTGTGCCTTTGTAAGAATCATGCCTAGAATTAATCATTATTTTTTAGATTTTGCCATGAGCACATGAGAATGTGAAAATGTGCAAGCATGCTTAAGGCAATTGAAATGTTTGACTAAATGCTTCAAAAATATGGATGCTCATCAATGAAAAATGGAGGAGGATTTGAGGCTTAGTTTGTCAAAAGGAGGAAGGTCTCATTCTATGCACATCAAATAGGTAGAGGAACATTGATTCGTGCTCAACAAGTGCCCTAGTAGATACAACATAAAAATGTGGAGCATAAATGTTTGACTAAATGCATAGTGAAATGGTTTCATGGAAATGATTTTAGATTGCAAAAATTTATTTTGATGAGACATGGTATGCAATGAATGGTGGAGCCGTGATCTCGGCATCGATGGCAATAATGGTGAAGTCTCAAGCATCGATGAGTGTAAACCTTGGAGCCCTTACCCTCCGTTTCACCACTTCATTTCTGCATGGTTCTTCTTCCCCTTACCTCTCATAATTCTCGTGTTTTAGTTCTCTTTTGCAACTAAATAGAATTTTAAATTATTAAGATTTTTAATACAGCTTAAATGTTCCTTCAACTCGTGCAAAAACAATAAATTGTCGTGTCGTAACTCACGATGTCAAAATAACTCGTCTACATTAAAACATGAACTTCACCCTCATTTCGAGGTGATTTAGAAAACTTCCTACCCATTTGATCGCTCCAATATTGTATATCGACAAGACGAATTTGACTTCCTCCCATGATAAAGTTGACCTTCTTCCTGTTTTAAATAGTTAATTTTTGCATTTTGGAGACTCACTAAGTACCCTTTCAGTAACTCTCGAAATGAGATGTGAAGTTTCATTGTGTGTACCTTGTATACGAGGAGTCACCTTGACCTTTGGTTTGACCTGAAATGAACATATATGACATCTTTTTGAGCGCTCTTATAGGAGCCCTTGTTACACTAGTTTACAGAGTAGAAAGAAAGTTAAATCTAGAAAGTTGGCTTTCATTTTGAACCACCATTTAAAACCTGGATGGAGAAATTATTTCCCGTCTTTGCAAACCTCTAGTGTTTATACTAGAAAATTGCATGGAACATTCAAGTATAGGAAAAGCAACTTTTAGGATAGTTTGGCAAAGCCATTTTGTAGGCCTCTGGTCATAGTTTGATGAGGTCAAACTAGACCAATTTTGACTTGTCGCTCCAGAAAACTTGTCGCCATTTGAAAATGGTTTTCTAGTTCTCAGTCCCATCGACTCTGATGAATTCTCCTTATATAGGGGAACTAGTAGGAAGTGTCTCGTTGTGTGCTCATCCATCGAACGTTAGTTTTGGACGTGGTTTTTTGAGCCCTCGAGCTAACTTTTTTTCATTTTACAACTGGGTCAACTACGATCAGTGGCCCGGAAAACTAGCCGCCAAACACAAACCATTCGCTCTTTTTCAATTCCATCGCTTGCTATGAACTCTTGTATATAAGGGGACACGTAGAAATTTGATCATGGTGTGCATTCTCATCGAAGATAACTTTTGGAAAGGTTTCTTAGCCTCCGAGCCCATTTTGAACATTTTGTAGCTAGTAAGAAAATGTAAAAATAGAAAGTCATGTAGGACCTCGTAGGGTTGCCAAACCACCTGGAAACTTTTAACACATGTAAATAACTGTTTAAAACTCTTTAGTGTATTGTTGTGTGAAATAGAACTTTTGACAAAATGGTGTTTTTCTCTCTCTCCCTTCTCTTTCTCTCTGGGTTACAAAGTGAAGAAAATGAAATGCAATGAATACATGTTTCTAAACCTTTTTATTTGATTGCAAATTGTAATTATTATCATATGTAAATGGGAAACTAAAAATGATAATTATGTTAGATTAGGGTGGATGCCATGCCAATGATTTATCGCTGATATCATGCTCACGTGGGTTTTGCAGGATGGAAGAATGACGACGAAAAAGGTGATGTGTAATTTAATTATTATTATTGTAATTTTTACAGGTCATTGTAAAATGAATAATTGTATAATGTAGTCTCTTGTTACAGAAAAGTTATAATTGAAATTTGTTAATATGTATGAGATGCTAGTTTTAGGGATATCTTAGGAAATGTGCATCTAATCACCGGTTCAATTTGATTCTTAGTTGTGTATGGCAAAAAGGGTTTGATATATATATAGTAAATAAATGAAATTGAAGTTAATATATTGTAGTACTTTTTCAGTATTCAATAAACGATTAAATTAATTACTGGGTTATCTTCTTACCTTGTAAACGTAATAAAGAGTTTTAATGGAAACACTCAACCCTAATAAAATATTCGTGCATAACTTGCCTGCATGTGTGATCCTTTTACCATATAAGAAATTTAAAACCGTAGAATGAACTTAAACTTTGCACTCGATGGAACCTCCTAGGTTAGGTAAATAAAACCCCTAGTTGGAGTTTACCATCATAGTCATTATGTTTAGCGACATTGTCGTGAACCCATATTTTAGGAATGACATGGTCCAACTTTATCCAGAGTATGCGGTTTCCTTCTAGTTTTGGTAATCGCGAGAAGAATGCCCTCTCTTCAGGTCCGACACTAGGTTGAGTGTTGAAGACCACCTTAGAAGTCACCTTATGAGTCCTTGTTCGAAGGAATGACTAAGCGGTGCTACCTTGGTTTCTATCAAAATAACATCTTGGTATTTTCTTGAATGTGGTTTAGTATAAATATGTCCCTTGCCTTAAACTCTTATATAGTTGAGGCGTAGATCATTAGGTGCATATTGGAATAAACCAAACCTCAGCTGATTAGGAGGTGTCACTTGTGGTTCATGTATAGTTTACAATTCTTCCAATCATGTACCTCTTCAAGATGTTAGACAAATACTTCTGTAACTCCTGATTACAAAACAATGCTAATAACGAGACCATAGTGTGATGTAAGAGCATATCATATAAGATGAGAACGAGATTGGAGATTAGGATTAAGGTCACTCTTGGAGTCCTTTTAACTTAATTAAACATTATCATGTGTTGCAAAGAATATGAATTGTTTGGTGTGATCAAACTTCGAGAAAAATAAGATATATATATATATATAAATTTGGAATTCAACAAGTTATTGAACTATAATGATAATGGTAGGGAAATAACTATACCATGATCAAATAATGTTTTGGGAAAAAGCTATATTGAATCTAAGTCTCCCTCAATCCCAAGATTTCATCTTGACATCATGTTAGGTTCACTTGTGTAGCAAGGTTAAATTTTAAACATTGAATAAGCATTTTGGGAAGCATAATCTTAACATAAGAATGAGAGAATTAGAATTTTGTATGAAATTTGAAATATGGAAAATACTTATGTAAGTTATGAAGATTTTCATAAGGGTAAAGAGAAAAATTAAATGGTTGAACAATAAGTGAAATGTGAAATGAATTTTCAAAACATGTAGGTGGAAAAAGGGAGAAAATTATACTTACGTAATAAAATGATGTGTCAGGTTCACCGTCCTCAAGTCACGTTTCTTGTGGGTTTGGGTCACTTAAGATTTGTTCATTAGGAAAAGTGTGACATCGACATGCCTATGTTGTTTTCTATGGGTCTCGTGTGAGTCAATGACTTATGTGATTGGCATATGTGAGTCAAGTTTCAGACTTGGAGCCTGTGGTGTGTTGTGTGTAATGAACAATGTAAGTAAAAAAATTATCCCGTATTTTTTTTACCTGCCAGATTGCGTAAGAATGCACTACAGAAGAATCAAGGTGAGATAATTTGGATTCTTCCCTAAGTAAGTCTTTCACAAAATGTTTCTAAGTTAGAAATTTTGAAAGGTGTCACCTAAGGCATCCATGTTAGAGAAAAATGTAGAAGCAAGAATTTGGAATGGTCCTCTCAACTTGGATAGAATCAAGTAAACACACTCTTCATCTTTCTTATCTCTTCCACTCCCTTCAACTCGGTGTCAACAAATGCTTGAACTTGGTAAGATAGTCTATAATTGTTGGAAATCTTCAGATTAAAAGAGGTGACCTCAATTTCAAGTCGCATGGCTCTCATATGATCCACCTTACCAAATAAATCCTCCAATTTTTCCCATATTTTGAAAGGAGAGTCACACTTTTCCAAATGAAATAAAAGACTGTCACTTACATAAGTTCCTATCAAATCCATACACTATAAAATTTGCACAGTACTAAAATTTCTCTTATTCTCTAGTGAACCTTTTCGCTTAATTTTTTCAAGAAGTTAAAGCCCATAATCCTTTCCTCTAATGCAAAAGTAGATAAAGATGTCATTATCAAAAATCACCAAAAGAAATGCAAGAACCAAGCAATGCAATAAGACCCCCAAACAATGCGACAAGAGCCCCCATATTTTAGCACTTTATAATGAGTGCGTGTTACAATATGACACTTTATAATTATAGTGTGATTCTCAAATAAATATTTTCAATGGAAAGCGCATAAAAACTAAAAACTTTTACAAAAAAACGGCACTCAAAACTGAGTTACCGATCAAAAGATAAAAGTTTTTCAATATTATGCTCTACTATTTATTTTAGTTACCACTAAAAAGAATAAAATGATCTTGCCTTCACCACACAAATAAAATGAAAGGGGCTGGAGTTAAGCACCTACTAGTAGGAATCACAAGCTTTAAGCCCTCATATGACCATACCATATGACCAGGGGCTAAGAATTTCAATGGGTGTTTGCTCGATACCATAAAAGGAACTATAACCAGATCGTGCGCTGCAAGAACACAGATGTTAATCAAACATCATGATCAATAATATGAAAGAAATTCGCTAGAATAACTTTACATAAACCTTTGCAAACAAATGAGCAAAGAATATCATATATTATTATAGAACTCCAATGAAATACAATGAGAATGAGTCTTGCTTATATAGGCAAAGAATAACAATCTAAGAAACTCAAGGTCATAGATCAAGCCATAAATCATGGAAAGAACTAGTCATCAAAGAATTAGTCAAGTCCATAGATTTATGAGAGAACTAGACATCAAGGATCTAGTCAATACCATAGATCTAGGAAAGAACTAGTCAATACCATAGATCAAGGAAAGAACTATACCTAACAACTAGATAATATCTCCTAATATCTAAATAAATAAAAGAAAATATCCACACACATAAGTGGGTGAGGATAAATACAATAAAGGTAAATAATGTACCTAGGTGAACATGAGCTAAGGTAAATACCTACTCTAATACTCATTTCCTACAAAGAAAATTATTTTATAAATTAGATTGTCTTAAATTTAAAAATAAAAGTAAAATGTCAATGTATTTAGAGGTTCCCAATGTACCTTCCATTAGAATTTTTTAATTGTATTAACAAATATTACCTTATATTTTAAATGTCTAATTTGTTTAAGTATCAATATTATATAATCTTAAAACTATAACTTAATGGTTACCAAACTTCAAAACTAATTTTAAGTATGATGAATATAGAAATTATTTCCATCAATCCTTATCATCCCCATAATCTTAATTATCATCTTTATTCTCCTCTTCATCCACCTCATTAACATAATTGTCTCATTTCCTACAAAGAAAAATAGCATACATGTCACATGTCTTCGAGAGGTTTTCAATGTACCTTGCATATTTTAGTAAAAAATGATTTACTATATTAAGCAAATATTACCTTATATTTTAAATTTCTAATTTTTATGTATCAATATTATATAATCTCAAAAAATAATCACAAAGCATATAATCGTGTCCCACTTGTGGCAAAAAATATTTTAAAATGACTAAGTAAATAAATATTTAAAAATACTATAAATTTTTTAAAAATCAAGTAAATTATGGATGCCCTACACCTTGGTATTTATAAGATTTAACACCATTTTGTGAAGTATGGAAGCATAGAATCAAAGATTCTATAACTATGGAAATGGGTTGTGTTTATTTTCATATTTTTTCTTGCAAAATTTAGGATGTTATTTAAATGAGTGTAGGGTAAGGTCGTCTCAAACCAGGAAAATTTGATCGAAGTTTTGGAATTCCATGGCTAAGTTTACCTACTAGTATTCTAATATAAATATTTAGATTTTATTAACGTGTATGTGTCCCCGAGGCGATAATCTACAATTAAAATCCTACTATTACACTTGAATACCTACAAATTGACCTTTCTCTTTATATAAATATTAGCTTCTTGTTATGTGATCTGGAAGGGGTTAGTCAAATTTATGCAAACTAGCCTCATTAGCCCCCACTAATAAGAATTAAATATTAGCTTCTTGTTATGTGATCCAGAAGGGTTATCGAATTTATGAAACCTAATGTAATATCCCCCCACTAATAATAATTATCTACACATCACTATCTAAAAGGGACTCCTCGAGGCTTGTTTATATCTCCCGTAGGACACATGTTTCTTTGGCTACACCCCTCACACCCTCATTCAAAAATCCCTAAACCTATCTCATTACCCTAAACCATCACCCACCCCCGTAAAATCATGTTTTACCCCACCATAAAACCCATTTACCTATCCTAAACCTCCATAACCACCCTATACCACCCAACCTCTTAACCTCCAATGGGGGCTAAAAACCTCCCAACCATTTACAATCGAATCAAAACCCAAAAACCCTATTTGGAAGTGGTTGAAACCACTTCCACAAAGTGGGTTTCCCCACTTTTCTCGGATCACCAACATTCTAAAAAAATTACTAGTGATTATAAATAGATCACAAAACCTCTCTGAAATGGATCATGACTCATCCTTAGTGAAGCTCTATCAAGGCTCAAGACAAATATTACACCACTACGATCATCGTGAAACTTTCATTACATCAATTCGTGTATTTGATCATCCACAAAACTTCAAGGCTTCCTCATCTACGCATACACTAGTTTACGCAATCAAAGGTAAGTATTGTTTGTAATTTACATTATCAAATCCTTTAAACATCATCGATTAGTCAAAATCAACCTTTTTCTTAATCATTCGGTATCCAATCTGCATTATATTAAAGAATTCATCTTTTAACTATAACTGCTACATCGATTTTCACAATCATCCGCGATTCTACTTCAATTACCAATAATTATTGTCATTTTCTCATTTTGATTACATCTACATATTTTAAATCATTTTATCACTCTATCTCTATCTAATCAATCTATTTTCAAGATGTGTCTCTCCTCATGACATGCATACAAGGTGAATCACATCCCATAACCAACATTTACGATCTCGTGATGGTACAACAACCCTTCGTCTGGGAATAGTTTGATATTTACATGAATTTAGGCTTTATGCTATTTCCTGACATCCTAAATCAAGACATAAGACCAACTTGAAATCATACAAAAAGAACGGGACACCGCCGAAAACCGGTTCAACTACTTCCAAGAGTTCGAGATTTCTCTAGCCCTCGCTTGGTCTGCCTAACATGTAGAACAAGATCTCTCTATCCACTGGGAATTCTAATCATTTCTTATATTGTCAATTACCATTTTATCATCATTATCACTTAATTGTAAAATGATTTTCACACCTTCGAGGAAGCCCATTTTTTCCTGGATAGGCCTTTACCAAGCAATTCATCAAATCTATATCTAATATCTATCTTGTTTAAATTTCAGGCATGTAGGTTCTCTCATCCACTAGAAGTAGGAGTTTCTCACGTCTTTGACATCCATTCATCCTGACATTGCACTATCAATGCAATTATCATTAAACTTTATTGTCTTCCGAGTTTTTTGGTGTTTCTCACTATAATAAACAAACTAAAAATCACCACAAACATTTTGGCACGCTTTAGCGGGACATAATTCCTTTATTTAGATCAATGATATTTTTATATATTATCAAGTATCTAACCTTGCATCATGGAATTTTACCTCTCGCTTCTTCAAAAACGTGTAGTAAAAGAGTAAACAAAATGAAAAAGGAAATTAAATTCAAGTCACGTTTCTTTTCCTTCATTTTCTTTTAAAGCATTGTGATTCTCGCTTTGATCTAATTTCATCAAAATCACTATTTCCTTTTAGATCTTATAAGAAACTTTCATGTCCTCGCTTCATTCACATAGATTAGTTAGGGGTTAAATGATTGTATTCATAATCTTCCTCACACACAACCAAATCACATCTTAAATCAAACTTGTATCTAAACCGCCAATGAGCTTTTACATCCAATCAAAGCCCAACAACATTAGAGGCAAAGGGCAATGGGAATTTCTGGGAGGTCATCCATCCCAACACTACTCTGGGTCTGGTATGCTTAATCGCTTAGTATCAAAGCTAAGATCGTAAACATGCATTCGTCATTATGAGTCATGCGATCACTCTTGGTTTAGTTTTTTTTTTACTCCTCATGTAAGTTTTTTCGATCATTAGATTCTCGAATTTTATCACAACATATTTAACAAGTTGTTCTTTGAAAGTTTTTTTTTGTGTTCTTCGTGCATGTATGTATTCCTCGAAGATTTTAGGGGGTTTTACAACTACATTTAGCTAACTGCAGCTAAATCTAGTAGATCAGCTTAAAATAGAGGTTATTTTCTAGTTTTTTAATTTTTTATTAAATTGAAATTTTTAGATCTCTATTTTTTGGTCTCTCTTCTATTTTTTACATGGTGGTTTCACATAAATTCAGATTCAAAACCTGTAGAATGAAGTTTGGTGTCTCGGGTTCAGCCTTCTTCCACTAAGCCCTCCCCCACCGAGCTCCTCTTCAACCTACCCTCAAGCTCCCTTAACCTCGCAGTTTTATACTCGTAAGTTTGGCCAAGCCGCTTTGTGTTTGCCTGCTGCGTAGTGCTTTGTCATGCTTCAACTCACCATCGAGCTCACTCAACTCCTACTCGCATTGTGTGGGTGTGTTTTTTTATGGGAGCTCTTTCAAACAATCAACTCGCCATGTGTGGGTCATGTGGACTGTGTCAAACCACCGCCCCGTGGTTTTTTTGCCATGTTTTCCTCTCGCCTCGCACGGGTCCCTAATTTTTCTAGTGTGTGGATGCATTTTTCATCCTTCATGATCTCTGGCTCATGTTCTCTTTACCCTAGCTGAGTTCATTCTCGCCGAAGTTTCTCATACGATGAGCTCGGTGTGTTGTATGGATGGCCGAGTCCCCGCCGAACCGCTTTTACTCTTCAAGCTCGTGGTTCTCCTTCTCACGTAGCAATTCCTATGCGCTTCTTTCGTGGCGTGGAATGAGATTCTTCCCTATGTGGTTGTGGTCTCGTGGAGGCCGTGAGTCCTTCACCTGCAACGAGCTCCTCCCTGAGCTCTCCACCTGCTCCCCAGTTACCACACTCCACAAAGCACGCCACACGTCTCCACAACACTGGCCGTTACTTGGCTAAGCTCCACGACTACACAACGTGAACTTTTTTTTGGTAAGTTTATTAAAATCCATTTAGTGGGTGCCTTTTTAAATAACGGTAAGCTTTTTTAAATCTATTTTTATTAATAGATATTAATAGAAATTAGTTTCTTTTAAATTTAATAGATCTTAATAGATCTTAGTTAGTTTCCTTTAATAGATCTTCAAGATCTTAACCAAAATTTCAAATCAAAGTGGGAAACAATTTAAGTTTCGACTTTTTGAAAGGAAAGTATTAAAATATTTAATTAGGATTTCATTTTAATTAGATCCTAATTAGTTGAAATTAATTAGATTTAATTATATTAAATCTACTTTTATTAATTTCAAATTGACCTTCATTACGATTAGTATTATTTTAAAATCGTTCTTTAAATTAACATTAATTATCATTTTTTAACTCCCATAGCTTTAAAATTAGCTAAATTAGGCGTTTCCAAATGATAATTTTAAAGCTGTTATTGTCAAATTTTTACTAATTGTGTGCCAGTGTGTAGTAACACTCCGAGCTCTTATTTGTCTTCCACTTACTATTTCGTGCATTCTCAAGATCTTTCAGACTCATCTTGAGTTCATTTAAAACATCAGATTTTACCCTTAGTATTCAGCTCAGGACTAAAGGAGTGATCCGCCACAGCCTTGTAGCAAGGGGGTATCCTTTGCGACGTGAGACAATTTTTCTCACAACCAGGATTTGATTTCACCTCCTTCCTAGTTTTTTACAATTGTGCTTGTATACGGTGTCACTTTTTTGCGCTCCACGAAACACGATTGTCGTCTCTCTCTCAGGCTATTATTACGCCGATTGTAAGGTGAGTTACTAAGTGTTTCAAGATGCATGCTCGGACCCGATTTTATTCAACGCACTAAACTATAAAGTGCCAAAAGAAGGGGGTTATTATATTGTCCTAGGTGGTTGTGTTTCCTTTCTGCATTCCTTCTCTCTCTTCACAATGGATGCTTATACAATTCCTTTGCTTACACCATTCAATTTTTTCGAATGGAGATCGAAAATGATTATGAAGCAAAGAGGTAAAGGGTTATCCCACATCACCATGGGAACGAGACTAAAACCAAACAATGACCTTGAAAAATCTAAGTGGTTAAACCATAGTGATGAAGCTTTAGGTCTTCTTTTGCATGTCTCTGCTTCTCCCGACTTGCTTCTTCCACATGAGTCATCCGAAACACCTAATTCTCGCATGGAAAACATTAGATGGAATGTTTGGACAACAAGATGACATGAGAGTGCATGAGTTGGAAAATGAACTACTAGGGTTAAATCCTAGTGATTTTGAAAACCTACAAGCATTCTTCTCTAAGTTTGTCCACACTAGATTGTTGTTAAAGGAATGTCAAGTAGAGAAGAAATATTCCCAATTGATCTTGTCGATTCTTTCTAAGTTAGGTCCCAAATACTCCGTCTTCGTGTCAAATTTTTACGCTACAAAAGCTGCCTTGGGCAAGGATTGGAATATGCCCTCCTTGACTATTTTGTCCCAACTCATTCGAGAATAGGACAAACTCATTCAAATGGGGTCTCTCAAGTCCAAGTCACATGCCCTTGTAGCAAGTACTAGTAAGGAAAAGAAGACTGATAATGAGATAGAGAAAAAGGATCAACCTAAGAAGGAAACCAAGACCAAAACTAAATTTAACACGAACACTTCGACTTCTGAGCCTAGAGAAAAGAAAGACAAGTTTTTGTGTTCCTATTGCAAGAAATCTGGTCATAAAGAGCATCTATGTATGAGAAAACAAATTGATCACCTTACTCATTTACTTGAGAAAAATCAAATAGGTGTTCCTGAGTCTATCAAACAAAATGCTCCAAAGGTTTAGCTTCCATCGCAAGACAAGGTTAAAAGTGATAAGAAGAAAGGGAAGGCCCTAAAGAGCTCGCAGTAGCCTCCTTCATCGACGTGGATTATAGATTTTGGTGCCTCACACCACATGGCTTCTTTACATGCTGAGTTATCCAACATCAAACCTGTGATATGTCATAAATCATGTTGGGTGATAAACACGAAAGTGTCCGGGCTTTCGTAGTGGGCAGCAGAGATAGATGGGGAACATTTAACCAAGTGTTGAGTGTTCCCGATCTCTTTACTAACAATCCTATCGGCTTTACCAAATTACTCACCTCAGGTGAAGCAAATGAGTGGAATTTGGTCCTAACTTGGTGATTATTCGTGAGCTTAACAATGATACTACAGTGGCTCGAGGGAAAGGCAAAAGTTACCGCTTCATGGTTGTATACCTTTTCCCACTTTACTTCGATTCACACCCACTTCATTCTTGCTGATATCAGATGAAGTGTTAAGTCCTATTCAACTTCTACTTCTGTACATCTACCGAGGTTCTTCAGCTCTCTGATTCGACTTTGACTCCTTAGATGATGAAGTTGTTAAGCGTGCTCCTCTTCACGATTCTCAAACTTTTCGAGTCTTCCAATATTTTTGACAAGTAGTGATGATGAGGACTATGTCCCTTCTCACTCGAGTGAAGAATCTTCTAACTCTGAGCTTGATTCTCCTATCGTCCTCTTTGGGCTAGGAAAATTTGCAAAGTGCCTGAGATTTAGTTAGAGATATCGGATATGAGACGTATCGCTTCATATTTCGTTAGACCTTCACTATTTCTTTGCTCTTTGCTTCGATTTCTACTGTCTCTCTATTTCTTCATGTGATGATAGTTCCACCGACATAGACTCACTGGGTTCTACTGATGATGAGGATCAGGCACCTCAGCTTTGATGTACTTGTTTTTCAATAAATAAAACTAATCTAAGACTACTCTAAGGAGAGATAAAGGAAGCTAAACAAAAACCTAAGATTGGTTGGGAAAAATAATTTCCCTTCCTTACATAAAAAATCGGGACCATGTAATTAGTTTAGCAACTAAAACACAGGTGGGAGGAAGCATGCCTATGTGCACTTCCACATTAGTCAGATTATCATCCAAAAGAGAAGGAATACCTCCTCAACTTTCTCTGCATTTAGTTTATAGAGGAGTTGTAGTTGATCTTTGATGTCTTGATGATCTTCCTCATGTTCTAAAGTGATTATATAATCCATGGAAACTCAAGATTTGACTCCAAACCAACAAAATATCTGATTGGAAAAATGTTCCTTTGAACTATTGGGATGATTTAAATGTTTTTCTCGATCTTCTTCACATTTTAGCTCCAATATGCTTAAGCTATTAGAGATACGCTTCTTCTTTTCGAAATAGATGAAAATAAACTTATTTGGACTTCTTGTTTTCTTTCATGAACATCTCTTTAACACCTTAGTACAGTGTGGGTTTACCTCATCTTCATCCTTTGACCCCTAATCTAGTTTTCCACAAATAATGTAAAAATTTAAGGCATGTGGAGAAATGCAGATCATTGCTCTTAATCCTTCACCTAAGCTCACTTAGAAAACTTAATTCCTTAAACATGTAGATGCTAGACAAGTGTTTAAAACACTTTCTTTCAAGCCATGGTCCAAAACGGTCCTCTTCAAATCCTCCTACTATATTTTCATGTTATCTTCCTCTTTTGTATATTTTCATTCTACTCATCCTCCCAATCGATTCAATGAATATTAAACAAATAAGGAGTTATCATTCTTCGCATAAAGGAGATTAGATACTGGCAATGGGTCACTTCTTTAGATTCATTAGAAAGAAGAGATGGTTTTGGCTCAAGAATTTTGATTTGATCATTTTGTAGACACTAAATTTGTGTCTTACGACCCTCAGACCCGTCTCATCCCATTTTGCAACCTAACATCATTAGCCTTAAACCTTACACAATTATTTATTAATTACCTCATAATTGATAAATCCACATCACCTTATCCGCCACCTCACTTCGCCACCTCATCTAATTTCAGCCCTATCCTAAACTAACCTAATTAAGACCCCATGACTTGGTCTAGACTCACATCCATAACTAAACTACTCCTTACTCGCACTCCAAAGCCGATCCTTCTAACCACTTGACCAAGCCCGCAACTCTGATCTCTCGGAGAAAAGCAGGAAGGTGGGCCATTTTACTAAAAATAGCCTACTTTTTTCTTACCGATGCTCTTGCCTACTTGATCGGCCCTGGTTACGCAACCGCCATCTACCTCGTAAATGGGCTCCCAAACCAAAACAACGGATCGGAATTTCATTTTGGAGACTCAACCAAGGATTTTCGGATCAATACAGAGAGTATCATGAGGAGAATGAACAGAGTCCGATCTTCACTTGACAGAGTAGACGCAGCTTAAGAAACCGTGGCGTTTTCATGCAGAGAGGATATCAACTTGCATCTTCGCCAAAACCAAAGAGTCCTTCCAAGACAAAAAGGAGTTCTTCGCAGCATTTCACCCGATCTTTCTACGGCAGTACGCGCACACCATCTCGACATTCAACTGTATTCCTCCTAACCCTAACCTCATCTCTGCTTTGCTAAAAGGAATGAAAGGATGGCTAACTCTATTCTGCAAGGTATTAAACATTCTGAGTGAAACATTTGGCACGATGCAAGTGGGACCCATTTGGGTTTCTTTCTCTTGCTTATTTTCATTTTAGGAAGCATTTTTGCTGTTGTTTTTGTTATATATTTCAGTAAAGAATTTGTCTTGCTTTCCTAGTTTCGTATAGTGAAAGTCATCTCTCTTGCTTCATCGAACATAATTTTCGATTTGGGTTTAAAACACATGCATTGCATTCCCGCATGTTGTTCTTCAATTCTAGTGAACATAGATTAAGTAATGTGTCGACATACGTGGGAGTGATATCCACGTATTGACAGAAATTAACCCTAGTTTCACCGCACAACACATACCGAATCACTTCACCATTAACACAATACCAAACATCCCCCCTTTTCCGCTGGTATTCTCCACCCGATTGAGGTAACCTTATAAGCCAAAACAAACTTGACATTTCTAGGTCTTGTTGTTTAGGATTCTCGACATTATCTTATGTCTAAAGGCATAAGTTCTACCGATAACTAAAATTAACCCTAGGATTAGTCTCTCAGATTTGCGTGTGCATCTTTCACTTGTTTTCAAATTCGCTTTCTCTGCCATATTTTGTCTTCTCGTGATCAATAAGTTGATAAATATACTCAACGTTGCTAAAAATCAAATTAGCATGTCTTTTTTATATCTTCTTATCCTAGACTTTTGACACCGCATTTGCGGACCGACGCTATTTTCTCCGGGCGGATCGACACCGTTAGTTAACCAATATCGCATATCGTTTTCATCAGCCCCGATAAACCAAAGAATTTGCCAAATTCATCATTCTCGAGGTTGTTTTTGTTCTTGATAGATTGGAAATCTTCCGTGTGTTCTTGTCCATGGTTGTCATCACTTAAGCAAGCCGCCGCCATGGTTTCACATGCCTGCCTCAGGTCTTTGCCTCGAATCACTCCCCTTCACATTCTATGGAACCCTACTTCGGGACACCGTTGAGATCCCCAAATTCCCGCAGGAGACAAGGACTTTGCCAAATTTCCTGGATGCTAATCCAAATGGCACAATACTATTTATCTCATGCCTCGATCGTACGCCCGATGGTGGGGGCCTCCTTATTGGCATGCCTATTAGTATAGCTCAAGCCATTTAGCATCCTCCCACTTCTCCCGATAACACCGCCTTACTTCCTCGCATTCTCTAGCCCCATCTCCCAATCCGATGGCTTGCAGGTTCATACTAACCCCGATTAGCTTTCTTTGTTAATCTTTTGGACCCCACGTATCGCTACTACCAACCAACCGCCTCCCATCTCATCTCTTTTCAGATTCACTCCATTCATGACTTACTCTTCGCCACCTATTCACACGATCTTTCCTTCTCAAGCTCCGCCTACCTTTTCATTCCTATACACGTATCTAGTAACTCCAACACCTTATATGGGACAAATTTCTATTCTCGTTGCTCCAACATACTCAATCCTCCATACCTTATCAACACTTAGCCCCACCATTGTCCCAAATGGAAGCCCTTGGTCCAACTTGCCTCCGCTACCACAACCGCACCATCATCTCATCCAACCAACGATTTCATCAAACAAATGATGGACAAAATGTAAAACCTCCGGAGGCTTCGTTTTCAGAAGCCGTAGCTACCCCTTACATACGAGCAAGTTTGTCCTAGGGAGCCCATTCACCCTTCTCGTCTCTTCATTCATATCCCCTCAATGGGAGTTGCCAAAATTTACTCGCATAACAAGAGCAGGATCCTCAACAACACTTGCGATCATTTAGACATGCTTGTTATTCGATCGCCTTAATCATGATGATGCCTCACATTCAAGACCTTTCCTCATGTCCTTATCAGACTCTACCTGAGTGGTATGTTGCTTTAACCCAAAGACTAATCTTCTCTTTAATCAACTAAATTCCAGCCTTTTCTTTGATCATTTCTCCATTAACATCAATGCCAAGAAAGTATCTATCACCGACCTTACGCCATCCGACAATTTAAAGACGAATCTATCGCAGATTTCGTTGGATGATTGGGCATGGGCCTTATCAACCAACTTACGATGCCTTGCCTACCAAACCGAACTTATCTAACTATTTACGCGGGCCTCGCGCTAAGCACATCTCCCCTACCCTCCAAATTCAAACTTTCCGCACATTCGACGAGGTCCTCAATGGTTCTGAAACTAGAAATTCGAGTCTTAAGAAGAGAAATTGTGGCTCATGCGTAGAACAAAACCCCAATTTCCGAACTCCCGATTCTACCAACAAGCCAAACACCACCACTCCTCACGCCCACTCACTTACTTCTAAATCAAAAGGAGCCTATCCACGCCAGAATGGTCAAATCTCAAACACCGATCCAATACTCCGCCTAAAACCACTTATAAGTACAAAGCCGAGCCCACTCAATTACACTCCTCGAGAAACTTATGGTGTCATCCCAGGAGAAATTATTTTGCTCAAAGTCAGCTACACCTTTGCTCGCAACCTCACTCACTGATTTGACTCAATTTCCACCTGGGCGCAATACCTTTCCCGGTACAAAGAAAATGACTTTTTGTAATCTTTCACTTTGCGTAAAGGACATAGTCATGAAAACCGCAAGATGTTAAAAACATAGTGCGCAGAAATGTTGATGGGATATAACCCTATAATCCTAATGCCCCCGCTAACCGAAATTCAAAATTTTCAACAAGCCATTCCGAATCACTCATCCAACAAAGAACGTAAACCAAGATATCTTAGCATGAGGAGAGTGTTCATGAGATCCATGCAGCTTTTCGATTCTCACCTAAAAGCCTCTATTGAAAAAATTTAATCAAGCCTCCACCAACACATGAGTCCGAACTCCTTCACCACCATCAAGCCAAAGTGAAATCATTCCTTTACCCATAAAAGAGTTAATCGTCTGACTTTCGTTCTCATCGACGAGCCTTCTTTACACCACATCCCTACGAGACTGGGAGCAGATGTTATCTAATTTATCTATTTCCCAAACGTCCTTTCTACCGCTCTTGCTGCACAAGAGGAAGGTTTGCCACTCCTTTTGACATCCTTAGACGAGAAATCTCTTACACTCGACATCACCACATTCTTTAAACATGACGCGACCCTCAAACACGCCTCTTACCTATTAGTCCTTCATCGCCTAAATCTTTTCAACGACCGGTCAATTCTTAACATCTATTGATACAAAGGCCTCATCTACCTCCCCTGTGTGTCACACCCGGCCATAGGGACTCGGAATTACAACCCACCTTTCTTTCTGCATAAAAATTACAAATCACACGTGAGACCGCCATTGAAGTAGGTATATTCCATATAGATCCAGCTTATGGGGAACGCTTCTGAAAGTACCCTTTTTCTACTCAAATGCAAATGACTGATCCCGATGTCTCCACTATATACCCGGTGTTTACAGGGTGCTTTAAAATGCCCCCGCTCTCACCTTCAACCCCCCTCACCTCTACCAAATGCCCCGTCCACTTCTATCAATCTTAACCGTATCTTCCCCTATGTCTCGGGACCTCACAAATGCCCAGCCTTAACGCACTCCGCCTGCGCGACTCGATCTATCCAAAATAAATCTATGGCCCCGCCACCTAGGAACAAACTCAATCCGTGCTCCTATCACAATCAAAACCATCATCGCTTCATACCTACCTTCCATTGGGACCCCATCCTCTACCTTACATCAATATATCATACCTCCCCGCGCTTTCTTCAAAACAACCTACGCCCTTCCGCAGACCCATCTTACAGTAAAATTCCAGTGCATAAAGAACACCATTACTCCGCGTATCCCGGAATCCACCTATCAACCCTAAACAAATTCCATCATCAAAGATTTGATTTGGCCACATCCTATTTCCCCGTGGCTGTTTTCTCTCGATACCACATCAGGGTCAGAGGCCTCATCATCCAACATAGCTTCTACGCCAAAGAAATCACGTTTAGTGAAAACTCACGTGGATCAAACACCTTCCTCTACTAAATCCACCACCCGTGCAAACCAACCACGCCCAACATTACCAAAACCCGCAGCAACCAATACCCTCCATCCTCTTCCGATTTTGACCCACTCAGCGATCTTACGCAGAAATCCTTGCATATGTTGATGGAGAATGCGACCATTTCCTACCTCCACTTCTTAGACCTTATGACCCGCTCCAAACCCCGACCTATGGGTGACGACAGGAGTTCTAAATTCATGCGCATTATCACCGCACACCAGACATGATGTGGAGGGATGCAAAGCTCCTAAAACCATCCTTCAGGAGTACACCACCCTCCCTGATAGAGAGAAAAGATTAAGAAAGACAACTGAACGAGGGGAGAGACCTCCAGTTTCCATTCCCTCCTCCTATACCATCTCGTCTCCAGCTCACCAAGACATCTATCATTATTACAACTCCACCTTCAAGACCATGAGTTATCCTGAACCATCTTCCCCATCTCAGTCTCAATTAGATTAATATGATTAGTGTAATAGATATCCTATGAATGCTAAAACAATGGGAAAGAAAAGAAACACACTGCGATGATCTCTTTTCTCCATCAAACATCCTGGGGCATTACCACCACCTAAAGTGGCTGGCATATCGCGACCCGCCTATCCTGCCTCTAATGGCATCGTTTCATCGAAATATGATTAAACATGCTCACCAATCACCCGTGAAATGACATCGTATGATCTCATCTGACTTGAACTCATCGACAAGCTCGAGATCCTTCTAGAGAGGATAGAGGTTCATGTAAGTACAAATATAGAATGAAACTTAGAATCATAGATTCTGGGTTTCGATATACCTAATCACGCTTCTTGATTCTAAACCAACAAGTTTCATCTATAGCCCCAATATCTAATGTCGTCTAATCAAGCAAAATATGTGGGGAAAAAGGAGTAGATCAAAATACTAAGACAGCCGTATTCCTAAGATGAAATGTGCTGACCCCAATATCAGACCTTTAATTCCTAGAGCCTCTTGACGATATATCAAACATTTCCTATGAGGTTTAGCCGGGTATGATAATGGTCATGGTTAAAGTCAACCTTGAGGAGCCAGCCTATAATGACATCAAGCACATGTAACTGAACGAAGTACAC
>CM031235.1:278875202-278943067 GCA_018340775.1 Taxus wallichiana var. yunnanensis | reverse complement strand
GATGAGTCATGCGTAAGGGGGATAATCTTTAGGCGATTGAACCGACATCCACATTCTCCTTAGATTTGGAGGATTCAGAGAGTCTCCTTCGCCACTACTTACAAGAAGGAAAGTTGCGATATTTGAGTCCGAGAGGCTTCTTCCTTTCCCATCATGACCTTCATCACATTCTCTGTCTCGAACTTATCCTCTTTTTCGATGCATAATATAGCATAGCAAAAAATAATAAGTGACGTCGTTGGATTTGTGGATGTCTACACACATGAATAGTACTCCTCGAGAAACATATACCTTTTTTTGCTTTTTTACAAGTTTTTTTTGTTTCTCTTCACACTTATGTTAGTAAAAACATAGCAATGTGATTCGGTAATAATCCTTAAAAGTGCAAATCTAATAAAATTAGGGATTTTAATTTGGCCCCAATGCCCTACCTTCAATCGCTTAACTTTAAATTCTTCAACGTGACCCTATCAACATCTTTGGTGCACCACCTAGATGCAAATCGCTAGTTACAATGAATAATTATCCTTACATTTTTATCATTGTACATTGGAGTTCGAACATGTATGTGCATGAAATCATATGTCGAGTGAGCATAAAACATCATTTTTAATTGAAACATAATAATGAACTCAAGGTATATTTTTTTCTTCAAAGGCTTTTAGGTGTGTACATCAACGTAAAGATCAATAAACTATAGTGGTTCCATTCTTTGCAATATTTTAGAATAGAGATGTGATGTTTGAACTTGCACAACAACACGACATTAGCATTATTTTAGAAAGCATTTGGAATTTTTTTTTTTGAAGTTCAAGATGATGAATCCCTTTATTGTGTTGGTCGTAAAGAGCCTAAATTAAATGCCTAGGAAAGACTATCTGGAATTCTTTATGAATTGAATTCCAGAGCTCGGCCGTGCACATCGAAGGTCGTAGGTCGACATTGTTGAACGCACATCGATCAAATAGATGCGACATGTGAATGGTATCGTGATGAGATTTCGACGATCAAGGCCAATCATCAATGAGATTTTCAAGGACATCTACACAAGGGTTAAATTTGATTCATCCGCTTAGATGTTTTTCATGATTTTAGACGTAAAATACTTTCAAATATTTTATACAACTGGCCATGTGCGACTTGTATATTTAAAATGTGACCATCATTTATGTGTGTGTGTGTGTGTGTGTGTGTGTGTGTAATTTATATCAATATATATTAAACATAGTTAAATAAATATGGAGTAGTTGTTTATAAATTTTATAAGTAATGTATAAATAACATTATTTTGTATTTTTGATGGGCAACATTCAAAATTTATTATCACCTAAAAATTGTTTAACAGACATAGGTGGCCATCAAATTTAACCCCTGCATCTACAAATTTTCAATGACCGTCATTTTTAATTTTTAAATATTTGTGAAAGTTTAAAACTCTACCTAAATGGGGTTTTATAGAACATTGGGAGCGGGGATGATATTTGACAAACGGTGACGCCACTTACAAACCATTTTTTTATGACCTTAAATGGTGTTAAACAACTCATTCGCCCATCTTTCACAAATATTTTTCTTTATTAAATAATTTAAGAAATACATTATTATTTAGTTGTATTTATGAGGGCCAAGTATGTTTCTGGTGTATTATATGCTTGATATTAATATATTTCTAGAAAAATATGTTACTTTAATATCTATGTAATGTTGCACTTATATTTATATCGAATGTGTTCATGGTGATAATGATGGTTTTGACAAATTACTTCACGTCAAACAGGACGGGAAGAGTAATTTGTAAAGTGTAAAATATGGTTGAAAAATGTAAAAACGTCGACTCAAGGCCAAATCTTAGCTCTGATTGGGAGAATCACTAATAAATATGAACTTAGCGTAAAATTTGTGAAAGTTAAAACTCTACCTAAATGGAGCTTCGTAGAATCATTAGGAGCATGGATGAGATTCGACACTTGATCCCTCGTCAAACCAATTTTTATATGACGTTAAATGGTGTTAAATAGCTCGGCCCATCTCTCAGTAAAATATTTTTTCTTTATTAAATAATATAAAAAATACATTGCTTTTAGTTGTATTTATGAGGCTCTGCATGTTTTGTGGATTATATGCTTGATATAAATATTTTTCAAGAAAATATGTTGTTTAGATATTTATGTAATGGTGCACTTATATTTATATTGAATGTGTTCATAGTGATAATGATGGTTTTGCCAAATTCCTTCATGTTAAATAGGGACGGGTGGACTATTTTGCAAAGTGTAAAATATGGTTAAAACATGTAAAGAAATGTCCGAGATGGATGTTAAATCTCATCTCCGATTGGGAGAATCACTAATAAATATGAACTTAGCATTAAAAAAATTACGCACCATAAAATCATAAGAGAATCCACCAATAAATATAACAAGTACTGGGTTTTTTTGTACTAATATTTATAATACGCATAATGCTTAAAAGAAATGGCTTACTGTGGAATAAGAATAAGTCCATGTCAACATGTGATGGGAGATTGCTATCAAAATTGTCAAATACGTTTTGAAATCTAAAAATGCCTAGGATTACGTTATAGATTTCTTCTACACACTCGGATTTTGCATTGTCATTGTTGGCAAGGTGGACAACAATGTCATTTATAGAGCAAATTCGTTGTTCCCAGTGCAATCGTTAAAGACTAAAAGAAATTTCAATTCCGATAAAAACCTTTCATAAACAAATAAATGTACCGTAAAATTTTTCATAGAATCTCATTCAAGCAACACTCAATAAATACGTAAAGAAGAGATGATTTTATTTTAGTATAAATAATATTTTTAAAAGAAAGTGTTTAAATTTTATAATTAATATTCCAAACATACTAGAACCCAATAAAATAAACAAACATACTAATCATATAATGGAATGACTAATAAATGCCCATATTAAAAACAAATATTCTTTCCGAACTATATGAGCCCCCCACAAAATATCATCGAACAAATATTCTTCTCAATTCCCAAATAAGAATCAAGTGTGAATTAAACAACTCACGGGCCTTCTAGAAAACTGATTAGGCATACGTGTAAGGTTATAAACCCATTCAAAATCTCACTTAATACTACGCCGCATAATTACATTCACATAATGATGAAACTTATAGCCATGGAAAGGAACGTAGAAATCAACTATAAAATACACCAAACAAGCCCATTTTAAACTATCGAAAAGTTGTGGATTTTGACCTTCAATTTTACATGTCATGATAATATTATTTGATGGTCTAAAACATTATATGGATGTCATTTGACGCTCAAAATATAATATGCAAGTCAAATTTATTTTAATAATAATTATAAATATTGAATAACATTTTACATCCACAAAATTGAAAATATATTTATCGAAAGAATTAAAGAAACAAAAAGCAATAATTAAAAATTAAAGAAGGAATCCAAAATAAAGAAAACCAGAGAGCTTTGTTTGAATTTTACTCCTCCAAGATAAGACGTGATGTTACATAAAACTTTGATGTCTCATGTCCTCGCTCTACAAGAGAGTCAGATGTAGATCCTAACGTATATGGGGAATGTGCATGTTTTGGGTGTTAATACTGTGGTATGTTAACTTTTACTCCGGTGGAGTATATTGTTTTAGCAAAGAACATTTGCTAACATGTACAATATAGATATGGACTACTAAATGAATGAATATCAAATCATTCTAATTTAAATCTTGAGTAGTTTAGCACCTAAAATTCTCCAGAAAAACAACTTGTTAGTGTAAGATGTCATCAATATCATGATAGAAATGAATGAATAGAAAAGTGATGGTTAGACAACTTATATTTATACATCGATTGTTAAATTTGTTATATATATGTCATTTTGACGCTCAAATTATATTTTTGCATGTCAATCATGACGGTCATATTTTAAAAGTGATTATATTTTGACATCTAAAATGACTAAAAATGTCTAAATCGCAAAATCCAAACTCGCACCGAGGACATATGGGGTTATGAATCATATTGCTTCGCTCTCAACCATATATCCTAATCTTAAGAAATAAATAAATTCATCAAGAATCAATTGTATAAATTATGAGGAAGCTTAATTTACAAATTATATTACACCTATAATATTTTTAAAATTCAAAGGAAGAATAATCCCAAGTATTAGCCACTCATTGTTTATTTCATGTTATGGAAGTGGTGATTTAATTTGTATTGAAAAATTGTTGTCATACATAAACTATACATGGTATTTATATATAAATATTTTATTTTGAGAAAATATTGATAAAATAGTGGAAATATCCATTCTAGAATGGTTAATTATTTAATTGAGAGAATTTTCCACACTTCACCTTCATATCACAAAAATCATGTAAATAGTACTTATTATTGAATAAAATGAACTTTAATTTGATTACTATACCAATAAATGTCAATATTGGAATAAATGATATTTATGGTCCTACTTACATATAAATCCATCAAAATTTCTAATGACTATGCAAGTTGTATCTATATGAAGCCAAAATTTAGTTAACTAAATTATGCGAGTCAGTATTTAATGAGGTGTAATATCTATCATACAAAGTGAGAAATTTAAGAATCAAATAAAGAGTGTAGTTTCATTCTTAATGAATTCAATTTTGGAATGAATAATGCATATATGTTTATCCCCTTTTTAGAATAAATAGAAACATTGTTTTAAAAAATCAAAGAGTTTCGCTCAAATGTATAATAATGAAATTTTTGTAGGACCTTAAATGCACTCTACTTTGAGTATGTAAAGTGTATATACCCTAATCATTTTTGGCCTTGAAGCAAGAATAGATCAAATGAATCAATACACATTATGCACTCAATTCTTAAATATTGTTTTAACATAATAATTTACACTATGAATCGGCACGTAGATGGAAGAGAGAAAAACATCTCGTCCATGTTAGAAGGTAGCCAATGCATCATTGATATAGAGCAAAAACTCTTTATAAAGACCAGTGAACTTGAACACACATAATTTTTTCAAATTGTGAATCGCTATCAAATATAATCATATGTCTTGCATTTTAAAGCTTGTGTCTAGAATTCTCCAAGTAAAGATTTGGTGTTGGAGCAAATGCCTTCCAAAGGTATTTGTCAGGAATTGATTCACCGTATTTGATAATTTAATATAACTATTATAAATGTCAATTTTGTTTACAAGATTTAATATATGAAATTTTTGAGATTTTTAAGAATTCCAGCTCACCTTTAAGAAAAGTGAAATCAAATCCTATATAAACTCGAACAATTTACTTGTAAACCACCTTGTATACAAAGCACTCTAGAATGCGTTTCAATCCCTTTAAGTTTTATAATGTGTTTATATTATTTTTATCTTATCAATAATTGAACACACACAATTCCAAATCCATTGTAGGAGGAGATAAGCTCTTAAATTAATTTGGAATGATACAGTGTAAACATCATAAAAACTCCAATATCAAGAGAATAATATATGTAATCTTGACACGAATTATTATTCTTCACAATCACACTTTCTATTAGAGGAAATCACATCAAATCGTATACTTTACAATAGAAACTTGTAATCCTTAGTTTCTATGGAAATGTCAAAGTGCATAAAGGCTAATGTTCTCTCCACCCCACCAATGGGGTTTGGGTGGATTGGTTAAGACAGACGGTTGTAACGGTCAGTGGTCTGGATCCACCTAGGTTCAAATCCCACTAGGCGTGATCCCTTCGGGGTGGTTTACCGGTGGTGGCGAGTGTCGCATCACCGTGAGGTCGCAATGGTTCGGTGATGGCGAGTGTGGCATCACCGATGGATGCGGCTTGTGGCTTCAACTGGTGGTTCTCGATGGTGGTGGAATTTTCATCGTTGGCATCTGGGGTTGGGGCTGCGACCGTGGCTCTAAAAATGGTGGTGGCGAAAAATTGCATTGCTCGGTGCGGCCTCAAAGTGGCCACGTTGGTTTGTGTTAGTCTTAATTGTAATATATTGTTCTGAGGACATTGTTGTAGGGTGGGGCCCCACCAACCCTCCGGCTCATAGTTTTGATCAAAAATGTTTAACTATATATATATAAATGTTCTCTCCACCCCACTATTTATTCTCTAATTGACATTTTTGTTTGTAATTGTTTTATGTCTCAATCTAATAATAAATTCATTAACATGGCTACATAAATTTTTGATGAAGTATAATATCTATTATTTGATTACTCGTGATGGTGCACTCATGCCTTAATTCCCTAGCCTGTTGCAGCAACGGAATAATGGAGGCCTTGGTGATAAATGCTTAGGAGGTGGAAAAAGGTGAAGGCGTAGGTGATAGATGTCAGTGGAAATGACAATGGAGGAAGAGGCACGCTAAATGGTCAGTGGTGGAGGTGAAACAACAGAAAAAGGGATAATCACCAGAAGGGAGAAACCAATATTAGGTGGCGACTAGGCTAAGGGAGGACCGAGATCGGACTGCATTGAAAACATAAGCCCGTGCAAGAAGCTTATAATGGGAGAAACAATTGGGTTTTCTCCTTCTCATGCGGTGAAGAATTCTTTAGGGACGAGGTTCGAAATAGGGGCTGATGTCGTACTCTATACATAGGGATGGTGACAACCATGGGAAACTTTCCTTCGCCACTACTAGTGGTGCACATCCAAGAAAAATCCCAAACCCGCTAAAGACACCCTTGTCCCGAAATTGATGATGAAGCTCTTCTCAAAGTTCGAGATTTAGAAGAGGCATATAGCAATCATGCTCTCATATGTAGGTTCAACCATTTTTTACCCAAACTTTCTCAGCTACATGAATGGATCATTCAAAAATGGAACCCCAAAATAAAGGGTAAGATTGAACTTTACCTCTGCTCCAAATTTTATTTCATTGTTGTTTTTTGAATCTAATGAGGATCATGAAATCATAAACAATGTGTATTTGGTTTGGGGGATTAATAAGGTCTCATGAATAAACCCCGTATCCCTTATTTGATCAATCAAAGACTCATTTGAGACAATTTCGATCCGGGTTAGACTCCCTGCATCCCCTTGTAATTTTGGGATGAATCCTTCCTTGAAGCTATTGGAGATAATTTGGAGGCCTTTGAAAAATATGATGATACTACTACCTCATAGCCTACATACTACCTATGCTCGTGACATCGGTGGATTTAGACATCTTCCAGACCTTCCTAAAAACATTAATCTATAGATTGGAGATAGAGTTTGGACCCAAAGACCTGGACTATGAAAGATTGGAATTTCACAATGTCACATGTATTTTGAAATAGGGCATGTGTTTTGAAAGAGGGACTAGTGAGTGGCTTCACAACCCTCTCACTTCACCGTCAATGCCCCCGGCTCCTCCTATTTATAATTTTGTTTCGAGCCAGTTCTTGGGTTGTCTCATCCCCTAATGTGAACCCCTCTTAGTTTCCTCTTAGTGAACCAATGACTCATATCCCTCATGCCCATGTTGAGGTGGCCAAGGAGAGGGAAATTCCTCTTATCTTGCTAGGTCTAATTTTTGACCTATTTCCTCATTTAATATTCTCCTCTCGTGCGATCCTGTTTTTGATGACGAGCATAACAAGGAGGAGTGGATGGTCATCCAAAAAAAGAAAATATCTCTCTTCTAAAATACAACCAGTCCCATCCCATATGACACTCAGATAACATTCTTTGACTTTGGGTCAATGCGCTTTCTGCTATTAGTGTTGCTTAGGTGTTGTTGTTGTTGTTATTTCCGACAACTTGTTCCTATTTTGTTTCCCTTGATCTTTATTGTCAGATCTTGGCTTTAGGAATTTTTGTACCGGGTAGGATCCTAGTTAAAAACCTTTACCCTTAATTAAAAATAAATAAAATTTTATGAAGGATTTTGAATGGAGCGACGAGTGAGAAAAGGAGAAGATTGTTTTGTGGGCAACTAGAGTATATGACACAACGATTTTCTATGATGCAGAGAGGAGGATACTAGATGCTTGTCACTTTCTTTGGACGAGGATGGGTCAGCGCCTGGAGGTGCTAGATTCGGTAGTAGGATGATCTTTAAAAAGGTCCAAGAATCTTTGATTGGGCGTTTCGTTGGGGGTAAGAACCAACATAGACTCTTTATGGGTTTGGGCCAATTTTAGATGAAAACAAGAGTGCATT
Organism: Taxus wallichiana var. yunnanensis; assembly: GCA_018340775.1. Taxonomy (NCBI): domain Eukaryota; kingdom Viridiplantae; phylum Streptophyta; class Pinopsida; order Cupressales; family Taxaceae; genus Taxus; species Taxus wallichiana. Next base: position 278,934,909 of record CM031235.1, on the reverse strand, counting down.
TTGCAAGTCAAATCTCTAGAAAAAGGTCTCTTTCTGCTTTCGTTCATGTTTGATATAGATCTCAGTAAGGTCCTTCTGGGGGCATTGGTTATTTTATAAGACAATTTTTACTTTGACCAGTGGCGTCCAGTGTCCTTCAAGTCGATCTAGACCCCGCTTCCTCGTCTCTGGGGTGAATCTTCCCGCTCCACCACTAGATTTCTAGGACAAGGACGTGTTGTCATGGGAGGTTTCTAGAGATCTTGGTCAGTTTATGCCCTTTGACTCCACCACCATGGCATGCTCTAGATTAACTAGTAAGTTAGATTTTGTGTGAATGTTTCCTCTGTTTCAACCTTCCTTCCTCTATTCATCTCGAGATCCGTGTATGGTGTTTGGGTTTAAAATATTTTGAAGGATCCCCTATCTTTTGTCTTAGATGTAGAAGAGGCGAACATTGTGTTGGGAACTCGCTCAAATTTTGAGCAGAACGATGTAAGAAAACACCTCATTTAGGCGCTGAGCTTGTTAGTGGTCGATTGAGGGTCAAATGGGGTTTGGGTTCTTGTATGGACGGTTGTGCTAAGCACGTTATGAAGAGGTTTTTTCTAAAACAAGATCTTAGCTAACATCGATATGGCAAAGTGGATGGTGTTACTCCTTCTTGGTCCCCTATTGGTTTATAGGGTTTGATGGACCTAGAACCAAAGGAGGTTAAATCTATGTCAAACGAAGATTCAAGTGAGGATATTTTTGATTCAAAAAGGGCCATGAAGCTTTTATTAGGTACTTATGGGTTGGGGTTGTTTGTTTTTTTGTGGGTCAAGTTTCTTTGACTCTCGTTTGTTGTTTGTTTAGGTTTCAAAGTATTTGTTTTATCATTGAAAATCCTTTGGTATTTGTATCAGGGTGTTTTTAGTTTGAAATTTAGATTCGTATATGTATATATAATTTTTTTAAAGATAAGTAGTTGTGCTACCCTATCAATGTTTTCTTCAATTTCTTATCTCCCGGAAAATAATCGGAGATACAGTCTCCTGTTTGAGAGTGTAAATGTGTATATATCTACATATATATATATATATATATATATATATCAAAATAGTGGTTTAGGTTTATTTTTATCTCGTAGGGTCAAAAGACTGAATCCACCTTGTTTATATTAGAGGCGTAAAAGTTTAAAAGGGAGTGGCCCACCCGCATTGAGTGAGGTTTGGCCATAGTGGGTCGGGCAAAGGAAGTGGGGAGGCATAAGGGAGGGGAGTGGTGGTGTGGGCGTAGACACACCACATAGTGGTGTGGCTATGGACACAAGTTAGGTTGGAGGGACAGTGTCGCGGGAAGGTCATGACTTGTCCCTCCCCCCACCGTTATATATATTATTGTTTTACTTACAACCAAGCCTCCCAGTGTAAACTTTGACTTCACATTTTTTTGTTATCGCATCCAAGTCTCAAAAAAGCCACATTTTAAATAACAATAATTCCAAAGCAAGGGTTATAACTTATAATTTTTTTTTTTTTCCTAAAGTTAACTTGTTTAGTCAGTGTGTGTGTGTGTGTGTGTGTGTGTGTGTGTGTGTAAAGATTGGATAATACATCTGATATGAGATTCTCGTTTTCTAATATTTTCCTCAAGTTGGGTATTATGGAAAATTATTTTATATGGGTTTGTGTGTGTGTGTGTGTGTGTGTGTGTGTGTGTGTGTGTGTGTGTGTGTGTGTGTGTGTGTGTGTGTGTGTGTGTGTGTGTGTGTGTGTGCGTGCAAGACGTACAAAAGTGCGTGCGTATATACAAATGTATTGTGTTCCTATATACCGAATGACACTAAATAACATACATTGTTCGTAGTTTGAGACTATTATAGAACAAGGAGAAAGGAAATACCATAAGAAACTAAATTGGTTAAAAATTCTATCTTTTCCTTAAAAAGAGCTCTAATACAATAAGATAATATCGTAATCCTTCAAGAGCAAGATATGGACTAAAACCTTCACTTTTGAACACAAAGATGCAAATATTTATTCTAAAAGAAAGTTTTCAAATGCAACTTTATCGGTCTCTTTGTCATTAATATCTTGAAAGTATAAATAGGAAACCTTGTTAAAATTTACAACATGCTAGCTATGGTCCTAATCTCCAAGTTCAACCAATAGAGCATGAATACAATAAAATTTTCCTTTAAATTTGAATCAAAACTAACACTATACCATCACTTTACACTTCTTTCTAACATATACTAAGAATCACAACATCTAGATTTGCATTATGTATTTCCATATCCCATACAATAAAACATCATGGGATAGTATAATGAACTAACAAGTGAGAGATATTTTTCCTCTATTTAATAAGTAGAAACAAAAGAACAAGAATACAAATTTCTTGTATACAACATGCATTAATTTTTTTTTCAAATCTACTCTTTAATATAGGATAAAATGCAAACTTCCCATCCATAACCAAATCCTTTCAATAAGCCTTTAAAATAATACAAGCATACCCATATTTTCCATTAAGAAATGTTGACAAGCATACACAAAGGAAAAAATAAAGAGTTCCTTACAACAAGAAGGCATCAATATTACAATATGGCAATATTAATTCTCTAAGAGAGGTTAACTTGAATCAAAATTTTCTTATGCAAGATACAACTTCATTCCAAGATAGAGAAGACTCAACAAGAGCTACAACATCATTCTAAGACATAGTAAAATGCAAGTGGATAAGCCTCCCAAAATAGGTAACAACACGACAAAATTCCCAACTTTTCTTCTCCAAACTTCAAGCTAAATCTGCAAGTTTCCACTCCAAGAATAGTCTTCATAAAGCACACAAGAAGAAAGTGTAATGCCCTATTCTACGTTACACCTGCTCATCCCGCGGCGATCGAGTGCTAAGCATGGAGTGTCATGTGCCTTCGCCGACCTCGATTCACGACCATTATGACTATAATTGATAATTATTTTAAAAGTTGTAAAATGATAATAATGAAAATACTAATAATAATAATAATGACATTATGATTGTATTATCGATCAACGATTGTATTTTATTATTACTTTCTTTATATCGATTGTGATCGATATCATCCTCTCTTATCGTTAAACTATCCTTTTGATTTGTTTGTCGCTCTCGCTGATCGAGCCTCGTTGCGCAAATGAGGAAGAGTATGTTTTGTGGTGGCAGCCACGGTTTGGGAGTGGCGTCGTAAATATTTCATTTAAATACTCAACCCCGTTTCTCCTCCGGGTCGACCGATCTCGCAATCTTAGAATTGTTTTAAATTACTAATTTTAAATATGGAATTTTTTTGTCCCCAACCTACCTTGTCTCGGTCAGCTTTATCTCCTGCTTGGCGTGGGCTGGAGGGAATTATTTTTTTATTGTTGTTAGGGGCCTCATTTTTCTTGATCGATCGCGTGGAGGGTGGAGTTAATAAAGTCTAGGAGTGTTGGACTCTTCTGCTGGTGGCCGCACTTCATTTATTAACCCCGATTTACAAATCTTCCTGTTCTCGCCGACTACCGCATATCCTCCTCTCACCGCGTGAGATCTCCCTTTTGTTGGACTGCGATAGGTGGAGTTTTTGTTGGGATCTGCTTTCATTCCATTGATGATCGCGTGATATCTCGCTGCTCCTCTTGGCTTCCGATTGTTTAAGGTTTTTGATCCTTCCTGGGCTTGTAGTTTTTGAGCTCAAGGAGAAGCCCACTCTTGGAGGTGCGCGGATTAAGACCCGCAAACGGAATATTGCAGCTCCTTTGGACCCTGCAGCATTTGCGGATGCAGTGGTGGGGATTTACATCGATCATGAGGGTGACCTGGAACTTGTTGCCAAGAGCATTGAATCTGCAGAACTCGACTTCTCAAGATATGGTGACACCTTTTTTTGAGGTGGTCTTTACTGGAGGTCGCACACTTGTACTCGGTACTATAAAGCCTGAAGAATGTGACCGCCATACCTTTGCTGTTTTGAATTGTGAACCTGCAAGGTAGAGTATCTTCCGTCTGCTTTTATATTTAGAAGATATTACGCAGAGACATTTTCTAATCAAGAATATTGAAAGTGTTATGCGAAAGTATTTACATCCCTTGAGCTTTTTGAGGAAAATGAAAGAAAGAAGCTTGCTATTTTCACCGCACTCACTTTCTCTCATAAACCTGTCTGGGCTTAAAACCTTAAACGGTTTTTCAACCTCTCGCTTAAAGACAATCTTGTGGCCAAGGGCATCGTGCTTTTATTCATCACAGTAATTTTTCAAGGAGTACTTGGTTGATAACAACCTTGATGATCTCATAGACTACCGGTTAGGAAGATGGAAGACAATCTCCTCGAGTTGTTTCCAAAGCGTGCACTACCGAGGCTTTTTGCAGAGCATTTCATTAAGGAGGGGCTCGAGCTCTTGTTGAATACAATGAAAAGAAAATCTTTGATGTGAAGTTGAAGGAAGTGAAAGTCGTGTTAATGACTCTAATTACTGAAAATACTCGATATTGATGAAGTGATTCAAATCGTGAAACAACGCCACAAAGAGTCAAAATTCCCCGACATGAAATTAAAAGCGCTCTTACGAGATGCGCTTATGGATGTTGTCCAGTGGTCCTGGCAAGAACAAACAAAAAATGCAAATTGCACTCGACAGTTCTTCTCTCAAAATATCTCCTCCACCTTTGTGTAGATCACTTGTGTTTGTGGTAGACGCATGGGTATGTGAGTTGGTTGTCGAATCCCACAAGAAGTAAAAGCTCAAGGAAAGCAATAGTTGAGCACAAGTGCATGGAGTCACTTCAATACAACAATGCTCGTGAACTCGTTTGACAAAAATCCTCTTCAACCGCATGGTCTCAAGGATCGTGAATGTGGACCGCTTAGAACCGGTTCTTTCGGATTCCAAAGACCTATAGTTCTTATGCTGACCTCATGCGGAGTCTCAGACGACTGTTGAAGCTGGAGAAAAAGGAAAGATATTTCTACACCTTTCTACTGCTATTATATTTACGATTATTGCGAAATCGAATCGCTTTTTCCTTGCATTGAGTTGTCCGTTGGATGTCATGATGGGAGATTTCCCCTTCTCGCTCGCTCTCTTCTTGTTTTTGCTTTTATCGTTGTCGATGTTGGTCGGAAGGATGTGTGCCTCCTCTCCTCTGAATGTTATGTTTCTCTTACTCGAATGATAGACCTTCGTCTGTTTGTTTATGTATTAATTCTTCTCTGCGATTGAGTTGCAAGTTATTATGTTGATCAACTAGTATTTTCGATATTATGGAAGTAAGTTACGATAACTATGAAGCTCCTCCCTAGCACCCAAGTTGTCTTTTGACGTTTTTTGTTAGCCCCTTCGCAAGTCCCTTTGATAACCTTTTGGCATCGAGAAAGAAAGGTTGTAGGATTGTGTGAGCAATGCGTGGGCTAGCCAGCTTAGAGTTTTGGTATTAAAACTGGTAGAATGAAAAGGTTTGTGTGCAATGTGTTTTTCCATCTCGCGTGTTTGGACTCTTATACTATCTTTCATCTTGTTTCTAGGATTTTAAGGCCATCCTCAAGAAGTATCTTGACCATCCTTATCAACTTGAACCATATCTAGTTTTTTGGATCAGCTAAGCTGGAGGTTTCATTGTGCGAATCCAATACCTCGTTGACACTAGAATAGTTTGGTCTAATTCCCCTCTCGCACTATTTTGCTGATGGAACTCTTCTATTTTTCCTATCTTGCATTATTTTTTCTCCCTTGTAATGTTAACGCTATTAATTAATATTGGTCGGTTTTTATGCACGTGATTACCGTAATAGTTTGTGATGGAAATTTCCTTAAATGTGATTAATCTTCGGGAAGAAACTCAGCTTTCATTTGATAGTCTTATGGATTCATAGCGGAAGGTTTTGTTTTGATAATGTCACTTAGAAATTATGTTTGTATCTATTTGCGACTGTTTGGCCGACGTGTGTTACCAAGGGTTGCCTTAAAATATGGTTATTTTGGGATATGGGTAATTTATTTTAAATTAACCAAACATTAGTAGTGTAGTGGAGGTTTGTAAATATTTAGTGTTATAAAAATATGTTGATGACATTATTGTATACTCTTATTGGACGGAACTCCCTTCTTCTCTCGCGTGTTTCTACTAGCCCGTAAGACTTGACCCTTCTCGATGATTGGAAAATCTTTGTAGTTAATTGTCAAAACTAATATACTTTGCTTTCGCCTTCGAAACTTATGTTGTGTATACTTTATTTGATTTCCAGTTTGGAACTCGATTATACATGGCTTTTTGCGTTAAATTTTGAAAACCGTGGTTCCCTTTCTTGGGCCGATCAACTCTTGTTCTTTTAGAAATATATTAATTTAGTCTATGAGTTTGGTACCTTTGATAAATTTCTAGATGGTTGGTGTATATATCAAATCTTAATCTTGTAATTATGGTTTAATTACTTACTTGATGGGAATTCTATTTTTTGCTAGATTATTTGTTTTCTCCTTATAGGCCAAGGGCCATTCTCTTACGATTGCTATACTTTCGTTGCTTTTACTCCTAACTCAAGTACACGGTCTTCCTTCTTTGATTGGCATGATGAAGACTTTATTATAACTTGATGTGTTGATAGTGTTTAGAGGTTTGAACCAATTCTTGTAATAAAGTGCTTCCTTTTCGTGGTATTGTTTCATAATAATTATGGTGGTTTTGTGTAGCCTTATCTTGCTCGGGCCTCGCGAACCGACTCTGTGGAAATTTTTTTGTTGTAGATGGATTTTGCGAGTAGATGAGGGATAGATTTGTAGACTTTGTCATCAACCTCAGTTGAGAAGTTCCTTTACTCAAACCTTTTATGTTGTTCAACTATTGTTAACGTCAAGTGGAAAGTTTAAAAGAGGATTAATGTCTTAGTATGAAGTATTGTGGACTTTGTCATCCGAACTTTGGAAACCTTGTATTGTTTGACCATCATTGAAATTATAAGAAAATTTGGTTATTGTTTGAGTGACTTTGTTGGAGTATCGTATTTTAAGAATTGATGTAATCTTGTTTTGTTCTTATAAATGAGTGTTGCTACAACCTTGCCTTGAGAATAAATTTTGAGTTAAACCTTGACATGACTTAATAATAAAGTGTTATAAGTAAACTAACATGGGATTGTTTAATACTGGATGTTAAATTATAAGTTGTATTCAAATAAAGTAACGTAGGGGTCACCAACTTGAGAGCAAGAAATTCTTTAAGTAATCAAGGGCAAGACTATCATTGCAGTAAACTTTATAACTCAATAACCCTAGCTCCTCTAGTGAACATTATTCCTTTTTGGTGAAATTTGTAAAATGACCCTAAGGTGAAATGAACTGTTAGTTGTTTGAAGATGATAAGATTTAATAAGCCGTAGAAAACAATTTGGAGACCTCACCATCTTTCTCACCGCAATTTGGAAAGTGAATTTTTACTCCTTGTTAATACTTTTGAAGAAGCCTAAGTAAAGTTGTTGATAATTACAGTTAAGAGCCCTAGCTTCAATTAAATACTGGCAATAACTAATGAGGTCCTAAAGATGTTTCATCTCGACCTTCTCCCTCTAACCCTTTTTCCAAGGCACCTTGTATCTCTTCTCTTAAGTGTGTTGAACTTGAAACCATGTTGTCTTGTGGGCAAGAACGAATCTTAGTAACGTTAGTGGTGAGCAGATGGTCTTGTGGAATTTAAATACTCCTTTTTCTTGATAAACGAATTAAGCAAATAAATGTCATAATAGAGAAGATTTAAAGATAGTTACTCAGTGTCAAAGGAATAAACTTGGCTTGGCAAGTTGAATTATACGATTCATATCTTGAGCCTCCTTGAAAACGTAAGCTAAGAATTGCAAGATGTCCTTTTAAAATAAATAACCCTCAAGAATATCTCATTGTGGTTGGCCCTAACTGTAAGTGTGTTCTGTGATTGGACTTCTATGTTGTCTTGTCAAAAAAATATAAAAAAATGTATTGTCCTTGATAGGTGTGAACGTTTCCGTGCTGCCTTTATGGTCATTTTTGTATCAAATTGTTCACAGTGTTAGTTGTATCCTTGGTGATGACATGTTGCGTCATGTTATGTGTCAAGTAAGTCAAAAAAAAAAAGTTATCCTGTATTTCACTGTGTTGTTCATGTGTGGATTTTTGGGTCGTTACACTTGGTATCAGAGCGTAGGTTCATGCTCTCGAACCTATGGGCCGGATTGGTGTTGTATAGTGATGTTACATGATGGTGATGGTGTTACATGATATTGTTTCATGGAGATGATGGTATTGCATGATGATGATTTATATTGGAAGAGTAATGTGGCATAAGCGTGATGTGATTATTGTCGTAATTGTGATATTGTGAACGCACGTGATGTGTATGTCACTAAGTGCATGTTTGTTATCATATTGATGTGCTGGGGATGGGAGTATTAACTCTCCTTCTTGTGAATTCTATGAAGAGTTCACGTGAATTCTGTTTGTGGCGTGTGAAAAGAATTATAAAGTGGATGACATAGTGTTAGAGCATGTGGCATATTGTGATATGTGGGTGTATCAATGTGTTGTATGACTAGATTGATGTTAAAAGAAATGAGTTGTATCATGATGTTTTTACCATGTTTTGAAGAAATGCGTGTACCACCTTGTTATGTAGCAATGGATGTTATGTTGTGATGTACTATGTTCATCGTATGTATGATTTGTGCAAATATGTAATGCTTCATGTTGTGATTTAGGGTCATACGGTGAGTGTATGAACCCTATCGTATAGTGATTGCACTTTGGGTGCAGAATGTGGTAAAGTGATGTGTTACACTCAGTGAATGTATGATTGTGATCTACCTTGTATATGTACCACCATTGTGTTAGTGATGTAGCTACATGTTATGTTGTGAACCTTACACTAACCGACCCTGAGTGTAATTGGTAGAAGTGTATGTTGAGAGTGAGGAATGGTGTACCATGGGTCAATAACTCGAGCCGAAATACGGTTTAGTAGATAACAACCGTGATTATTTCTCTCTTCCTATGTGGTTGCATGTATGCAACCTAAGTGCAACTATGACTATGTTTAGCCTTGTCGAAGTGGTGACTATGGATGATTCAGATGGAGGTGATGACAGCTTGTATTATTGATATGTATTTTATGAGCCGAGGCTCGATGTTCCGAAAAGTGCAAGAACTCGTTTGAGTACCTTTGGTGGCTAGATAAGGCCACACACGCTTATCGTAATGTGACATTATTATAAGATGATTTTATTCTTAAATTGAGCTTTTTACTTTATTTTATAAGGACCAACAACTTTTCTTGATTGCCATGCTTTACAATTTTGGGCATTTCCTTGGTCTCGTGGCACTAACATGGGGATTTTGATACTAACTATGGCTATTTGGCCATTTATTTTGCTTGAGTTGGGGTCTTCTTTTAAATTTGGAATTTTTACCGCCTTTCCCAAGGCTTGTACTTTGCCACTTGGCACTTTGGTTGGGTTGTTGTGCTTGTTCTATTGTCGTGATGTGTGGAATAGGGTCATGGGATGCACCATGGAATGGTTGGACCTATGGATCCGCTTTGTTGTATAGGGGTACGCCCAAGGAGCAGATAACTAGTGGGTTGTTAAACCACGCGTTATTATGTCACTTGGGTTAGGAGTGTTCGAACTCTATGTGTCTTGGACCATAGGGTCAACCGGCCCCCGAGGGAGGCATAAGAGTTTGAGGGAGGCATAAGAGACTCGAGGGAGACATAAGAGTTTCGAGGGAGGCATAAGAGACTCGAGGGAGACATAAGAGTTTGAGGGAGGCATAAGAGTTTGAGGGAGGCATAAGAGACTTGAGGGAGGCATAAGAGTTTGAGGGAGGCATATGATATTTGTGTGTATGGTTGATGTTTTATGGGATATATGTTGAGTTTTTTGTGATGTACTCTTTTGTTCGAGTATTTAATATGTCATCATAGATGTGTGACGAGTACTATGTTATGTGGATGTGCTCATTCTATTCCGTATTTGAGTAACCTTTTGTGGTGTAATACAATCTTGAAGTATATACTTGTGTGCTTGTGAATCAGAGTGTCTTGTGAACCTCGATAGGTGTTGTGTTAGCGCTCATGTTGGGCACCCACAATAAGGAATAAACCAAAACGCTTCAATGATGAAATTTTAAAAGAAATTAAACTAAGAATAATGCTAATGGAAAGGAACTAATGGAATAAATAAGAGGGAACTCGCCAATCTTCACGTAACCTTGAAAGTTAAAATTTCTACCAAATGTTCCCGAGGCTACCCTGTGGCGCATTAATTAATCACTAAAATTTTAAACCATAGGTGTGATTTCTCCTTTACCTGTTCTTGGTTACGTGCCATTTCCTTCCCTCTGTGTAATGTCGCATCGAGGACGATGCTTTCTTAAGGGGAGGAGAATGTAATGCCCTGTTATACGTTACACCTGATCCTGCGGCGATCGAGTGCTAAGCATGGAGTGTCATTGTGCCTTCGTCGACCTCGATTGCTGACCATTATGACTATAATTGATAATTATTTTACAAGATGTAAAATGATAATAATAATAATAATAATGACATTATGATTGTATTATCGATCAATGATTGTATTTTATTATTACTTTCTTTATATCGATTGTGATCGATATCATCCTCTGTTATTGTTAAACTATCATTTTGATTTGTTTGTCGCTCCCCATTGCTGATCGAGCCTCGTTGCGCAAATGAGGAAGAGTATGTTTTGTGGTGGCACCACTATTTGGGAGTGGCGTTCGCGTAAATATTTCATTTAAATACTCAACCCCGTTCTCCTCTTGGGTCGACCGATCCCGCAATCTTAGAATTGTTTTAAATTACTAATTTTAAATATGGAATTTTTTTTGTCCCCAACCTACCTTGTCTCTGTCAACTTTATCTCCCGCTCAGGTAATGAGGGAATTATTTTTTTATTGTTGTTAGAAGCCTCATTTTTGCTTGACTCGACTTCATGGAGGGCGGAGTTAATAAAGTCTAGGAGTGTTGGAGTCTTCACGGTGGTGGCTGCACTTCATTATTTAACCCCGATTTACAAATCTTCCTTTTCTCGTTGATCGCCCGCATATCCTCCTCCGACCGCGTGAGATCTCCTTTTGTTGACTGCAGATAGGTGGAGTGTGAGGCCATCGAGGGGCACGACATTTTTGTGTGGAAGCGAGAATATATTGGAAGGATCTTTGCTTTCATTCCATTGGATTATTTCTTTTGGGTTTCAAGGTTTCTCGCCGCTCTTGGCTTTCGATTGTTTAAGGTTTTTGATCCTTCCTACCATAGTTTTTGAGCTCAAGGAGAAGCCCACTCTTGGAGGTGCGCGGATTAAGACCCACAAACGGAATATTGCAGCTCCTTTGGACCCTGCAGCATTTGCGGATGCAGTGGTGGGGATTTACGTCGATCATGAGGGTGACCTGGAACTTGTTGCCAAGAGCTTTGAATCTGCAGAACTCGACTTCTCAAGATATGGTGACACCTTTTTTTTGAGGTGGTCTTTACTGGAGGTCGCACACAGCCTGGTACTATAAAGCCTGAAGAATGTGACCGGCATACCTTTGCTGTTTTGAATTGTGAACCTGCAAGGCAGAGTATCTTGCCGTCTGTTCTTATATTTAGAAGATATTACGCAGGAGACCTTTTCTAATCAAGAATCTTGAAAATGTTATGCGAAAGTATTTACAGTCCCTTGAGATTTTTGAGGAAAATGAAAGAAAGAAGCTTGCTATTTTCACCGCACTCACTTTCTCTCAGAAACTGTCTGGGCTTCCACCAGAAACGGTTTTTCAACCTCTGCTTAAAGACAATCTTGTGGCCAAGGGCATCGTGCTTTTATTCATCACAGAATTTTTCAAGGAGTACTTGGTTGATAACAGCCTTGATGATCTCATAGGACTGCTGAAGCGAGGGAAGATGGAAGACAATCTCCTCGAGTTGTTTCCAGTGCAGAAGCGTACTACTGAGGCTTTTGCAGAGCATTTCATTAAGGAGGGGCTTGGAGCTCTTGTTGAATACAATGAAAAGAAAATCTTTGATGTGAAGTTGAAGGAAGTGAAAGCTGTGTTAATGACTCTGATTACTGAAAATACTGATATTGATGAAGTGATTGAAACTGTGAAACAACGCCACAAAGAGTCAAAATTGCCTGACATTGAAATTGTGCGTCTCTTACGGGATGCGCTTATGGATGCTGTCCAGTGGTCTGGCAAGAACCAACAACAAAATGTAAATTCGGCACTGCGACAGGTTCTTCTCTGAAAATATCTCCTCCAGCCTTGTGTAGATCACTTGTGTCTGTGGTAGCACGATAGGGTATGTGAGTTGGTTGTTGAATCCTACAAGAAGTAAAAGCTCAAGGAAAGTAATAGTTGAGCACAAGTGCATGGAGTCACTTCAATACAACAATGCTCGTGAATCGCTTTTGACAAAAATCTCTTCAACCGCATGGTCTCACGGATCGTGAATGTGGATCGCTTAGAACCGGTGCACCCGGATTCCAAGATTCTACGTTCTTATGCTGACATGTGGCGGAGTCTCAGACGACTGTTGAAGCTAGAGAAACAGGCAAGATATTTCTACACCTTTCTACTGCTATTATATTTACAATTATTGTGAAATCGAACCACTTTTTCCTTGCATTGATTTGTCAGTTGGATGTCATGATGGGAGATTTCCCCTTTCTGCTTGTCTCTTCTTGTTTTTGCTTTTATGGTTTTTCAGTATGTTGGTCGAAAGGATGCGTGTGCCCTCTCCTCTAAATGTTATGTTTCTCTTACTCGAATGATAGACCTTCGTTTGTTTGTTTATGTATTAATTCTTCTCTGCGATTGAGTTGCAAGTTATTATGTTGATCAACTAGTATTTTCGATATTATGGAAGTAAGTTACGATAACTATGAAGCTCCTCCCTAGCACCCAAGTTGTCTTTTGATGTTTTTTGTTAGCCCCTTCGCAAGTCCCTTTGATAACCTTTTGGCATCGAGAAAGAAAGGTTGTAGGATTGTGTGAGCAATGCGTGGGCTAGCCAGCTTAGAGTTTTGGTATTAAAACTGGTAGAATGAAAAGGTTTGTGTGCAATGTGTTTTTCCGTCTCGCGTGTTTAGACTCTTATACTATCTTTCATCTTGTTTCTAGGATTTTAAGGCCATCCTCAAGAAGTATCTTGACCATCCTTATCAACTTGAACCATATCTAGTTTTTCGGATCAGCTAAGTCGGAGGTTTCATTGTGTGAATCCAAAGACTCGTTGACACTAGAATAGTTTGGTCTAATCCCCTCTTAGAATTATTGTTGATGGTGCTCTTCTATTTTTCCTAACTTGCATTATTTTTCTCCCTGTAATGTTAACACTATTAATTAATATTGGTCGGTTCTTATGCACGTGATTACCATAATAGTTTGTGATGGAAATTTCCTTAAATGTGATTAATCTTCGGGAAAAAACTCATCTTTCATTTGATAGTCTTATGGATTCATAGCGGAAGGTTTTGTTTTGATAATGTCACTTAGAAATTATGTTTGTATCTATTTGTGCGACGGTTGACTGTGTTACCAAGGGTTGCCTTAAAATATGGTTATTTTGGGATATGGGTAATTTATTTTAAATTAACCAAACATTAGTAGTGTAGTGGAGGTTTGTAAATCTTTAGTGTTATAAAAATTTGTTGATGACATTATTGTATACTCTTGTTGGACGGAACCCCCTTCTTCTCTCGCGTGTTTGCTACTTAGCCTGTAAGACTTGACCCTTCTTCGATGATTGGAAAATCTTTGTAGTTAATGGTCAAAACTAATATACTTTGCTTTTGCCTCGAAACTTATGTTGTGTATAGTTTATTTGATTTCCGGTTTGAAACTCGATTATACATGGCTTTTTGTGTTAATTTTTGAAACCCGTGGTTCCCCTTTCTTGGGCCGATCAACTCTTGTTCTTTTAGAAATATATTAATTTAGTCTATGCGTTTGGTACCTTTGATAAATTTCTAGATGGTTGGTGTATATATCAAATCTTAATCTTGTAATTATGGTTTAATTACTTACTTGATGGGAATTCTATTTTTTGCTAGATTATTTGTTTTCTCCTTATAGGGCCAAGGGCCATTCTCTTACGATTGCTATACTTTCGTTGCTTTTACTCCTAACTGAAGTACAAGGTCTTCTCCTTCTTTGATTGGCATGATGAAGACTTTATTATAACTTGATGTGTTGATAGTGTTTAGAGGTTTGAACCAATTCTTGTAATAAAGTGCTTCCTTTTCATGGTATTGTTTCATAATAATTATGGTGGTTTTGTGTAGCCTTATCTTGCTGGGATTCTCGCGAACTGACTCTTGTGGAAATTTTTTTGTTGCAGATGGATTTTTGCGAGTAGATGAGGGATAGATTTGTAGACTTTTGTCATCAACCTCAGTTGAGAAGTTCCTTTGCTCGAAACCTTTTTATGTTGTTCAACTATTGTTAACGTCAAGTGGAAAGTTTAAAAGAGGATTAATGTCTTAGTATGAAGTATTGTGGACTTTGTCATCTGAACTTTGGAAACCTTGTATTGTTTGACCATCATTGAAATTATAAGAAAATTTGGTTATTGTTGTCGAGTGACTTTTTGGAGTATCGTATTTTAAGAATTGATGTAATCTTGTTTTGTTCTTATAAATGAGTGTTGCTACAACCTTGCCTTGAGAATAAATTTTGAGTTAAACCTTGACATGACTTAGTAATAAAGTGTCATAAGTAAACTAACATGGGATTGCTTAGTACTTACGGATGTTGAATTAAAAGTTGTATTCAAATAAAGTAACGTAGGGGTCACCAACTTGAGAGCAAGAAATTCTTTAAGTAATCAAGGGAAAGACTATCATCATAGTAGTAAACTTTATAACTCGATAACCCTAGCTCCTCTAGTGAACATTATTCCTTTTGGTGAAATTTGTAAAATGACCCTAAGGTGAAATGAACTGTTAGTTGTTTCAAGATGATAAGATTTAATAAGCCGTAGAGAAAACAATTTGGAGACCTCACCATCTTTCTCACCGCCATTTGGAAAGTGAATTTTAACTCCTTGTTAATACTTTTGGCGGCTAAGCCTAAGTAAAGTTGTTGATAATTCAAGTTAAAATCCCTACCTTCAATTAAATACTTGGCAATAACTAATGAGGTCCTAAAGATGTTTCATCTCGACCTTCTCCCTTTAACCCTTTTCCAAGGCACCTTGTATCTCTTCTCTTAAGTGTGTTGAACTTGAAACCATGTTGTCTTGTGGGCAAGAACGAATCTTAGTAACGTTAGTGGTGAGCAGATGGCCTTGTGGAATTTAAATACTCCTTTTTCGATAAACGAATTAAGCAAATAAATGTCATAATAGAGAAGATTTAAAGATAGTTACTCAAAGTTGTCAAAGGAATAAACATGGCTTGGCAAGTTGAATTATACGATTCATATCTTGAGCCTCCTTGAAAACGTAAGCTAAGAATTGCGAGATGTCCTTTTAAAAGAAATAACCCTCAAGAATATCTCATTGTGGTTGGCCCTAACTGTAAGTGTGTTCTGTGATTCGACTTCTATGTTGTCTTGTCAAAAAAAAAAATGTATTGTCCTTGATAGGTGTGAACGTTTCCGTGCTGCCTTTATGGTCATCCTTGTATCAAGTTGTTCACAGTGTTAGTTGTATCCTTGGTGACGACATGTTGCGTCATGTTATGTGTCAAGCAAGTCAAAAAAAAAGTTATCCTGTATTTCACTGTGTTGTTCGTGTGTGGATTTTGGGTCGTTCGAAAGGGTGGTTATCTTTTGACGGGTCGCATGCCATCTCCAACACACGGAGGACATGTTATCATGCTCTCGAACCTATGGGCCGGATTGGTGTTGTATGGTGATGTTACATGATGGTGATGGTGTTACATGATATTGTTTCATGGAGATGATGGTATTGCATGATGATGATTTATATTGGAAGAGTAATGTGGTATAAGCGTGATGTGATTATTGTCGTAATTGTGATATTGTGAACGCACGTGATGTGTATGTCACTCAGTGCGTATTTGTTATCATATTGATGTGCTGGGGATGGGAGTATTCTCTCTCCTTCTTGTGGATTCTATGAAGAGTTCACATGTGAATTACTGTTTGTGGCGTGTGAAAAGAATTATAAAGTGGATGACATAGTGTTAGAGCATTGTGGCATATTGTGATATGTGGGTGTATCAATGTGTTGTATGACTAGATTGATGTTAAAAGAAATGAGTTGTATCATGATGTTTTTACCATGTTTTGAAGAAATGTGTGTACCACCTTGTTATGTAGCAATGGATGTTATGTTGTGATGTACTATGTTCATCGTATGTATGATTTGTGCAAATATGTAATGCTTCATGTTGTGATTTAGGGTCATACGGTGAGTGTATGAACCCTATCGTATAGTGATTGCACTTTGGGTGCAGAATGTGGTAAAGTGATGTGTTACACTCGGTGAATGTATGATTGTGATCTACCTTGTATATGTACCACCATTGTGTTAGTGATGTAGTTACATGTTATGTTGTGAACCTTACACTAACCGACCCTGAGGGTAATCGGTAGAAGTGTATGTTGAGAGTGAGGAATGGTGTACCATGGGTCAATAACTCGAACCGAAATTCGGTTTAGTAGATAACAACCTGTGATTCTTTCCTCTCTCTCTCTATGTGGTTGCATGTATGCAACCTAAGTGCAACTATGACTATGTTTAGCCTTGTCGAAGTGGTGGCGGGATGATTCAGATGGAGGTGATGACAGTGGTATTATTGATATGTATTTTATGAGCTGAGGCTCGATGTTCCGAAAAGCAAGAACTCGCCGAGTACCCATTTGGTGGCTAGATAAGGCCACACAGCTTATCGTAATGTGACATTATTATAAGTTGATTTATTCGTAAATTGAGCTTTTTACTTTATTTTATAAGGATCAACAAACTTTTCTTGATTGCCATGCTTTACAATTTTGGGCATTTCCTTGGTCTGTGGCACTAACATGGGGATTTTGATACTAACTATGGCTATTTGGCCATTTATTTTGCTTGAGTTGGGGTCTTCTTTTAAATTTGGAATTTTTACCGCCTTGCCCAAGGCTTGTACTTTGCCACTTGGCACTTTGATTGGATTGTTGTGCTGGTTCTATTGTCGTGATGTGTGGAATAGGGTCATGGGATGCACCATGGAATGGTTGGACCTATGGACCCGCTTTGTTGTATAGGGGTACGCCCCAAGGAGTACAGATAACTAGTGGGTTGTTGAACCACGCGTTATTATGTCACTTGGGTTAGGAGTGTTCGAACTCTATGTGTCTTGGACCATAGGGTCAACCGGCCTCCTTGAGGGAGGCATAAGAGTTTGAGGGAGGCATAAGAGACTGAGGGAGACATAAGAGTTTGAGGGAGGCATAAGAGACTTGAGGGAGGCATAAGAGTTTGAGGGAGGCATAAGAGACTTGAGGGAGTCATAAGAGACTTGAGGGAGGCATAAGAGTTTGAGGGAGGCATATGATATTTGTCTGTATGGTTGATGTTTCGGGATATATGTTGAGTTATTGTGATGTTTTGGTAGTGGTATTTTGATGTATGTGTTACCCATGTCAGATGGATATGTGTTGTGATGTCATGGATATGTCATTGATTCCCTTGTGGACACTATGTACTTGTAGCATGGTTTGGTGTTATGTGAATTTTTTTCATCGATGCAAAGTGAGGAAATGTTTGGTGGATGTAGTACTATTTTGTTTGAGTATTTAATATGTCAGTCATAGATGTGTGACGAGTACTATGTTATGTGGACTGTGCCTATTCTATTCCGTATTTGAGTAACCTTTTGTGGTGTAATACAATCTTGAAGTATATACTTGTGTGCTTGTGAATCTGTAGTGTCTTGTGAACCTGATAGGGTGTTATGTTAGCAGTTCATGTTGGGCACCCACAATAAGGAATAAACCAAAACGCTTCAATGATGAAATTTTAAAAGAAATTAAACTAAGAATAATGCTAATGGAAAGGAACTAATGGAATAAATAAGAGGGAACTGCCAATCTTCACAGAACCTTGAAAGTTAAAATTTCTACCAAATGTTCCTGAGGCTACCCTGTGGCCGTGCATTAATTTGCTAAAATTTTAAACCATAGGGTGTGATTTCTCCTTTACCTATCTTGGTTACGTGCCATTTCCTTCCCTCTGTGTAATGTCGCATCGAGGACGATGCTTTCTTAAGGGGAGGAGAATGTAATGCCTGCGTTTCTACATTACACTGCTCATCCCGCGCGATCGAGTGCTAAGCATGGAGTGTCATTGTGCCTTCGCCGACCTTGATTGCTGACCATTATGACTATAATTGATAATTATTTTACAAGTGTAGAAATGATAATAATAATAATGACATTATGATTGTATTATCGATCAACGATTGTATTTTATTATTACTTTCTTTATATCGATTGTGATCGATATCATCCTCTCTGTTATTGTTAAACTATTCTTTTGATTTGTTTGCACGCTCCTCACGATCGAGCCTCATTGTGCAAATGAGGAAGAGTATGTTTTGTGGTGGCACCACGGTTTGGGAGTGGCATTCGTGTAAATATTTCATTTAAATACTCAACCCCGTTCTCCTCCTCCCGGGTCGACCGATCCCGTAATCTTAGAATTGTTTTAAATTACTAATTTTAAATATGGAATTTTTTTGTCCCAACCTACCTTGTCTCTGGCCACTTTATCTCCTTGGCGTGGGATGGAGGGAATTATTTTTTTATTGTTGTTAGGGGCCTCATTTTTGCTGACTGACTTCGTGGAGGGCGGAGTTAATAAAGTCTAGGAGTGTTGGAGTCTTCTTGCTGGTGGCTGCACTTCATTATTTAACCCTGATTTGTAAATCTTCCTTTTCGGTTGATCGCCCGCATATCCTCCTCGACCAGTGAGATCTCCTTTTGTTGGACTGCGTATAGGTGGAGTGTGAGGCCATCGAGGGGGCACGACATTTTTGTGCGGAAGCGAGAATATATTGGAAGGATCTTTGCTTTCATTCCATTGGATTATTTCTGTTTGGGTTTCAAGGTTTCTCGCTGCTCCTCTTGGCTTCCGATTGTTTAAGGTTTTTGATCCTTCCCAGTCATAGTTTTTGAGCTCGAAGGAGAAGCCCACTCTTGGAGGTGTGCGGATTAAGACCCACAAATGGAATATTGCAGCTCCTTTGGACCCTGCAGCATTTGCGGATCCAGTGGTGGGGATTTACGTCGATCATGAGGGTGACCTGGAACTTATTGCCAAGAGCTTTGAATATGCAGAACTTGACTTCTCAAGATATGGTGACACCTTTTTTTTGAGGTGGTCTTTACTGGAGGTCGCACACAGCCTGGTACTATAAAGCCTGAAGAATGTGACCGCCATACCTTTGCTGTTTTGAATTGTGAACTGCAAGGTAGAGTATCTTGCCGTCTGTTCTTATATTCAGAAGATATTACACAGGAGACCTTTTCTAATCAAGAATATTGAAAATGTTATGTGAAAGTATTTACAGTCCCTTGAGCTTTTTGAGGAAAATGAAAGAAAGAAGCTTGCTATTTTCACCGCACTCACTTTCTCTCAGAAACTGTTTGGGCTTCCACCAGAAACGGTTTTTCAACCTCTGCTTAAAGACAATCTTGTGGCCAAGGGCATCGTGCTTTTATTCATAGAATTTTTCAAGGAGTACTTGGTTGATAACAGCCTTGATGATCTCATAGGACTGTTGAAGTGAGGGAAGATGGAAGACAATCTCCTCAAGTTGTTTCCAGTGCAGAAGCGTACTACTGAGGCTTTTGCAGAGCATTTCATTAAGGAGGGGCTTGGAGATCTTGTTGAATACAATGAAAAGAAAATATTTGATGTGAAGTTGAAGGAAGTGAAATCTGTGTTAATGAATCTGATTACTGAAAATACTGATATTGATGAAGTGATTGAAACTGTGAAACAACGCCACAAAGAGTCAAAATTGCTTGACATTGAAATTGTGCGTCTCTTACGGGATGTGCTTATGGATGCTGTCTAGTGGTCTGGCAAGAACCAACAACAAAATGCAAATTCGGCACTGCGACAGGTTCTTCTCTGAAAATATCTCCTCCAGCCTTGTGTAGATCACTTGTGTTTGTGGTAGCACGCATAGGGTATGTGGGTTGGTTGTCGAATCCCACAAGAAGTAAAAGCTCAAGGAAAGCAATAGTTGAGAACAAGTGCATGGAGTCACTTAATACAACAATGCTCGTGAACTTTTTGACAAAAATCTTCTTCAATTGCATGGTCTCACAGATCGTGAATGTGGACCGCTTAGAACCGTGCACCGGATTCTAAGTACCTACGCTTCTTATGTTGACCGTGTGGAGTGCAGACGACTGTTGAAGCTAGAGAAACAGGCAAGATATTTCTACACCTTTCTACTGCTATTATATTTACAATTATTGCGAAATCGAACCACTTTTTCCTTGCATTGAGTTGTCCGGTTGATGTCATGATGGGAGATTTCCCCTTTCTGCTTGTCTCTTCTTGTTTTTGCTTTTATCGTTGTCAGTATGTTGGTCGGAAGGATGTGTGTGCCCTCTCCTCTGAATGTTATGTTTCTCTTACTCGAATGATAGACCTTCGTCTGTTTGTTTATGTATTAATTCTTCTCTGCGATTGAGTTGCAAGTTATTATGTTGATCAACTAGTATTTTCGATATTATGGAAGTAAGTTACGATAACTATGAAGCTCCTCCCTAGCACCCAAGTTGTCTTTTGACATTTTTTTTTGTTAGCCCCTTCGCAAGTCCCTTTGATAACCTTTTGGCATGAGAAAGAAAGGTCAGTAGGATTGTGTGAGCAATGCGTGGGCTAGCTTGACTTAGAGTTTTGGTATTAAAACCGGTAGAATGAAAAGGTTTGTGTGTAATGTGTTTTCTGTCTCGCGTGTTTAGACTCTTATACTATCTTTCATCTTGTTTCTAGGATTTTAAGGCCATCCTCAAGAAGTATCTTGACCATCCTTATCAACTTGAACCATATCTAGTTTTTCGGATCAGCTAAGCTGGAGGTTTCATTGTGCGAATCCGGTGCACTCGTTGACACTAGAATAGTTTGGTCTAATCCCCTCTCGAATTATTGCTGATGGTGCTCTTCTATTTTTCCTCACTTGCATTATTTTTCTCCCTTGTAATGTTAATGCTATTAATTAATATTGGTCGGTTTTTATGCACATGATTACCGTAATAGTTTGTGATGGAAATTTCTTAAATGTGATTAATCTTCGGAAAAAACTCGAGCTTTCATTTGATAGTCTTATGGATTCATAGCGGAAGGATTAATGTCTTAGTATAAAGTATTGTGGACTTTGTCATCCGAACTTTGGAAACCTTGTATTGTTTGACCATCATTGAAATTATAAGAAAATTTGGTTATTGTTGTCGAGTGACTTTGTTGGAGTATCGTATTTTAAGAATTGATGTAATCTTGTTTTGTTCTTATAAATGAGTGTTGCTACAACCTTGCCTCGAGAATAAATTTTGAGTTAAACCTTGACATGACTTAGTAATAAAGTGTCATAAGTAAACTAACATGGCATTGTTTAATACTTACGGAAGTTAAATTAAAAGTTGTATTCAAATAAAGTAACGTAGGGGTCATCAACTTGAGAGCAAGAAATTCTTTAGGTAATCAAGGGCAAGACTATCATCAGTAGGTAAACTTTATAACTCGATAACCCTAGCTCCTCTAGCGAACATTATTCCTTTTTGGTGAAATTTGGAAAATGACCCTAAGGTGAAATGAACTGCTAGTTGTTTGAAGATGATAAGATTTAATAAGCT
This sequence comes from Taxus wallichiana var. yunnanensis, assembly GCA_018340775.1. Taxonomy (NCBI): domain Eukaryota; kingdom Viridiplantae; phylum Streptophyta; class Pinopsida; order Cupressales; family Taxaceae; genus Taxus; species Taxus wallichiana. The sequence goes on along the minus strand of CM031235.1, from coordinate 278,913,079 downwards.
AGAGAAAAAAATTTGGAGACCTTACCATCTTTCGTGCTAGTTCTATTGTCGTGATGTGTGGAATAGGGTCATGGGATGCACCATGGAATGGTTGGACCTATGGACCCGCTTTGTTGTATAGGGGTACGCCCCAAGGAGTATAGATAACTAGCGGGTTGTTGAACCACGCGTTATTATGTCACTTGGGTTAGGAGTGTTCGAACTCTATGTGTCTTGGACCATAGGGTCAACCGGCCTCCTTGAGGGAGGCATAAGAGTTTGAGGGAGGCATAAGAGACTGAGGGAGGCATAAGAGTTTGAGGGAGGAATAAGAGACTTGAGGGAGGCATAAGAGTTTGAGGGAGGCATAAGAGACTTGAGGGAGGCATAAGAGTTTGAGGGAGGCATATGATATTTGTGTGTATGGTTGATGTTCTGGGATATATGTTGAGTTATTGTGATGTTTGGTAGTGGTATTTTGATGTATGTGTTACTCATGTCAGATGGATATGTGTTGTGATGTTGTGGATATGTCATTGATTCCCTTGTGGACACTATGTACCTGTAGCATGGTTTGGTGTTATGTGAATTTTTCATTGATGCAAATTGAGGAAATGTCTGGTGGATTGTAGTACTCTTTTGTTCGAGTATTTAATATGTCAGTCATAGATGTGTGACGAGTACTATGTTATGTGGACCATGCTCTGTTCTATTCCGTATTTGAGTAACCTTTTGTGGTGTAATACAATCTTGAAGTATATACTTGTGCGCTTGTGAATTTGTAGTGTCTTGTGAACTCGATAGGGTGTTGTGTTAGCAAGCTCATGTTGGGCACCCACAATAAGGAATAAACCAAAACGATTCAATGATGAAAATTTAAAAGAAATTAAACTAAGAATAATGCTAATGGAAAGGAACTAATGGAATAAATAAGAGGGAACTACCAATCTTTAAAGAACCTTGAAAGTTAAAATTTCTACCAAATGTTCCCGAGGCTACCCCTGTGTGGTCAGTGCATTAATCAGCCTAAAATTTTAAACCATAGGGTGTGATTTCTCCTTTACTGTTCTTAGTTACGTGCCATTTCCTTCCCTCTGTGTAATGTCGCATCGAGGACGATGCTTTCTTAAGGGGAGGAGAATGTAATGCCTCTGTTCTATGTTACACTGTTCATCCTGCTGGGGATTGAGTGCTAAGCATGGAGTGTCATTGTGCCTTCGCCGACCTCGATTCGATCACGACCATTATGACTATAATTGATAATTATTTTACAAGTTGTAAAATGATAATAATGATAATACTAATAATAATAATAATGACATTATGATTGTATTATCGATCAACGATTGTATTTTATTATTACTTTCTTTATATCGATTGTTATCGATATCATCCTCTGTTATCGTTAAACTATCCTTTTGATTTGTTTGTCACCCCGCCGATGAGGAAGAGTATGTTTTGTGGTGGCACCACGGTTTGGGAGTGGCGTTTGCGTAAATATTTCATTTAAATACTCAACCTCGTTCTCCTCCTGGGTCGACCGATCCCGCAATCTTAGAATTGTTTTAAATTACTAATTTTAAATATGGAATTTTTTTGTCCCCAACCTACCTTGTCTCGGTCAGCTTTATCTCCTGGCGTCAAGCGTAATGGAGGGAATTATTTCTTTTGTTGTTAAGGGCCTCATTTTTGCCGATCGACCGCATGGAGGGTGGAGTTATTAAAATCTAGACGTGTTGGAGTCTTCGCTGGTGGCTGCACTTCATTTATTAACCCTGATTTGCAAATCTTCCTTGTTTTGGTAACAACAGGATAAAATTCCCAACTTTTCTTCTCCAAACTTCAAGCTAAATCTGCAAGTTTCTACTCCAAGAATAGTCTTCATAAAGACAAGAAGAAAGTGTAATGCCCTGTTCTACGTTACACCTCTTCATCCCGCGGCGATCGAGTGCTAAGCATGGAGTGTCATTGTGCTCTTAAATCGACCTCGATTATCTGACCATTATGACTATAATTGATAATTATTTTACAAGTCAGAAATGATAATAATAATAATTTTATTCGTAAATTGAGGTGTAACGTAGAACAGGCATTACATTCTCCTCCCCTTAAGAAAGCATCATCCTCGATGCGACATTACACAGAGGGAAGGAAATGGCACGTAACCAAGAACAGGTAAAGGAGAAATCACACCCTATGGTTTAAAATTTTAGCTGATTAATGCACGGCCACATTGTGGTAGCCTTAGGAACATTTGGTAGAAATTTTAACTTTGAGGTTCCGTGAAGATTCGCGTTCCCTCTTATTTATTTCATTAGTTCCTTTCCATTAGCATTATTCTTAGTTTAATTTCTTTTAAAATTTCATCATCAAGCGTTTTGGTTTATTCCTTATTGTGGGTGCCCAACATGAACTGCTAACACAACACCCTATCAGGTTCACAAGACACTACAGATTCACAAGCACACAAGTATATACTTCAAGACTGTATTACACCACAAAAGGTTACTCAAATACGGAATAGAACAGTGCATATCCACATAACATAGTACTCATCACACATCTATGACTGACATATTAAATACTCGAACAAAAGAGTACTACAATCCATCGACATTTCCTCAATTTGCATCGATGAAAAATTCACATAACACCAAACCATGCTATAGGTACATAGTGTCCACAAGGGAATCAATGACATATCTCGCAACATCACAACACATATCCATCTGACATGGGTAACACATACATCAAAATACCACTACCAAAACATCACAATAACTCAAAATATATCCCGAAACATCAACCATACACACAAATATCATATGCCTCCTCAAACTCTTATGCCTCCCTCCAATCTCTTATGCCTCCCCAAGTCTCTTATGCCTCCCTCAAACTCTTATGTCTCCTCAAGTCTCTTATGCCTCCTCAAACTCTTATGCCTCCTCAAACTCTTATGCCTCCCTCAAGGAGGCCGGTTGACCCTATGGTCCAAGACACATAGAGTTCTAACACTCCTAACCCAAGTGACATAATAACGCGTGGTTCAACAACCCACTAGTTATCTCAGTACTCCTTAGGGCATACCCTATACAACAAAGTGGGTCCATAGGTCCAACCATTCCATGGTGCTTCCCATGACCCTATTCCACACATCACGACAATAGAACCAACACAACAATCCAATCAAAGTGCCAAGTGGCAAAGTACAAGCCTTGGGCAAGGCGGTAAAAATTCCAAATTTAAAAGAAGACCCCAACTCAAGAAAAATAAATGGCCAAATAGCCATAGTTAGTATCAAAATCCCCATTCATCAAACTCATAAACACTGCGGGGGCATTCGTCAAACCGAAAGGTACCACTGTGAACTCGTAGTGGCCATATCTCGTACGGAATGCTGTCTTGTGAATATCCATCTCCGCAATCCTGAGCTGGTGGTACCTTGACTTAAGATATATCTTAGAGAAAATTGTAGCCCCCTTCATCTGATCAAATAAATCATCAATGCGTGGAAGGGGGTAACGATTTTTGATCGTTACTTTATTCAGCTGACGGTAGTCAATACACAACCGAAGAGATCCATCCTTCTTCTTTACAAAGATCACTGGTGCACCCCAAGGGGATACACTAGGACGGATTAGGCCTTTCTCCAGAAGGCCCTCAAGTTGCAACTTGAGCTCACATAACTCAGGAGTAGTCATCCGATAGGGTGCTTGTGAGATAGGCTCTGCGCCTGGAACTAGATCTATATGGAAGTTGATCTCACGTGGGGGAGGTAACCCCAGTAGCTACCCTGGGAACACATCAGAAAACTCTGATAAGATGGGATGGTCATCGAGGGAAGGTCCTCTCGAATCATCCTCTCGATCCACACCGACCAGTAATAGTAAACAACTGACAACCCCGTCGCGCACACCGCTTAAGCTGCATAGCGGAGATGGTGCGAATGGATACGGCCCTCCTAACTCCTGATATCACTGACTCTACTCCAAGATCATCTATGCAAGCAATAGTCTTATGGTAACAATCCACTCTAGCTCTGTGAGTGGACAACCAATCCATGCCTAAAATGATGCCATAAGATCCTAATGGAAGGATCCGAAGATCAGAAGTAGTGGTGAAGGGTCCCAAATCCACTACACACTCCTTAACTAAGGAGTCTATAGAAATTTTGGCTCCATAAGCCATCTCAACGTCCCAACTACAGCCCTACCTAACTACCACCAGCCTACAACGCTCTACTAAGGATGGTGCAATAAAAGAATCAGAAGAGCTTAATCAAATAATATAGAGGTGGAAATACCACCAATACTACTTGTCATCTCAATCACAAGACTGGGTGCTCACTGGCAGCTTCTCGACCGTTGCAGATCCAATGACTCGTGTCATATCTCTAATGATGAGGCTTTGAGCTCTGCGTCTTACCCTTGTTAGGGTTCTATGGGCAATCTCTCCAATGATGTCCAACAACACCACAACCATAACAGCTTGCCTGGTCCTCTCCAGTGGGAAGCAGGCTCACTGGGTACTCTAAATGATCGAGCTAGATCCCGACGATCCGGCTATGGATGCTGAGGTCTCTCGCGATGAGATCTCTGGCCGACCGAGCTCTCGGTGCACCTATGCGCCCGATGGGACCCCTAGGAGGAGGCCCCATACTATGTCCTCTCTGCGCATCAAATCTCTGAGGAGGTCGGTAAGGTGGGCGGGTCTACTGCTGCGCGCTACCACTGTGGTTGCAGCTCAATGAAGCTTGCCCGAACTCGTCCACCCCGTGGAGGAGGAACTCGACCCTTCGACCTACCATCCCGCAATCGCCGGATACGGCTCAACTCGTCTCTAGCCTTGCGTCTTTCCCGTGTCTCCTCTCGCAATATAGGCCTTCTCCACGGCCTTGGCTAATGCTTTGTGGGTAGTGAATGCGCACCGCGCCACCTAAATCCAAGTTCAGGCCCCGAGATGAACTCGTGAATCCGCACCGCTCATCCCGCATATAGTCGACGATCTGGAGTAGGTCCGTAAATCGACTCTCATACTCGCCATCACATCGATGCCCGACTGAGGTCATGAAACTCATCTATCATCACGTATAAATCTCCGGGTAAATAATGCTCCTAAAACGCTCCTCAAAATAGCTCCTGTGTAATCGTCTCCGAGTCAACATGGAGCTTCTGCTCCTCAGTCCTCCACTGACCCGGTCCATCCTTGATAGATGGATTGCAACATGAGATTTCGTGTTGCTAGTACAAGGGCAGAGCTTGAAGCATCCACTCAAGCTCACCAACCAGGGCCTCTGCTTAAAAACCGCCTGTATCACCGAATAGTGAGATGGTCGTAGCTTCAGGATCTCCCTGATATGGTCTGCAGCTGACGTATGACAAATCCTAGGTCTCTCTGTATGCTCCTCCCTCTGTCTAGGGCTCCGAGACCTGTCCCTATGTCCTGAGATCCTGTCCCCATGTCCTCTCTGTGGTGACTCTGCCCTAGCCGACTCCGCATGGAAGTTCTCTACCCTGTGCTCCTCGCTGTGTCAAGGGGATGCCTGGGCATCTACTGATGGCTCCAAACTATGTCTGCAAGTCGTCCTCCCAAGGGCTCTCCGCGTATAGCGGCATTGACATCCTGGAGTGTCTGCAAGATCTGAGGTAGAATGGTTGCTACGGCCTGCTCTGGCGGTGGTATATCTAGGTCTATATGAAGAGACCCCTCGCCCAATCCGTGCCTCCTGCACAGATCAAGGCGAGAGTTAGTTCATTGTTCTAGGTCTTGTGCCAGTTTTCTAAATTTGTTGTTTCCTATAATTATCAACATTGTGGTTTTATATATTAAAAAAGTCAACTCTGCACTAGGTTAAATGTTCACGTTTCATGTTTTCTGCATGTGCCCAAGGGTCCAAGCTTCGAACCCCTGGCTCTGATACCAAAATGTGATGCCGTGAAAAATGACGACGCAAGAACTTGCTTCCACGAACATATAACCCGAAAAATACGACTAAATTTTTTTGGTTTTTTTGCATGAGGATCAAGATTTAAGAGAACAAGTTTATAGTTGCTATGTATTTAAATAAGTATATTTCTTCTTTTTTTTTATATGAAGAATCGTTTCATCTTACAAATTTTTAAAATAAATATTACTTTTGATTAAATAACTTAACCACCCCTTCCTCATGAAAGTCATTTTGAGGGATATTTATAATATTGTGATCATTTGAATTTACTTTCTTAAAAGGAGATTAATCATATTTGAAAATTGCACAAAAGGAAAAAAAAAGGTCAAGAGATTTAATAGGGTAACACAATCCAAAATAAGTTTGACAAGATATGGTTGGGGGTGGGTGGCTTTAATAGCCACCTGCCATTTTATGAAACCCCCTCTCCTTTGGCGTTGGGCTACCCTTAGCTCTTAACTCCATTTAATAGCCACCTGGCCGCATATCTCCATTTAATAACTTTAGATTTTGCAAATCTTATGCTTTACACAGTCGGCCTGCTGTTTGATTCTGTCCTGGCCGCATGAATTCAATGTGGTGGTTATAGATGAAGCTACAGACTAATGAAACAGACGTGCTAACTCGCTTTTATTCGGCCCGACTGCGCAGCGTCTTTGGCATGGAGGCTATAGAAGATGCTACAGGCGAGAGAAGAGACGTGTTACCTCCACTTTCATTGGGTGCTGTGAGGTGTGCTCGTGGCAGGGTCTATGGCGGCGGCTGCACAGGAGACATCCAGTCGCAGTAATAAAACAAAGCCTTTTTTTGAGCACTTAAAACAAGCAGGTTGTCCAACTATGTTGTTATCTGTTTAGTATCGAATGCATCCTAAAATTCGGAATTCTCCTTCGAGATATATTTATCTAAAATGATCTAGGGACAGTGAGAGTGTTACGAGGATCCTGAAGAAATTTATTACAAAGATTCTCCATCGAGACCTCGCCTATTTTGCAAAGTAGTTCGTGGAAGAGAATCTCAAGGAGGCGGATCTGTTTCATATCAGAATATTCATGAAGCACAGTCTGCTTGGCAATTATATGGACGTCTCATACGTAGAGGTGGGTCTGTTTCATAACAGAATATACTATAAGCACAGTTAGTTTTGCAATGTATGAACTCGCATACCCTGTTGGTTCGTAGTTTCCGTGCTCTGGTCTAAGGAGGCCTATTTAAAAATACATATACATACGCATACTTTCAAAGCTTCGAATGATCCTTCACAAAAAAAACAGTGGTTTTTTTGGTGATAGCATGGTCTTAAACGTGCCATTTTTTTTTCTATTTACTGACCAATGATTTGTTAGAGGTGGGCTCTGTAGATGAAGGTATGTTGTTTTTAATCGCATTGGAGGTTAGAATTCATTTGAAAGAGTTCAGTGTGTTTATTTTAGGTTTATTTATATATATAGGTAATATTATTTACTTGGCTTTAGTTGTATTAGTATACTTTGTTAATATAAAAGGAATATTAATATTATATTGGTATTAATATAATTTAATAATAGTAAATCCATTAATTCTAATATTACTTTAATATGAATAATATTTAAAATATTAGTTTCCTTCTTAAGCATTAAGGACATATGGGTAATGAATTTGGTAAGTTTAGAGCTTTTGCATTAAAATTCCTTCCTACACAATTTAATAGGCATCATGACGGGATTTCACATCGATTTGATTTTATTTCCCTTACTAACTTGCAAATAGTTTTACAACGAATTCATAATGAAGGAAAACATAGTAGAGCTAGAGCTTAAATTACTTCATTGGCATATTGAAAGCTATTTAAAAACTTAAGTCTTTCCATCAACAATACAAGAAGAGAAAATGCACTAATATTCTCACTTTTCAATACATCTCTTTTAAGCAACAAAATGGAATTTAATGTATATATATTTTTAAAGTAAATTTCCCAACATTCCTCAAGAGGGTTTCAACCATATTTCCATTAAGTTTTAGAGTAAGAACTACTAACATTTCAACAAGATCAACACATTCATATGAGGTTCCAAGCCAAGTTAAAGGAGAATAAATAAATTGTCTTTCCTTCAACTTTCAATTTCATCCACATTACAACCTTACTAATGAAGATCAAAACAACTTTCCTTCAAAATCTTGTTACAACATTTTCCCTTAATGTGGGAGCAAATTTACAATGATGGAAGCTAAAATACAAAACAATATTACACTTTCTTCCACTCTAGGTGGGTAAAAATACAAGGTGGTTTCACATTGTCATCAACAAGGTTCCCATGCTTCAAACATCACAAGGTAGCTCCTCCAATAGTTTGCTTGATTCACAACAAAATAAGGGGAGAGGCAACGCTCTCCTCCCAACCAAGATACCCAATGGAGAAGAGAAGCCATCCTCTCCATTGGCCCCCGAGCCCCAACCACATCACAATAGGAGAAAATCCAACTCATGGCAACTACTAGCTTCCACATAACTTAACATAAAATTTCACATTCATTCCATAATCCTTCAAAACAAAATCAACATCTCAACAAGAGGGAAGACAATCACAACAACAAGTCACAAGGCTTATCAAGAAAGCCATAAGAGTAAGACCTATGGGGAGGCCACTTATGTCTCCCAATTGGAAATGGATGCCACCTAAAAGCCTCCAATGCAAAACACAATACCCCTAACAACTCTTATGCCTCCCTCAAGTACCCCTTATCCCTCCATCCACTCTTATGCCTCCCTCAACTCTTATGGCTCCCTCAAAGTAAAAACAAGAAGAAAATGCAAGCATTTCTCTTACAAGGTGGGAACCCAACCCAAACTCCCTCCTCAAGAAAATGATCTCTTATGCCTCCCTCAAATAAAACTCCCCATAGTCTCCTCCCACTCCCAACTTAGGCATTCTACCCATTCCCAACAAGCATTTCAAACAACAACATTCAACACAACATAAATATACATTCATATAACAAAAAGAAACATAATGCAAACAAAGGTGAAGCTCCTACCTTTCCATGGTAGAGCTTGCTCCAAGTATGAAGTCTCAATCCCTCCAAAGATCAAGCAATCATCCACAAGCTCCAACAAAATTCCCACAAGTATCAACAAGCTCCAAAAATCCACAAACTCCTTCAAAATCCTCTCCTCTCCAAAATACAAAAGACTAAAAATGAAACTTCCAACCCCCAAAACAAACAAGAGGATCCAATAAATAGAGAAAAGAGAGGGAGGGATGATGTGGCTCCAAGTAGGATGCCACCTCCTTTTCCCTCCACTCCACATCACTTGGTCAACCACATATTCCAATGCACCATTAATAAGTGGTTGAAAGAAAGGCAAGCACCTTACACACTCCAACTAAGCCCACTCCCCAAAGGACAAAATTAAATTTTGAAAGAAAGTGCAATTAATATTTTACCCTTTTATCCCCCCAAAACACCTAAAAGACCCTAAATTTGGCCTTCCAACCCATAGGTAGGGTTGGCATGGGGTTTTAAGAGGTGTGGGACAAGTTTGACTTGTCCCACAAGCTTTGAAATTTGGCCTCCAAGGCCAAATTCGAGTTTCCCATGTGGGGTAGAGTGTGCTACACTCAAAACTCAAACACACATCAATCCACACAAAATCCAAAGTAAATCAAGCCTAATAAATGAACTCTCTTTTGGTCATATCCCTTAATTAGTTTAGGACAAATTCAAATTAGTTTAATTAAGACACTACAACCCATGACTAATAAAGGGGTAAACACCAATCCAAAGAATATGAATAATAACACAAGTAAAATTTCACTTACTAAGAGAAACACATACTAACATAATAGAAAAGGGAAATTTAAAACAAACAACACATGCCCCCTAGGTCACAATTTTCCCCTAACCAAATAATTCTAACACACACACAATTACTTGTTGCCATGGTGACCTTAGCTGGATTCTTCTCGAATTCGATGTGGTTGGTCTCCACTCCCCAATATTGTTGTGAATATAATATACCTGCAGAACAGAGAATACCTCCTTCGGCCTGTTGGCTGCATTAAAACATTCATGCCAAATATACAATATAATCTAAAATAAACGACACATGATTTACTATCATCTATGCAAGTACGATATCACTTACACTTTCTAGCACATTTCTATTCCACATTTCATTTATGTCAAAACGATCATCACATTAGTCCAATTATCAAGTTCTACTCAATATGATTAAACATATCACATGTCATAATTAAAGATAAATAACCATGTCAAAAGTATACAAATATCATCATCAAATGTCCACCAGTAGACCATATGCATCATATAAAGATCAAATCAATAACAGTCCAATGTCTATGATATCTACTAGCATGCTAAATCAAGAAGCCATAATAAATCCATAAGTGAAGTAATCAGTCTCGAAAACAACAAAAAAAAATGGTGTTGAAGGGAAGTGGGCACTACACGATTAATGTCTAATTGTGTCAGAGGGGGTGCATGTTTTTAGTAGAGAAAACACCTTTTGGGCATAAATATTACATTCACATAAATACTAGTAATCATGCTCAAGCGTGCAATGGAACGCCGAATGTGATGCATCAAAGAAGTTAAATTAGAGGGAGTGAAATATCAAAGGACAATGAGGGGTGATCAAGAAGGGGTTTGAGGGCGAATAGTTCAAGGGGAGATGAAAATCGTAGGGGAACCAACGCAAAATTATTTTTTAATACGACTAGGAACATGTTAGCATAACAAAATTTTTATCAATTGTTTGATGGTATAAAGGGGGTGGGGTGTGTGGGTCATTGAGAAACCTACTATGGAGATATCTCAAAAAGCAAGACATTGTTTACAAATACTTAATTACTTGTTATCATTACAAATCCAACAACTGGTATGATGCGAAATGTTTGTGGATAATTCCTTACTGCCCTATCTTTTTGGTGTATAAATTAGTGTCGACGTATCTACTTTTTCAATATTTATTTTTTCAAAAGAATAGAGGATTATGGAATTGTGGGTTTGTTTCATGATGAGTCATGCGTAAGGGGATAATCTTTGGGCGATTGAACCTGACATCCACATTCTCCTTAGATTTGGAGGATTTGTAGAGTCTCCTTCGCCACTACTTACAAGAAGGAAAGTTGCGTATATTTGAGTCCGAGAGGCTTCTTCCTTTTCCCATCATGACCTTCATCGCATTCTCGTCTTCTAACTTATCCTCTTTTTTGACAGACAATATAGCATAAAAAAACAATAAGTGACGTCGTTGGATTTGTGGATGTCTACACACATGAATCGGTACTCTGCGAGAAACATATACCTTTTTTTTGCTTTTTTTTACAAGTTTTTTTGTTTCTCTTTCACACTTATGTTAGTAAAAACATAGCAATGTGATTGCAATAATCCTTAAAAGTTGCAAATCTAATAAAAATTAGGGATTTTAATTTGGCATCCCAATGCCCTACCTTCAATCCTTTAACTTTAAATTCTTCAACGTGTCCCTATCAACATCTTTGGTGCACCACCTAGATGCAATCGCTAGTTACAATGAATAATTATCCTTACATTTTTTATCATCGTACATTGGAGTTGAACATGTATGCGGTATGAAATCATATGTTGAGTGAGCATAAAACATCATCATCATTTTTTAATTGAAACATAATAATGAACTCAAGGTATATTTTTTTCTTCAAAGGCTTTAGGGTGTGTACATCAACGTAAAGATCAATAAACTATAGCGGGTCCATTATTTGCAATATTTTAGAATAGAGAGGTGATGTTTGAACTTGCACAACACGACATTAGCATTATTTTAGAAAGCATTTGGAAATATTTTTTTGTAGCTGAAGATGATGAATCCCTTATTGTGTTGGTCCAGAAAGAGCCCAGCTAAATGCCTAGGAAAGAATATCTGGAATGCTTTATGAATTAAATTCTAGAGCTCGGCGTGCACACGAAGGCTGTAGGCTGACATTGTTGAATGCACATTGATCAAATAGATGCGGACATGTGAATGGTATCAGGGATGAGATTTGATGATCAAGGCCAACTGTCAATGAGATTTTCAAGGACATCTACATAACGGTTAAATTTGAGATCGTTTAGATTTTTTTCGCGATTTTGGACGTAAAATACTTTCAAATATTTTATACAACCGTCATGTGCGACTTGTATATTTAAAATGTGACCATCATTATGTGTGTGTGTGTGTGTGTGTGTGTGTGTGTGTAATTTATATCAATATATATTAAACATAGTTAAATAAATATGGATTAGTTGTTTATAAATTTCATAAGTAATGTATAAATAACATTATTTTATATTTTTGATGGGCAACTTCAAAATTTACCATCTCCTAAAAATTGTTTGACAGATATAGGTGGCCATCAAATTTAACCCCTACATCTACAAATTTTCAATGACCGCCATTTTTAATTTTTAATTTTTTGTGAAAGTTTAAAACTCTACCTAAATGGGGTTTTATAGAACATTGGGAGCGGGGATGATATTTGACAGCTGACGCCACCTGTCAAACCATTTTTTTATGACCTTAAAGGGTGTTAAACAACTCGTCCATCTTTGTCAAATATTTTTTCTTTATTAAATAATTTAAGAAATACATTATTATTTAGTTGTATTTATGAGGGCCAAGTATGTTTCAGGTATTATATGCTTGATATTAATATATTTCTAGAAAAATATGTTACTTTAATATCTATGTAATGTTGCACTTATATTTATATTGAATGTGTTCATGGTGATAATGATGGTTTTGACAAATTACTTCACGTCAAATAGGGACGGGAAGAGTAATTTGTAAAGTGTAAAATATGGTTGAAAAATGTAAAAATGTTTGGGACGAGCGTCAAATCTCAGCTCTGATTGGGAGAATCACTAATAAATATGAACTTAGCGTAAAAATTTGTGAAAGTTAAAACTCTACCTAAATGGAGCTTGGTAGAATCATTAGGAGCATGGATGAGATTTGACACTTGATCCCCCTATCAAACCAATTTTTTATAACGTTAAATGGTGTTAAATAGCTCGTCCATCTCTGTAAAATATTTTTTCTTTATTAAATAATATAAAAAATACATTTCTTTTTAGTTGTATTTATGAGGGTCGGGTATGTTTCAGGTATTATATGCTTGATATAAATATTTTTTCAGTAAAATATGTTATTTAGATATTTATGTAATGATGCACTTGTATTTATATTGAATGTGTTCATGGTGATAATGATGGGTTTGCCAAATTCCTTCATGTTGAATAGGGACGGGTAGACTATTTTGCAAAGTTTAAAATATGGTTAAAACATGTAAAGAAGTGTCCGAGATGGATGTTAAATCTCATCTCTGATTGGGAGAATCACTAATAAATATGAACTTAGCATTAAAAAAATTACGCACCATAAAATCATAAGAGAATCCAGCCCAATAAATATAACAAGCATTTGGGTTTTTTTGTACTAATATTTATAATACAGACAATGCTTAAAAGAAATGACGGCTTCTGTGAATAAGTCCATGTCAACATGTGATGGGAGATTGCTATCAAAATTGTCAAATACGTTTTGAAATCTAAAAATGCCTAGGATTACGTTATAGATTTCTTCTATACACTCGGATTTCTGTGCATTGTCATTGTTGGCAAGGTGGACAACAATGTCATTTATAGAGCAAATTCAGTGTTCCCAGATGCAATTGCAGCACTAAAAGAAATTTCAATTCTGATAAAAACCTTTCATAAACAACAATGTACCATAAAATTTTTCATAGAATCTCATTTGAAGCAACACTCAATAAATACGTAAAGAAGAGATGATTTTATTATAGTATAAATAATATTTTTAAAAGAAAGTGTTTAAATTTTATAATTAATATTCCAAACATACTTTGTAACCCAATAAAATAAACAAACATACTAATCATATAATGGAATGACTAATAAATGCCCATATTAAAAACAAATATTCTTTCCGAACTATATGAGCCCCCCACAAAATATCATTGAACAAATATTCTTCTCAATTCCCAAATAAGAATTGCAAGTGTGAATTAAACAACTCACGGGCCTTCTAGAAATCTGATTAGGCATACGTGTAAGGTTATAAACCCATTCAAAATCTCACTTAATACTACGCCTTCGGCATAATTACATTCACATAATGATGAAACTTATAGCCATGGAAAGGAACGTAGAAATCAACTATAAAATACACCAAACAAGCCCATTTTAAACTACTGAGCAGTGCTGGATTTTGACCTTCAATTTTACATGTCATGATAATATTATTTGATGGTCTAAAACATTATATGGATGTCATTTGACGTTCAAAATATAATATGCAAGTCAAATTTATTTTAATAATAATTATAAATATTGAATAACATTTTACATCCACAAAATTGAAAATATATTTATCGAAAGAATTAAAGAAACAAAAAGCAATAATTAAAAATTAAAGAAGGAATCCAAAATAAAGAAAACCAGAGCTTTGTTTGAATTTTACTCCTCCAAGATAAGACGTGATGTTACATAACACTTTGATGTCTCATGTCCTCGCTTCTACAAGAGAGTTGTACAGATCCTAACGTATATGGGGGAATGTGCATGTTTTGGTGTTAATACCAGGGTATGTTAACTTTTACCTGGTGGAGTATATTGTTTTAGCAGCAACATTTGCTAACATGTACAATATAGATATGGACTACTAAATGAATGAATATCAAATCATTCTAATTTAAATCTCGAGTAGTTTAGCACCTAAAATTCTCCAAGAAAAACAACTTGTTAGTGTAGCATGTCATCAATATCATGATAGAAATGAATGAATAGAAAAGTGACGGTTAGACAACTTATATTTATACATTGACGGTTAAATTTGTTATATATATGTCATTTTGACGTTCAAATTATATTTTTGCATGTCAATCATGACGGTCATATTTTAAAAGTGATTATATTTTGACATCTAAAATGACTAAAAATGTCTAAATTGCAAAATCCAAACCTGCTACCGAGGACATATGGGGTTATGAATCATATTGCTTTGCCTCTCAACCATATATCCTAATCTTAAGAAATAAATAAATTCATCAAGAATCAATTGTATAAATTATGAGGAAGCTTAATTTACAAATTATATTACACCTATAATATTTTTAAAATTCAAAGGAAGAATAATCCCAAGTATTAGCCACTCATTGTTTATTTCATGTTATGGAAGTGGTGATTTAATTTGTATTGAAAAATTGTTGTCATACATAAACTATACATGGTATTTATATATAAATATTTTATTTTGAGAAAATATTTTGATAAAATAGTGGAAATATCCATTCTAGAATGGTTAATTATTTAATTGAGAGAATTTTCCACACTTCACCTTCATATCACAAAAAATCATGTAAATAGTACTTATTATTGAATAAAATGAACTTTAATTTGATTAGTATACCAATAAATGTCAATATTGGAATAAATGATATTTATGGTCCTACTTACATATAAATCCATCAAAATATCTAATGACTATGCAAGTTGTATCTATATGAAGCCAAAATTTAGTTAACTAAATTATGCGAGTTGTATTTAATGAGGTGTAATATCTATCATACAAAAGTGAGAAATTTAAGAATCAAACAGTGTAGTTTCATTCTTAATGAATTCAATTTTGGAATGAATAATGCATATATGTTTATCCCCTTTTTAGAATAAATAGAAACATTGTTTTAAAAAATCAAAGAGTTTCGTTCAAATGTATAATAATGAAATTTTTGTAGGACCTTAAATGCACTCTACTTTGAGTATGTAAAGTGTATATACCCTAATCATTTTTGGCCTTAGCAAGAATAGATCAAATGAATCAATACACATTATGCACTCAATTCTTAAATATTGTTTTAACATAATAATTTACACTATGAATCGGTACGTAGATGGAAGAGAGAAAAACATCTGTCCATGTTAGAAGGTAGCCAATGCATCATTGATATAGTAGCAAAAAAACTCTTTATAAAGACCAGGTGAACTTGAACACACATAATTTTTTCAAATTGTGAATCGCTATCAAATATAATCATATGTCTTGCATTTTTAAAGCTTGTGTCTAGAATTCTCCAAGTAAAGATTTGGTGTTGGAGCAAATGCCTTCCAAAGGTATTTGTTGTGGAATTGATTCACCGTATTTGATAATTTAATATAACTATTATAAATGTCAATTTTGTTTACAAGATTTAATATATGAAAATTTTGACAATTTTAAGAATTCCAGCTCACCTTTAAGAAAAGTGAAATCAAATCCTATATAAACTCGAACAATTTACTTGTAAACCACCTCGTATACAAAGCACTCTAAAGAATGCGTTTCAATCCCTTTAAGTTTTATAATGTGTTTATATTATTTTTATCTTATCAATAATTGAACCACACACAATTCCAAATCCATTGTAGGAGGAGATAAGCTCTTAAATTAATTTGGAATGATACAGGTGTAAACATCATAAAAACTCCAATATCAAGAGAATAATATATGTAATCTTGACACGAATTATTTTTTCTTCACAATCACACTTTCTATTAGAGGGAAATCACATCAAATCGTATACTCTTTACAATAGAAACTTGTAATCCTTAGTTTCTATGGAAATGTCAAAGTTGCATAAAGGCTAATGTTCTCTCCACCCCACCAATGGGGTTTGGGTGGATTGGTTAAGACAGACGGTTGTGTCCGGATCCACCTAGGTTCAAATCCCACTAGGCGTGATCCCTTCGGGGTGGTTTACCGGTGGTGGCGGGTGTTGCATCACGGTAGGTTGCAGTGGTTCGGTGGTGGCGGGTGTTGCATCACCGATGGATGCGGCTCGTGGCTTCGGCTGGTGGTTCTCGATGGTGGTGGAATTTTCATCGTTGGCATTGGCGTTAGCGGCGACTGGTGGCTCTAAAAATGGTGGTGGCGGAAAAATTGCATCATCGGTGCGGGCTCAGTGGCCACGTTGGTTTGTGTTGGTCTTAATTGTAATATCTTGTCTGAGGACATTGTTGTAGGGTGGGGCCCCACCAACCCTCTGGCTCATAGTTCTGATAAAAAATGTTTAACTATATATATATAAATGTTCTCTCCACCCCACTATTTATTCTCTAATTGACATTTTTGTTTGTAATTGTTTTATGTCTCAATCTAATAATAAATTCATTAACATGGCTACATAAATTTTTGATGAAGTATAATATCTATTATTTGATTACTCGTGATGGTGCACTCATGCCTTAACCCTAGCCCGTTGCAGGCAACGTGAATAATGGAGGCCTTGGTGATAAATGCTTAGGAGGTGGAAAAAAGGTGAAGGCGTAGGTGATAGATGTCAGGGAAATGACAATGGAGGAAGAGGCACGCTAAATGGCTGTGGTGGAGGTGAAACAACAGAAAAAGGGGATAATCACCTAGGAAGGGAGAAACCAATATTAGGTGGCGACTAGGCTAAGGGAGGACTGAGATCGGACCAGATTGAAAACATAAGCCTGTGCAAGAAGCTTATAATGGGAGAAACAATTGGGTTTTCTCCTTCTCATGCGGTGAAGAATTCTTTAGGGACGAGGTTCGAAATAGGGGCTGATGTCGTACCTATACATAGGGATGGTGACAACCATGGGAAACTTTCCTTTGCCACTACTAGTGGTGCACATCTGAAGAAAAAATCCCCGAAACCCGCTAAAGACACCCTTGTCCTGAAATTGGATGATGAAGCTCTTCTCAAAGTTCGAGATTTGGAAGAGGCATATAGCAGTCATGCTCTCATATGTAGGTTCAACCATTTTTGGCCCAAAATTTCATAGCTACATGACTGGATCACTCAAAAATGGAACCCCAAAATAAAGGGTAAGATTGAACTTTACCTCTGCTCCAAATTTTATTTCATTGTTGTTTTTGAATCTAATGAGGATCATGAAATCATAAACAATGTGTATTTGGTTTGGGGGGATTAATACGGTCTCATGAATAAACCCTGGTATCCCTTATTTGATCAATTGAAAGACTCATTTGACACAATGTCGATCCGGGTTAGACTCCCTGGCATCCCCTTGTAATTTTGGGATGAATCCTTCCTTGAAGCTATTGGAGATAATTTGGAGGCCTTTGAAAAATATGATGATACTACTACCTTGCAGCTACATACTACCTATGCTCAGATACTGGTGGATTTAGACATCTTCCAGGACCTTCCTAAAAACATTAATCTATAGATTGGAGATAGAGTTTGGACCCAAAGACTGGACTATGAAAGATTGGAATTTCACAATGTCACATGTATTTTGAAATAGGGCATGTGTTTTGAAAGAGGGACTAGTGAGTGGCTTCACAACCCTCTCACTTCACTGTCAATGCCCCTGCTCCTCCTATTTCTAATTTTGTTTCGAGCCCAGGTTCTTGGGTTGTCTCATCCCCTAATGTGAACCCCTCTTAGTTTCCTCTTAGTGAACCAATGACTCATATCCCTCATGCCCATGTTGAGGTGGCCAAGGAGAGGGAAATTCCCTCTTATCTTGCTAGGTCTAATTTTTGACCTATTTCCTCATTTAATATTCTCCTCTCGTGCGATCCTGTTTTTGATGACGAGCATAACAAGGAGGAGTGGATGGTCATCCAAAAAAAGAAAAATATTCTCTTCTAAAATACAACCAAGTCCCATCCCATATGACACTCAGATAACATTCTTTGACTTTGGGTTGATGCGGTTCTTTGCTATTAGTGTTGCTTAGGTGTTGTTGTTGTTGTTATTTCCTGACAACTTGTTCCTATTTTGTTTCCCTTGATCTTTATTGTTGTATCTTGGCTTTAGGACTTTTTGTACCTGGGTAGGATCCTAGTTAAAAAACCTTTACCCTTAATTAAAAATAAATAAAATTTTATGAAGGATTTTGAATGGAGCGACGAGTGAGAAAAGGAGAAGATTGTTTTGTGGGCAACTAGAGTATATGACACAACGATTTTCTATGATGCAGGAGAGGAGGATACTAGATGCTTGTCACTTTCTTTGGACGAGGATGGGTCAGCGCTGGAGGTGCTAGATTCGGTAGTAGGATGATCTTTAAAAAAGGTCCAGTAAATATTTGATTGGGCATTTCGTTGGGGTAAGAACCAACATAGACTCTTTATGGGTTTGGGCCAATTTTAGATGAAAACAAGAGTGCATTTTGCAAGTCAAATCTCTAGAAAAAGGTCTCTTTCTGTTTCTATTCATGTTTGATATAGATCTCAAGAAGGTCCTTTCTGGGGGCATTGGTTATTTTATAAGACAATTTTTACTTTGACTGTGTGGCGTCTGTGTGTCCTTCAAGTTGATCTAGACCCCTGCTTCCTTGTCTGGGTGAATCTTCCTGCTCCACCACGAGATTTCTAGGACAAGGACGTGTTGTCATGGGAGGTTTCTAGAGATCTTGGTCAGTTTATGCCCTTTGACTCCACCACCATGGCATGCTCTAGATTAACTAGTAAGTTAGATTTTGTGTGAATGTTTCCCCTATTTCAACCTTCCTTCCTCTATTCATCTCAGATCCAGGTATGGTGTTTGGGTTTAAAATATTTTGAAGGATCCCCTATCTTTGTCTTAGATGTAGAAGAGGTGAACATTGTGTTGGGAACTGCTCAAATTTTGAGTAGGAACGACGAAGAAAACACCTCATTTAGGCGTTGAGCTTGTTAGTGGTCGATTGAGGGTCAAATGGGGTTTGGGTTCTTGTTTGGACTGGTTGTGCCAATTCGTTATGAAGAGGTTTTTTCTAAAACAAGATCTTAGCTACTGATATGGCAGTGGATGGTGTTACTCCTTCTTGGTCCCCTATTGGTTTATAGGGTTTGATGGACCTAGAACCAAAGGAGGTTAAATCTATGTCAAACGAAGATTCAAGTGAGGATATTTTTGATTCAAAAAAGGGCCACTGAAGCTTTTATTAGGTACTTATGGGTTGGGGTTGTTTGTTTTTTGTTGGGTCAAGTTTCTTTGACTCTCGTTTGTTGTTTGTTTAGGTTTAGAAGTATTTGTTTTATCATTGAAAATCCTTTGGTATTTGTATCGTGTTTTTAGTTTGAAATTTAGATTCAGACATGTATATATAATTTTTTTTAAAGATAAGTAGTTGTGCTACCCTATCAATGTTTTCTTCAATTTCTTATCTCCTGGAAAATAATCAGAGATACAGTCTATGGTTTGAGAGTGTAAATGTGTATATATGTACATATATATATATATATATATATATATCAAAATAGTGGTTTAGGTTTATTTTTATCTGTAGGGTCAAAAGATGAATCCACTGTTCATAATAGAGGGCAGAAAAGTTTAAAAGGGAGTGGCCTAGCCACACTGAGTGAGGTTTGGCCATAGTGGCTGGGGCAAAGGATGTGGGGAGGCATAAGGGGGGGGAGTGGTGGTGTGGGCGTAGACACACCACATAGTGGTGTGGCTATGGACACAAGTCGTGGTTGGAGGGATAGGTCGCGGGAAGGTCATGACTTGTCCCTCCCCACCGTTATATATATTTTTGTTTTACTTACAACCAAGCCTCCCATTGTAAACTTTGACTTCACATTTTTTTGTTATTGCATCCAAGTCTCAAAAAAGCCACATTTTAAATAACATAGTAATTCCAAAGAAGGGTTATAACTTATAATTTTTTTTTCCTAAAGTTAACTCAAGTTTGGTATGTGTGTGTGTGTGTGTGTGTGTGTGTGTGTGTGTGTGTGTGTGTGTGTGTGTGTGTGTGTGTGTGTGTGTGTGTGTGTGTGTGTGTGTGTGTGTGTGTGTAAAGATTGATAATACATCCGGATATGAGTGTTTTCTAATATTTTCCCTCAAGTTGGGTATTATGGAAAAATTATTTTATATGGGTTTGTGTGTGTGTGTGTGTGTGTGTGTGTGTGTGTGTGTGTGTGTGTGTGTGTGTGTGTGTGTGTGTGTGTGCGTACATACAAATGTATTGTGTTCCTATATATCTTGAATGACACTAAATAACATACATTGTTCGTAGTTTGAGACTATTATAGAACGAGGAGAAAGGAAATACCATAAGAAACTAAATTGGTTAAAAAATTCTATCTTTTTCCCTTAAAAAGAGCTCTAATACAATAAGATAATATTGCAATCCTTCAAGAGCAAGATATGGACTAAAACCTTCACTTCTGAACACAAAGATGCAAATATTTATTCTAAAAGAAAGTTTTCAAATACAACTTTATCGGTCTCTTTGTCATTAATATCTTGAAAGTATAAATAGGAAACCTTGTTAAAATTTACAACATGCTAGCTATGGTCCTAATCTCCAAGTTCAACCAATAGGAGCATGAATACAATAAAATTTTCCTTTAAAGTTGAATCAAAACTAACACTATACCATCACTTTACACTTCTTTCTAACATATACTAAGAATCACAACATCTAGATTTGCATTATGTATTTCCATATCCCATACAATAAAACATCATTGGATAGCATAATGAACTAACAAGTGAGAGATATTTTTCCTCTATTTAATAAGTAGAAACAAAAGAACAAGAATACAAATTTCTTGTATACAACATGCATTAATTTTTTTTTCAAATCTACTCTTTAATATAGGATAAAATGCAAACTTCCCATCCATAACCAAATCCTTTCAATAAGCCTTTAAAATAATACAAGCATACCCATACTTTCCATTAAGCAATGTTGACAAGCATACACAAAGGAAAAAATAAAGAGTTCCTTACAACAAGAAGGCATCAATATTACAATATGGCAATATTAATTCTCTAAGAGAGGTTAACTTGAATCAAAATTTTCTTATGCAAGATACAACTTCATTCCAAGATAGGAGAAGACTCAACAAGAGCTACAACATCATTCTAAGACATAGTAAAATACAAGTGGATAAGCCTCCCCAAAATAGGTAACAACACGACAAAATTCCCAACTTTTCTTCTCCAAACTTCAAGCTAAATCTGCAAGTTTCCACTCCAAGAATAGTCTTCATAGCACAAGAAGAAAGTGTAATGCCCTATTCTACGTTACACCTGTTCATCCTGCGGCGATCGAGTGCTAAGCATGGAGTGTCATTGTGCCTTCGTCGACCTCGATTGCTGACCATTATGACTATAATTGATAATTATTTTACAAGTTGTAAAATGATAATAATGATAATAATAATAATAATAATAATGACATTATGATTGTATTATCGATCAACGATTGTATTTTATTATTACTTTCTTTATATCGATTGTGATCGATATCATCCTCTGTTATCGTTAAACTATCCTTTTGATTTGTTTGTCGCTCCCGCTGATCGAGCCTCGTTGCGCAAATGAGGAAGAGTATGTTTTGTGGTGGCACCACGGTTTGGGAGTGGCGTTCGCGTAAATATTTCATTTAAATACTCAACCCCGTTCTCCTCCTGGGTCGACCGATCCCGCAATCTTAGAATTGTTTTAAATTACTAATTTTAAATATGGAATTTTTTTTGTCCCCAACCTACCTTGTCTCGGTCAGCTTTATCTCCTGCTTGGCGTGGGCTGGAGGGAATTATTTTTTTATTGTTGTTAGGGGCCTCATTTTTGCTGACTGACTGCGTGGAGGGTGGAGTTATTAAAGTCTAGGCGTGTTGGAGTCTTCTTGCTGGTGGTTGCACTTCATTTATTAACCCTGATTTACAAATCTTCCTTGTTCTGCCTGCATATCCTCCTCTGACCGCGTGAGATCTCCTTTTGTTGGACTGCGTATAGGTGGAGTGTGAGGCCATCGAGGGGCATGACATTTTTGTGTGGAAGCGAGAATATATTGGAAGGATCTTTGCTTTCATTCCATTGGATTATTTCTTTTGGGTTTCAAGGTTTCTCGCTACTCCTCTTGGCTTCCGATTGTTTAAGGTTTTTGATCCTTCCCAGTTGTAGTTTTTGAGCTCGAAGGAGAAGCCCACTCTTGGAGGTGTGCGGATTAAGACCCGTAAACGGAATATTGCAGCTCCTTTGGACCTTGCAGCATTTGCGGATCCAGTGGTGGGGATTTACGTCGATCATGAGGGTGACCTGGAACTTGTTGCCAAGAGCTTTGAATCTGTAGAACTTGACTTCTCAAGATACGGTGACACCTTTTTTTTGAGGTGGTCTTTATTGGAGGTCACACACAGCCTGGTACTATAAAGCCTGAAGAATGTGACCGCCATACCTTTTCTGTTTTGAATTGTGAACCTGCAAGGCAGAGTATCTTGCCGTCTGTTCTTATATTTAGAAGATATTACGCAGGAGACCTTTTCTAATCAAGAATCTTGAAAATGTTATGCGAAAGTATTTAAAATCCCTTGAATTTTTGAGGAAAATGAAAGAAAGAAGCTTGCTATTTTCACCGCACTCACTTTCTCTCATAAACCTGCTCTGGGCTTCCATTGTAAACGGTTTTTCAACCTCTGCTTAAAGACAATCTTGTGGCCAAGGGCATCGTGCTTTTATTCATCACAGACTTTTTCAAGGAGTACTTGGTTGATAACAGCCTTGATGATCTCATAGGAACTATGAAGCTAGGGAAGATGGAAGACAATCTCCTCGAGTTGTTTCCGCAAGGAGTTCAAAACCGCTATACATGTACGAGGAGGCTTTTGCAGAGCATTTCATTAAGGAGGGGCTTGGAGCTCTTGTTGAATACAATGAAAAGAAAATATTTGATGTGAAGTTGAAGGAAGTGAAAGCTCTGTTAATGACTCTGATTACTGAAAATACTGATATTGATGAAGTGATTGAAACTGTGAAACAACGCCACAAAGAGTCAAAATTGCTCGACATTGAAATTTCGTGCCTCTTACGAGATGCGCTTATGGATGTTGTCCTCAAGTGGTCCTGGCAAGAACAAACAAAAAAATGCAAATTCGGCACTGCGTGTGTTCTTCTCTGAAAATATCTCCTCCAACCTTGTGTAGATCACTTGTGTTTGTGGTAGCACGCATAGGGTATGTGAGTTGGTTGTCGAATCCCACAAGAAGTAAAAGCTCAAGGAAAGCAATAGTTGAGCACAAGTGCATGGAGTCACTTCGAATACAACAATGCTCGTGAACTGCTTTGACAAAAATCTCTTCTTCAGCATGGTCTCAAGGATCGTGAATGTGGACCGCTTAGAACCTAGTGCACCGGATTCCAGGGGCACCTACAGGTTCTTATGCTGACCCGCGGAGTCTGTCCATGACCTATTGAAGCCTGGAGAAAAAGGAAAGATATTTCTACACCTTTCTACTGTTATTATATTTAAAATTATTGCGAAATCGAACCACTTTTTCCTTGCATTGATTTGTCAGTTGGATGTCATGATGGGAGATTTCCCCTTTCTCCTTGTCTCTTCTTGTTTTTGCTTTTATCGTTGTCAGTATGTTGGTCGAAAGGATGTGTGTGCCTCTCCTCTGAATGTTATGTTTCTCTTACTCGAATGATAGACCTTCGTCTGTTTGTTTATGTATTAATTCTTCTCTGCGATTGAGTTGTAAGTTATTATGTTGATCAACTAGTATTTTCGATATTATGGAAGTAAGTTACGATAACTATGAAGCTCCTCCCTAGCACCCAAGTTGTCTTTTGACGTTTTTTTTTGTTAGCCCTTCGCAAGTCCCTTTGATAACCTTTTGGCATCGAGAAAGAAAGGTTGTAGGATTGTGTGAGCAATGCGTGGGCTAGCCAGCTTAGAGTTTTGGTATTAAAACTGGTAGAATGAAAAGGTTTGTGTGCAATGTGTTTTCCATCTCGCGTGTTTAGACTCTTATACTATCTTTCATCTTGTTTCTAGGCTTTTAAGGCCATCCTCAAGAAGTATCTTGACCATCCCTATCAACTTGAACCATAACTAGCTTTTTTGGATCAACTAAGTTTCGGAGGTTTCATTGTGCGAATCCAAAGACTCGCCGACACTAGAATAGTTTGGTCTAATCCTCTCTCGAATTATTGCTGATGGCGCTCTTCTATTTTTCCTAACTTGCATTTTTTCTCCTTGTAATGTTAACGCTATTAATTAATATTGGTCGGTTTTTATGCACGTAATTACCGTAATAGTTTGTGATGGAAATTTCCTTAAATGTGATTAATCTTCGGGAAAAACTCAGCTTTCATTTGATAGTCTTATGGATTCATAGCGGAAGGTTTTGTTTTGATAATGTCACTTAGAAATTATGTTTGTATCTATTTGTGCGACGGTTGACTGTGTTACCAAGGGTTGCCTTAAAATATGGTTGTTTTGGGATATGGGTAATTTATTTTAAATTAACCAAACATTAGTATTGTAGTGGAGGTTTGCAAATCTTTAGTGTTATAAAAATTTGTTGATGACATTATTGTATACTTTGTTGGACGGAACCCCTTCTTCTCTCGCGTGTTTGCTACTAAATTGTAAGACTTTGACCCTTCGATGATTGGAAAATCTTTGTAGTTAATGGTCAAAACTAATATACTTTGCTTTCGCCTCGAAACTTATGTTGTGTGTATACTTTATTTGATTTCCGGTTTGAAACTCGATTATACATGGCTTTTTGTGTTAATTTTTGAAACCCGTGGTTCCCCTTTCTTGGGCCGATCAACTCTTGTTCTTTTAGAAATATATTAATTTAGTCTATGTTTGGTACCTTTGATAAATTTCTAGATGGTTGGTGTATATATCAAATCTTAATCTTGTAATTATGGTTTAATTACTTACTTGATGGGAATTCTATTTTTTGCTAGATTATTTGTTTTCTCCTTATAGGGCCAAGGGCCATTCTCTTACGATTGCTATACTTTCGTTGCTTTTACTCCTAACTGAAGTACAAGGTCTTCTCCTTCTTTGATTGGCATGATGAAGACTTTATTATAACTTGATGTGTTGATAGTGTTTAGAGGTTTGAACCAATTCTTGTAATAAAGTGCTTCCTTTTCGTGGTATTGTTAGATAATAGTTATGGTGGTTTTGTGTAGCCTTATCTTGCTCAGCTTCGTGAACCGACTCTTGAGAAAATTTTTTTGCAGATGGATTTTGCATGTAGATGAGGGATAGATTTGTAGACTTTTGTCATCAACCTCAGTTGAGAAGTTCCTTTGCTCGAAACCTTTTTATGTTGTTCAACTATTGTTAACGTCCAGTGGAAAGTTTAAAAGAGGATTAATGTCTTAGTATAAAGTATTGTGGACTTTGTCATCTGAACTTTGGAAACCTTGTATTGTTTGACCATCATTGAAATTATAAGAAAATTTGGTTATTGTTGTTGAGTGACTTTTGTTGGAGTATCAGTATTTTAAGAATTGATGTAATCTTGTTTTGTTCTTGTAAATGAGTGTTGCTACAACCTTGCCTTGAGAATAAATTTTGAGTTAAACCTTGACATGACTTAGTAATAAAGTGTCATAAGTAAACTAACATGGGATTGTTTAATACTTCTGGAAGTTAAATTAAAAGTTGTATTCAAATAAAGTAACGTAGGGGTCACCAACTTGAGAGCAAGAAATTCTTTAAGTAATCAAGGGCAAGACTATCATTGTAAGTAAACTTTATAACATGATAACCCTAGCTCCTCTAGTGAACATTATTCCTTTTATGGTGAAATTTGTAAAATGACCCTAAGGTGAAATGAACTGTTAGTTGTTTGAAGATGATAAGATTTAATAAGCCAGAGAAAACAAATTGGAGACCTCACCATCTTTCTCACCGCCATTTGGAAAGTAAATTTTTACTCCTTGTTAATACTTTTAGCGAAGCCTAAGTAAAGTTGTTGATAATTCTGGTTAAGAGCCCTAGCTTCAATTAAATACTGGCAATAACTAATGAGGTCCTAAAGATGTTTCATCTCGACCTTCTCCCTCTAACCCTTTTCCAAGGCACCTTGTATCTCTTCTCTTAAGTGTGTTGAACTTAAAACCATGTTGTCTTGTGGGCAAGAACGAATCTTAGTAGCGTTAGTGGTGAGCAGATGGCCTTGTGGAATTTAAATACTCCTTTTCTTGATAAACGAATTAAGCAAATAAATGTCATAATAGAGAAGATTTAAAGATAATTACTCAGTGTCAAAGGAATAAACTTGGCTTGGCAAGTTGAATTATACGAATCATATCTTGAGCCTCCTTGAAAACGTAAGCTAAGAATTGCAAGATGTCCTTTTAAAATAAATAACCCTCAAGAATATCTCATTGTGGTTGGCCCTAACTGTAAGTGTGTTCTGTGATTGGACTTCTATGTTGTCTTGTCAAAAAAAAAATGTATTGTCCTTGATAGGTGTGAACGTTTCCGTGCTGCCTTTATGGCCATCCTTGTATCAAGTTGTTCACAGTGTTAGTTGTATCCTTGGTGATGACATGTTGCGTCATGTTATGTGTCAAGCAAGTCAAAAAAAAAAGTTATCCTGTATTTCACTGTGTTGTTCGTGTGTGTGGATTTTTGGGTCGTTACACTTGGTATCAGAGCGTAGGTTCATGCTCTCGAACCTATGGGCCGGATTGGTGTTGTATGGTGATGTTACATGATGGTGATGGTGTTACATGATGATGTTTCATGGAGATGATGTATGCATGATGATGATTTATATTGGAAGAGTAATGTGCTTTAAGCGTGATGTGATCCATGTCGTAATTGTGATATTGTGAACGCACGTGATGTGTATGTCACCAAAGTGCATGTTTGTTATCATATTGATGTGCTGGGGATGGGAGTATTCTCTCTCCTTCTTGTGGATTCTATGAAGAGTTCACGTGTGAATTACTGTTTGTGGTGTGTGAAAAGAATTATAAAGTGGATGACATAGTGTTAGAGCATTGTGGCATATTGTGATATGTGGGTGTATCAATGTGTTGTATGACTAGATTGATGTTAAAAGAAATGAGTTATATCATGATGTTTTTACCATGTTTTGAAGAAATGTGTGTACCACCTTGTTATGTAGCAATGGATGTTATGTTGTGATGTACTATGTTCATCGTATGTATGATTTGTGCAAATATGTAATGCTTCATGTTGTGATTTGGGGTCATACGGTGAGTGTATGAACCCTATCGTATGGTGATTGCACTTTGGGTGCAGAATGTGGTAAAGTGATGTGTTACACTCAGTGAATGTATGATTGTGATCTACCTTGTATATGTACCACCATTGTGTTAGTGATGTAGTTACATGTTATGTTGTGAACCTTACGCTAACCGACCCTGAGGGTAATCGGTAGAAGTGTATGTTGAGAGTGAGGAATGGTGTACCATGGGTCAATAACTCGAGCCAAATCGGTTTAGTAGATAACATGTGATTATTTCCTCTCTCCCTATGTGGTTGTATGTATGCAACCTAAGTGCAACTATGACTATGTTTAGCCTTGTCGAAGTGGTGGCGGGATGATTCAGATGGAGGTGATGACAGTTGTATTATTGATATGTATTTTATGAGCTGAGGCTCGATGTTCCGAGTGCTAGCAACTCGTTGAGTACCCCTTGGTGGCTAGATAAGGCCACACAGTTATCGTAATGTGACATTATTATAAGTTGATTTTATTCAGTAAATTGAGCTTTTACTTTATTTTGTAAGGACCAACAACTTTTCTTGATTGCCATGCTTTACAATTTTGGGCATTTCCTTGGTTTGTGGCACTAACATGGGGATTTTGATACTAACTATGGCTATTTGGCCATTTATTTTGCTTGATTTGGGTCTTCTTTTAAATTTGGAATTTTTACCGCCTTGCCCAAGGCTTGTACTTTGCCACTTGGCACTTTGATTGGATTGTTGTGCTGGTTCTATTGTCGTGATGTGTGGAATAGGGTCATGGGATGCACCATGGAATGGTTGGACCTATGGACCCGCTTTCACAGGGGGTACGCCCCAAGGAGTTACAGATAACTAGTGGGTTGTTGAACCACGCGTTATTATGTCACTTGGGTTAGGAGTGTTCGAACTCTATGTGTCTTGGACCATAGGGTCAACCGGCCTCCTTGAGGGAGGCATAAGAGTTTGAGGGAGGCATAAGAGACTTGAGGGAGGCATAAGAGTTTGAGGGAGGCATAAGAGACTTGAGGGAGGCATAAGAGTTTGAGGGAGGCATAAGAGTTTGAGGGAGGCATAAGAGACTTGAGGGAGGCATAAGAGTTTGAGGGAGGCATATGATATTTGTGTGTATGGTTGATGTTTCGGGATATATGTTGAGTTATTGTGATGTTTTGGTAGTGGTATTTTGATGTATGTGTTACTCATGTCAGATGGATATGTGTTGTGATGTTGTGGATATGTCATTGATTCCCTTGTGGACACTATGTACCTGTAGCATGGTTTGGTGTTATGTGAATTTTTCATTGATGCAAATTGAGGAAATGTCTGGTGGATTGTAGTACTCTTTTTTTTGAGTATTTAATATGTCAGCCATATGATGTGTGACGAGTACTATGTTATGTGGACTGTGCCTATTCTATTCCGTATTTGAGTAACCTTTTGTGGTGTAATACAATCTTGAAGTATATACTTGTGTGCTTGTGAATCTGTAGTGTCTTGTGAACCTGATAGGGTGTTGTGTTAGCAGTTCATGTTGGGCACCCACAATAAGGAATAAACCAAAACTCTTCAATGATGAAATTTTTAAAAGAAATTAAACTAAGAATAATGTTAATGGAAAGGAACTAATGAAATAATAAATAAGAGGGAACTGCCAATCTTCACAGAACCTTGAAAGTTAAAATTTCTACCAAATGTTCCTAAGGCTACCCTGTGGCCGTGCTTTAATCAACTAAAATTTTAAACCATAGGGTGTAATTTCTCCTTTACCTGTTCTTGGTTACGTGCCATTTCCTTTCCTCTGTGTAATGTCGCATCGAGGACGATGCTTTCTTAAGGGGAGGAGAATGTAATGCCCCGTTGGGCATTACACCTGCATTCATCCCGCGGCGATCGAGTGCTAAGCATGGAGTGTCATTGTGCCTTCGCCGACTTCGATTCCTGACCATTATGACTATAATTGATAATTATTTTACAAGATGTAAAATGATAACAATAATAATAATAATAATGACATTATGATTGTATTATCGATCAAATGATTGTATTTTATTATTACTTTCTTTATATCGATTGTGATCGATATCATCCTCTGTTATTGTTAAACTATCCTTTTGATTTTTTGTCGCTCTCCAAATTGATCGAGCCTCGTCAAGCGCAAATGAGGAAGAGTATGTTTTGTGGTGGCGCCACTATTTGGGAGTGGCGTTCAGTAAATATTTCATTTAAATACTCAACCCCGTTTCTGTGAAGGGGGTCGACCGATCCCGCAATCTTAGAATTGTTTTAAATTACTAATTTTAAATATGGAATTTTTTTTTCCCCAAGAATCTCTGGCCACTTTATCTCCCTCAAGTCATGTATGGAGGGAATTATTTTTTTATTGTTAGGGGCCTCATTTTTAGCTTCGATCTCTAAATGGAGGGTGGAGTTTTAAAGTCTCTAGGCGTATTGGAGTCTTTCGCCGGTGGTGCACTTCATTTATTAACCCCGATTTACAAATCTTCCTTGTTCTAGAGTTGACTTGCCCGCATATCTTCCTCTCACCGCGTGAGATCTCTACTTTTTTTGGGATTGCTAATAGGTGGAGTGTGAGGCCATCGAGGGGGCACGGAAATTTTGGTGTGGAAGCGAGAATATATTGGAAGGATCTTTGCTTTCATTCCATTGGATTATTTCTTTTTGGGTTTCAAGGTTTCTCCGCTCTCCTCTTGGCTTCCGATTGTTTAAGGTTTTGATCCTTCCCTTAAGAATCGTAGTTTTTGAGCTCAAGGAGAAGCCCACTCTTGAGGTGTGCGGATTAAGACTCGCGCAAATGAATATCATGCAGCTCCTTTGGACTCCCTCGCAGATTTGCGGATGCAATGGTGGGGATTTACGCGATCGATCATGAGGGTGACTCGAACTTGTTGCCAAGAGCTTTGAATCTGCAGTAACTCTGATGACTTCTCAAGATATGGTGACAATTTTTTTTTGAGGTGGTCTTTACAGAGAGGTCGACATAGCCCGGTACTATAAAGCCCTGAAGAATGTGACCGCCAACCTTTTCTTGCTTTGAATTGTGAACCCGCAAGGCAGAGTATCTTGCTTCCTTCTGTTTCTATATTTAGAAGATATTACACAGAGACCTTTTCTAATCAGAATCTTGAAAATGTTATGCGAAAGTATTTACAATGATCCCTTGAGCTTTTGAGGAAAATGAAAGAAAGAAGCCACTATAGCTATTTTCACCGCACTCACTTTTCTCTTAAACTGTCTCTGGCTTCCCCACCGTAAAAAGGTATTTTCAACCTCTCGCTTAAAGACAATCTTGTGGCCAAGGGCATCGTGGTTTTATTCATCATGTTGTAATTTTTTCAAGGAGTACTTTGGTCGATAACAGCCTTGATGATCTCATAGGATCACACCCAATGGTTTAGGAAGATGGAAGACAATCTCGGAAAGTTGTTTTAGGAGATGAAGGCACTACCGAGGATTTTTTTGCAGAGCATTTCATTAAGGAGGGGCTTGGAGCTTTGACCTGATGAAATGAATACAATGAAAAGAAAATATTTGATGTGAAGTGGAAGGAAGCCAAAGTTGTGTTAATGACTGATTATCGAAAATACACCGATATTGATGAAGTGATTCAAACTATGAAACAACGCCACAAAGAGTCAAAATTGCCATTCGACATTGAAATTGTGCGCCTCTTACGGATGTGCTTATAGATGCTGTGCTAGGCCACTATTGGGCAAGAACTTTAAACAACAAAATGTAAATTCGCATCACTGTGCACCGCAGTGTTCTTCTCAAAATATCTCCTCCAGCCTTGTGTAGATCACTTGTGTTTGTGGTAGCACGCATAGGGTATGTGAGTTGGTTGTCGAATCCCACAAGAAGTAAAAGCTCAAGGAAAGTAATAGTTGAGCACAAGTGCATGGAGTCACATTGAATACAACAATGCTCGTGAACTTTTTTGACAAAAATCTTCTTCAACCGTGCATGGTCTCATGGATCGTGAATGTGGACCGCTTAGAACCAAGTGCACCGGAATCCTTTAAAGACTACAGCTTCTTATGTTGACCCGTGTGGAGTCTCAGACGACTGTTGAAGCCGGAGAAAAGGCAAGATATTTCTACACCTTTCTACCGCTATTATATTTAAAATTATTGTGAAATCGAACCACTTTTTTCCTTGCATTGATTGTACGTTGATGTCATGATGGGAGATTTCCTTTCGCTTGTTTCTTCTTGTTTTAGCTTTTATCGCTTCGTGATGTTGGTCGAAAGGATGTGTGTGCCCTCTCCTCCGAATGTTATGTTTCTCTTACTCGAATGATAGACCTTCGCTCTGCTTGTTTATGTATTAATTCTTCTCTCTCGATTGAGTTGTAAGTTATTATGTTGATCAACTAGTATTTTCGATATTATGGAAGTAAGTTACGATAACTATGAAGCTCCTCCCTAGCACCCAAGTTGTCTTTTGACATTTTTTTTGTTAGCCCCTTCGCAAGTCCCTTTGATAACCTTTTGGCATCGAGAAAGAAAGGTTGTAGGATTGTGTGAGCAATGCGTGGGCTAGCCAGCTTAGAGTTTTGGTATTAAAACTGGTAGAATGAAAAGGTTTGTGTGCAATGTGTTTTGCCATCTCGCGTGTTTAGACTCTTATACTATCTTTCATCTTGTTTCTAGGCTTTTAAGGCCATCCTCAAGAAGTACCTTGACCATCCCTATCAACTTGAACCATAACTAGCTTTTCGGATCAACTAAGCTGGAGGTTTCATTGTGCGAATCCAATACCTCGTCGACACTAGAATAGTTTGGTCTAATCCCCCTCTCAGAATTATTGCTGATGGTGCTCTTCTATTTTTCCTAACTTGCATTATTTTTCTCCTTGTAATGTTAACGCTATTAATTAATATTGGTCGGTTTTTATGCACGTAATTACCGTAATAGTTTGTGATGGAAATTTCCTTAAATGTGATTAATCTTCGAAAAAAACTCAGCTTTCATTTGATAGTCTTATGGATTCATAGCGGAAGGTTTTGTTTTGATAATGTCACTTAGAAATTATGTTTGTATCTATTTGTGTGACGGTTGACTGTGTTACCAAGGGTTGCCTTAAAATATGGTTATTTTGGGATATGGGTAATTTATTTTAAATTAACCAAACATTAGTATTGTAGTGGAGGTTTGCAAATCTTTAGTGTTATAAAAATTTGTTGATGACATTATTGTATACTCTTGTTGGACGGAACCCCCTTCTTCTCTCGCGTGTTTGCTACTAGCCTGTAAGACTTTGACCCTTCTTGGATGATTGGAAAATCTTTGTAGTTAATGGTCAAAACTAATATACTTTGCTTTCGCCTCGAAACTTATGTTGTGTGTATACTTTATTTGATTTCCGGTTTGAAACTCGATTATACATGGCTTTTTGTGTTAATTTTTGAAACCCGTGGTTCCCCTTTCTTGGGCCGATCAACTCTTGTTCTTTTAGAAATATATTAATTTAGTCTATGCGTTTGGTACCTTTGATAAATTTCTAGATGGTTGGTGTATATATCAAATCTTAATCTTGTAATTATGGTTTAATTACTTACTTGATGGGAATTCTATTTTTTTGCTAGATTATTTGTTTTCTCCTTATAGGGCCAAGGGCCATTCTCTTACGATTCTATACTTTTTGTTGCTTTTACTCCTAACTGAAGTACAAGGTCTTCTCCTTCTTTGATTGGCATGATGAAGACTTTATTATAACTTGAAGTGTTGATAGTGTTTAGAGGTTTGACCCAAATTCTTGTAATAAAGTGCTTCTTTTCATGATATTGTTAGATAATAGTTATGGTGGTTTTGTGTAGCCTTACCTTGCTCAATTATCGTGAACTTGAATCTTGTAGAAAATTTGTTGCAGATGGATTTTGTGAGTAGATGAGGGATAGAATTGTAGACTTTTGTCATCAACCTCAGTTGAGAAGTTCCTTGCTCAAAACCTTTTTATGTTGTTCAACTATTGTTAACGTCCAGTGGAAAGTTTAAAAGAGGATTAATGTCTTAGTATAAAGTATTGTGGACTTTGTCATCTGAACTTTGGAAACCTTGTATTGTTTGACCATCATTGAAATTATAAGAAAATTTGGTTATTGTTGTTGAGTGACTTTGTTGGAGTATCAGTATTTTAAGAATTGATGTAATCTTGTTTTGTTCTCAGTAAATGAGTGTTGCTACAACCTTGCCTTGAGAATAAATTTTGAGTTAAACTCGACATGACTTAGTAATAAAGTGTCATAAGTAAACTAACATGGGATTGTTTAATACTTCTGGAAGTTAAATTAAAAGTTGTATTCAAATAAAGTAACGTAGGGGTCACCAACTTGAGAGCAAGAAATTCTTTAAGTAATCAAGGGCAAGACTATCATTGCAGGTAAACTTTATAACATGATAACCCTAGCTCCTCTAGTGAACATTATTCCTTTTACGGTGAAATTTGTAAAATGACCCTAAGGTGAAATGAACTGTTAGTTGTTTGAAGATGATAAGATTTAATAAGCCAGAGAAAACAAATTGGAGACCTCACCATCTTTCTCACCGCCATTTGGAAAGTAAATTTTTACTCCTTGTTAATACTTTTAGTGAAGCCTAAGTAAAGTTGTTGATAATTCTGGTTAAGAGCCCTAGCTTCAATTAAATACTGGCAATAACTAATGAGGTCCTAAAGATGTTTCATCTCGACCTTCTCCCTCTAACCCTTTTCCAAGGCACCTTGTATCTCTTCTCTTAAGTGTGTTGAACTTAAAACCATGTTGTCTTGTGGGCAAGAACGAATCTTAGTAGCGTTAGTGGTGAGCAGATGGCCTTGTGGAATTTAAATACTCCTTTTTCTTGATAAACGAATTAAGCAAATAAATGTCATAATAGAGAAGATTTAAAGATAATTACTCAGTGTCAAAGGAATAAACTTGGCTTGGCAAGATGAATTATATGAATCATATCTTGAGCCTCCTTGAAAACGTAAGCTAAGAATTGCAAGATGTCCTTTTTAAAATAAATAACCCTCAAGAATATCTCATGTGGTTGGCCCTAATCGTAAGTGTGTTCTGTGATTCGACTTCTATGTTGTCTTGTCTAAAAAAAAATGTATTGTCCTCGATAGGTGTGAACGTTTCCGTGTTGCCTTTATGGCCATCCTCGTATCAAGTTTTTCACGTTGTTAGTCAGATCCTCGTGACGACATGTTGCATCATGTTATGTGTCAAGCAAGTCAAAAAAAGTTATCCCGTATTTCACCGTGTTGTTCGTGTGTGGATTTTTTGGGTCGTTACACTTGGTATCGAGCGTAGGTTCATGCTCTCGAACCTATGGGCGGATTGGTGTTGTATGGTGATGTTATGATGGTGTCATGGTGTATACATGATATTACTACATGATGATGATGATGATGTTGCATGGTGGTGGTAGATATTGGGAGAGTAATGTGCTTTAAGCGTGATGTGATCCATGTCGTAATTGTGATATTGTGAACGCACGTGATGTGTATGTCACTCTGTGCGTATTTGTTATCATATTGATGTGCTGGGGATGGGAGTATTCTCTCTCCTTCTTGTGGATTCTATGAAGAGTTCACGTGTGAATTACTGTTTGTGATGTGTGAAAAGAATTATAAAGTGGATGACATAGTGTTAGAGCATTGTGGCATATTGTGATATGTGGGTGTATCAATGTGTTGTATGACTAGATTGATGTTAAAAGAAATGAGTGGTATCATGATGTTTTTACCATGTTTTGAAGAAATGTGTGTACCACCTTGTTATGTAGCAATGGATGTTATGTTGTGATGTACTATGTTCATCGTATGTATGATTTGTGCAAATATGTAATGCTTCATGTTGTGATTTGGGGTCATACGGTGAGTGTATGAACCCTATCGTATGGTGATTGCACTTTGGGTGCAGAATGTGGTAAAGTGATGTGTTACACTCAGTGAATGTATGATGATTGTATGATCTGTAAGACCTTGGTATATGTGCCACCATTATGTTAGTGATGTTGTTACATGTTATGTTGTGAACCTTACGCTAACCGACCCTGAGGGTAATCGGTAGAAGTGTATGTTGAGAGTGAGGAATGGTGTACCATGGGTCAATAACTGAGCCGAAAATCGGTTTAGTAGATAACAATGTGATTCTTTCCTCTCTCCTATGTGGTTGTATGTATGCAACCTAAGTGCAACTATGACTATGTTTAGCCTTGTCAAGTGGTATGGATGATTCAGATGGAGGTGATGACAGTTGTATTATTGATATGTATTTTATGAGCCGAGGCTCGATGTTCCGAGTGCTAGCAACTCGTTGAGTACCCTTGGTGGCAAGATAAGGCCACACAGTTATCGTAATGTGACATTATTATAAGTTGATTTTATTCGTAAATTGAGCTTTTTACCTTATTTTGTAAGGATCAACAACTTTTCTTGATTGCCATGCTTTACAATTTTGGGCATTTCCTTGGTCATGGCACTAACATGGGGATTTTGATACTAACTATGGCTATTTGGCCATTTATTTTGCTTGATTTTGGGTCTTCTTTAAATTTGGAATTTTTACCGCCTTGCCCAAGGCTTGTACTTTGCCACTTGGCACTTTGATTGGATTGTTGTGCTGGTTCTATTGTCGTGATGTGTGGAATAGGGTCATGGGATGCACCATGAAATGGTTGGACCTATGGACCCGCTTCATTGTATAGGGGTACGCCCCAAGGAGTTACAGATAACTAGTGGGTTGTTGAACCACGCGTTATTATGTCACTTGGGTTAGGAGTGTTCGAACTCTATGTGTCTTGGACCATAAGATCAACCGGCCTCCGAGGGAGGCATAAGAGTTTGAGGGAGGCATAAGAGACTTTGAGGGAGGCATAAGAGACTCGAGGGAGGCATAAGAGTTTGAGGGAGGCATAAGAGGGAGGTATAAGAGTTTGAGGGAGGCATAAGAGTTTGAGGGAGGCTTATGATATTTGTCTGTATGGTTGATGTTTTTAGGATATATGTTGAGTTATTGTGATGTTTTGGTAGTGGTATTTTGATGTATGTGTTACTCATGTCGATGGATATGTGTTGTGATGTTGTGGATATGTCATTGATTCCTTGTGGACACTATGTACATGTAGTGGTTATGGTGTTATGGAATTTTTCATCGATGCAAATTGAGGAAATGTCCTGGTGGATTGTAGTACTATTTTGTTGAGTATTTTGTATGTCAGTCATGATGTGTGATGAGTACTATGTTATGTGGATCTGTGCCTATTCTATTCCGTATTTGAGTAACCTTTGTGGTGTAATACAATCTTGAAGTATATACTTGTGTGCTTGTGAATCTGTAGTGTCTTTTGAACCTGATAGGGTGTTGTGTTAGCAGCTCATGTTGGGCACCCACAATAAGGAATAAACCAAAACTCTTCAATGATGAAATTTTAAAAGAAATTAAACTAAGAATAATGCTAATGGAAAGGAACTAATGAAAAAAATAAAAAATAAGAGGGAACCGCCAATCTTCATGAACCTGAAAGTTAAAATTTCTACCAAATGTTCCGAGGCTACCCAAGTGGCCGTGCTTTAAATCAACTAAAATTTTAAACCATAGGGTGTGATTTCTCCTTTACCTGTTTGGTTACGTGCCATTTCCTTCCTCTGTAGGTAATGTCGCATCGAGGACGATGCTTTAAGGGGAGGAGAATGTAATGCCTGCTCTACATTACACTTGTTCATCCCGCGGCGCGATCGAGTGCTAAGCATGGAGTGTCATTGTGCCTTCGTCGACCTCGATTACTTTGACCATTATGACTATAATTGATAATTATTTTACAAGTTGTGAAATGATAATAATAATAATGACATTATGATTGTATTATCGATCAACGATTGTATTTTATTTTTACTTTCTTTATATCGATTGTGATCGATATCATCCTCTCGCATATTGTTAAACTATCCT
>CM031235.1:278756626-278875102 GCA_018340775.1 Taxus wallichiana var. yunnanensis | reverse complement strand
GATGGTTATGTTAGTGAAAATTCTAGTGATAATGGAAATTATTATCACCCAAATGATGTTTTATCTTCTCCCTCTCTTGAAATTGACCATGATATTATTTCATGACCCATTTACTTCTCATCATAATATAGACAATGTTATAAGTAAATACGCGTACTCTTATTTTCCTATCGAAATGGAAAATGATACAATTTAATGTCATTTTTTTCTTCTCCTTTTGAAATGGTAAATGTTACAATTTAATTTCCTCTTCCCTCTTATCCTATTGACACAAAACTAATACAATTGAATTTATTCTTTCTCCTTCTCCTATTGAAATTGAAAATGAAACAATCATGGGTGTTATATCTTCTACTCCTCTTGAACTTAATAATAATGTAAATATTTTGATACTTCTATTACTTTGGTAAATTATAATGTAATAAATTATTGCAATGAATCTCTTTCTCCCATAAAAATACAAGTGTTGAAAATGCTTACCCTCCACTTGCTTCTATTGAAAATAGTTGACATACTTATTTTATTGATGATACAAATTAATTGTGTGATACTATCAATAATGTTTCTATAGATACCAAATTTGATACTAGGCCCCTAATTCATGATGCTACATCCTTCCGTACACATAGTTCTCCTATTTATAATACTTCATCACCTAATCCTTCTTCCCCTAGGTGTTGTTGACACACAAATTTGGAAACTTATCCTTTGGTAATAACAAGTTTGAATATTTTATATGCTATGAGATACGTTGTCATACTAAGCCTAATTGACACATATTTCTCTCCCACATGACTCCATTAACTATACACATCATAATGTCAGTCATTCACTCAATCAAAATTATATAAAGAAGTACTTAACTCCTAGACATATTTCCCAAGAAAATCTTTGTCATTACTAACTACCTATACTGAATCGTAAAAAAGGGTACCAATCCCTACTAAAACCTATACTAACTTGTATGATCTAGTCCCTAACTAGCTAACAACTCTTATTCAATTTGAAAATCATTTGCAGGTACTTTCCTATCCTATAGGTTGGCCTTAATGTGATATATAACCTACAAAGCCCATATAAACAAGTATAATTCTCCATTTGAACTCACCTAACATTCTAAAGAGCATGCATTACAAATTAAACTCCTAAAGAACACAAACTTATCCTAAATATTCCTAACAAAATTGCATACCCTTGATAGATCATCCACCACATAGGTATAAAATAATAAAAATAGGTTCAAGAGTCTAATTTCCTCCATTACCAAGCCTCTGGTCTCGGAGCTATGTCTTAGCAAGAACAAGTGACACAAAGCATTTCTAAAGGTATTAAGGGGAAAAGGGAATGCATTTATCATCTAAATCAGATCATTTTATATCACTACCATGCAAACTACATCTCTATTCTTTCTATAATTATGCTTATTACTCATTGTGTCAAGAGACACAAGGGCACAATAGGGGGTGGCTGAAATTTACATGCATTATGAACATAAACTAGGGGAACTATATGGATTTGAATCCTACTTATAATTATATGTAATGCAATGCTTATATTGGTTCAAATAGGGTTTAATGATAACATCATTCCAACTCCATCCACACATGGATTCATTATTATTTTTATCTAATTGTGTTCATGAAGTGCCAATGTAGGTCATCTAGGGTTTTATTAATTATAGGTCATTTTCACATAGCTATAAACCACAATGATAAAAATTGAATCTCATTTATAGGCCATCAATAGTCATCCCCAACACTTACTAGTAAAGTAGGACAAGACAATATTGTGCTCAAATAAGAGTTGTATATTTTTATACAAAATAATTTTGTAATCATGGTATCAAGAACAATGCACTTTTAAGATCTTAACAATATTTTCATCTATTCTTCACACA
Source organism: Taxus wallichiana var. yunnanensis (assembly GCA_018340775.1). NCBI lineage: Eukaryota > Viridiplantae > Streptophyta > Pinopsida > Cupressales > Taxaceae > Taxus > Taxus wallichiana. The sequence goes on along the minus strand of CM031235.1, from coordinate 278,873,205 downwards.
CAATTTTTTATGTGCCTACTTGATAAGATAATTAATCATCTCTCTTTTTTTTTCCAGAAAAATTACATTGTTTTATCATCATTTACTATATTAATAGATATAATATGAGTTTTATGGTTAATTTCTAATTAAAAATATTCTACATATAACATTATTACACCTATAAATAAGGATATACATCTTATTAAACTTTTTCTTATATGATTTAAGGTGTAAAGAAACAAAATAATGTTCCCATGGTGACCTGAATGGAAATTTTCACCCTCTTGAATAATCTCTTAAAAATATGTCTATACCTTCTCAAGAGGTCATATCTTCAATGCATGTTGTAGGTGATTTACAACATAAAGTACATAACTTATCTCTATAAAGTAAGACTTATAATGCATGTGTTGATTCTAATGCTATATATGGTAATCTAATTGTGCATAAAATTATTTATTCATATTTCCATTGAAAATTCATCATGCCCAAGTTTCATTTATTAGATGGGACTAGCTACTCTTACCTACATCTTAAGTGCTATATAATTTTCATGGCATCACACTCTAAAGATAGGATCTTATTAAAATCCTTTCCTAAGAGTCTCACAAGACTATCCTTAGATTGGTTTCATCACCTCCTAATCGGTGTTTAAGTACATATCTAGAGCTTGAGGAATATTTCATCATTCTATTCATTATAAATAAATAACTTATGAGTGATTTTCTTCATTACATCAAGGTAAATATAAGATAATGTGTGAATATCACCTAATATTCAAATTTTGTATACAAAAACTAATATATGAACCAAATGATTTAAAAGTACAATATATATTTTTTATGGCCTTATCTATCCTCTTAAGGAGAAATTATATGATATATGTAAATAATTCCATGAGATTTGCTATGAGTTTTTCTTTGGAGAAATAACTTTCTTCCCTGTGAGAGCTAGTGACTACACATGTTGATAAAATTATTAATGTGATTATTACCTATAAGCTCACATTCTAATGAAGAGTCTCATTTTTTTCTTAAACCTACATATATTGTGCCTATATCTATGTGGGAATCTAATATAATCCTTCAAAATATTACAATTCCTGTTCTACTTTCTACTACTAAAGCCATTTGATCATGAAACCAATGGGTTACCATTACTAGGTACTTCAAGAATAACTAGACGGATTGGTTTCTACTTACTATCATAATGTTGATAATAATATACTTGATAATGATTTTATTTCTCATGTGATTTATATTCAATATTTTGTTAATCAAAACCTATCTAAAGTGTCTTGGTTGATAATAATTATAGGAATAACATGTGCACTCTCACATTGCTTAATTATTTGGGCTATATCAATAAACATATCCCAATCAATCTATGGGGCACATTCCCCCTTAAAGTAGGGAAAAACATCCTAACTGGACCTTTTTGGTTACTAATATTCTTGGGACATGTGGAATGCTTCTAAGATACTCTCAGATTAATGAGCCTAGGTATATTCCTTCTATTATCCATTAATGTGTTCAATACACCTATTGCAATCAAGTTGTTGTGATTCATGTTATCCCTACTAGGATGCTTTACCTATTACTCATACAAGCGCAAAATTTTCAATGAACACACCTATTGAGTCTACTTATGCCCTATCTAAATGCTTTCTCTCACACAATCATTTTCATAAACTTGTAGGTTTCTATCCCCATCCTCTTGACTTTATCATAGGGTAGCCCCTATTCTAACTATTGCAAATAACTTAAAAACATTCAAGTATTTCAAGAATACCAAATCATGACCTAAACATGGTTTGATGTACTAGTTCCCTACTTTACATTTTTTTCAAATGGTTTGAAATATATCATATTTTATATTCTTTACACATATGTTTTTCATGAGGTATATGATAATTACTTAAGATACACATGAATCTACACTTCTTTTATATATTGGAATTTCCCTCTTACCTAGTGGCCTTGCTAATCTGGGGACATTTCCCACACTATTAGGTGTTATTGTTTCATTTCACAATTTTCTTTCACATCTTAGCTATGCTTGTATTATATATTTTGATATATTTTATCTATCCATAAATTTGGGACCAAGACATATCGACTCTTAAAGATTAGTATATCATGTTCCATATGCCTATTGGCTATTGTCTACATTTTATCATCACATATTTATTTTCTTATGTATGTGGTATCTTACCTTCTCCATGTGTGTGCAACACTTAGGTGTTCATTATTTACGACCTCAATTAACTTTACTTATGCATCCATGAAACTCTTGATTATGTGTGTGCCACTATTATATCCCTTGTATGTAGCCTTTGGCCTTTTATATAATTATATATGTGACATTTATTGATATAATTATATTTTTATGTACTTCTATTCTTGTATATTTGTATTTTTCTTGTGTACGCTATCTATTTGTGTAATGGTTTATAGAACACACTTTCTTGTAGTTCTTTGTTCTAGATGATGGCCACCACAATTATATTTTATGTGACCCAATGATGACTATATGCTACACCTAACAATGACACACTTTAATTATTTTAAGTGAGTGATCTAAAAAATATCACACATCTCAAAAGAGGGGCATTCAATGGGGATATCATGTACATATCAATGTAATTTAGGAACACATAAATTAAAAAGTATGAAATATAGTGGAATATAATACATGAACACATGAACAACAATAAGTAAAAATTATACACAACGCTTTAGTCTAAAAAAACATCCAACAAGGGATAGAACCATCAAATGTTCTTGTCCTAAATGGATGTTACTATCTTAGGTAAATTTATATAATATAATTCATATTTTCTAGGACATGTAGGATTTTAGATGTTTTTGATATAGATTTAAGGATAGATACATAATTTAGAGTAAATTTTATTAATTTTTGATACAAAATGTGTGGGGCTTGAGTGTACTTAATTTCCTTTTCACTTTACACTTTACACATTCATAATCTTAAAATGCATCTCCGATAAGGGAGTAAAGATGATAATGTGGTAAGGTAGAAACCTCCTTTTGAGGGATAGATCAAGCTAAATTTTTATGGAACGTCCAATGGCAATCCAAGTAATGCAAGTGGTGGATGTATCTTCAGAACTACGATTAACAACCTATTTTGGCTTTGGATTTTGAATGTGGCGTATCTTCTAATAACTTTATGGAAGGAATGGATCTTCTCTTTGGCATGCTAGAAGAAAAGAAGAAGAATTGGCATCACATTTGGATTGAATGGGATTTTATGGATATCATTAATATGGCTCAAGGAATTCCCCTAAGGCACGGAGATTGAAGTCTATTTGTTCGAATATTAAGGCAATTTTTCCTTCATTCTTAGAAGTAAAATTTTTCGCACACAATGAGAGAAGGAAATAAGGTGGCATATTGTCTAGCAAATATAGGGGTTGGATCATGGGATGATCTTCAATTAATTTCCCAATATTGGGATTCAAGATTCCCCAATGATATTTAGGCTCTTTTGACGGGTGACACACTTATGACATTGGTTAGAGGGGTAAATGATTATGAAGGCCACCTTATAATTATTTCCTTACCTCTTGGAGTTGTGTCAATTGAGTTGAAAGATTTTGGTAGAGATTTAAGGCTCTTACATGTGTAATTTTTTTATTGATTTGGGTAGAGGTGTACATATTTAAGGCTGGCCGGTGGTGAGGTGATGTTCATCCCTCATGTCTTATTCTTTCCATGTCTGTTGGTTCTTCTTCCCTTTTGGTTTGGATTCACTTATTTTTATCAACATGGCGTCATAAGAGGGTCTATTTGTGGGTGTTTCGCATACGAGAATTTTGTTCGAGAATAGAGTTGCTTCTATCCTTTCATTCTCTTGAGAAACAGATAAGGGTTAGGGCTAGGAGGAATACCTGTTGAATGTTGGGAAGGTGTGCGTGTACCGTAGAGAGATCAGATCGATTGTGAAGAACTCCTTTTTGTCTGGGAAGGACTACCTATAAGTAAGAATACAAGACCACCAGATCTTAATTAGACAATAGGTGAGGGAACTACCTTAGGCCCAGGAAATATTAGACTTCCTTTCGAAGGTGGTCAGTTCCCCATTTGATATGAATTAAAGCAAAATGATAACAAAGAACTACAAGATAATACTTACTGGTTCCTGATGAAGATACAGGTCCAAGGAATGTGGTGGCAACAATAAGGCTTAGTTGGGATGATCCGGTATTGGAAAGCAAGTTGATGAAGCTATCCTCAGTATTTTCCAATGCTTGAACGAGGGTGACAGTGATCCAATTGCTCAGTTGCAGTCTTCGGCTCGATGCTCTTCTCTGCAACCTCTTCTACTTGTTTCACTTCTCTTTCTCCTACCCAAATGAATTCTAGATCCTTTCTTTTTGGTTGGGGGAGGTCATTATGAGGAACCGATGGAGGTTACGAATCGGCGGCGGTCGAGTAGAAGCGATGTCGGTTAGGTCAAAGTAGCTATTTTTAGTAAAACAACCATCTTTCCCTCCTTTTCTCTCGAGGGATCAGTTGTGGGCTTGGTCAAGTCATTATTTGGCTTGTTTTGGTGCGGGTGAGGGGTGATGAGTCATGGGTGTGGGTCTAGACCAAGTCATAGGTCTTAATTAGGTTGGTTTAGGGTTAGGGCTAGGTCATGGTGAGGTGGCGAGATGAGGTGGCGAGGTTTGGAGATGTGGATTTATTAATTATAAGGTAATTAATAAATCATTAGGTGTGTAAGGTTTTAGGTGGTGAGGTAGGGTTAGGTTGCGGGACGAGATACGGGGTAAAGGGCGTCATAAGACCCAAATTTGGTGTCTACATTTTCCCCTTGTTGTCGTGTAGCTTGTATTTTAAAGCTGCACTGACAAAAATAAAAAGTGGTTGCCCCAGTTAAGGGTATAGGTAATCCCCCTCAAATCTATCACAGATTGAGGTGACGTGAAAGCGAGGGATAGGGTTGATAAAGGGTGACTTATGATGAGATGATGGTAAGATGGTGTGGTAAGTTCAAGGAGGAATACGCATGTTGAAATGCAATAGTGCAGCAAACCAGGGTACACGAATTGAAGAGCAAAAAAACAATTCATAGGCAAAGGTCGATAGTTTATCCAAACAAGGTTGATATAATCCTGGTATCCAAGGCATAGGAAGTAGCTCCAGGGGATATAACGGGTAAGGTACCGGAATGTTTAGGCATGTTCAACAAGATACAAATGGTTGGTTTGGTTGAGATAAATGTCACGGTCTTGGTCTAAGAAAAGCTGGTTGGCTGATCAATTCAAGTATCCTAGTCATGCTAAAACACGAACAGGTGAGCTCGATTGAACAAACAGCTACATTATGGGTGGATAGAATCGTAATTTGCGGGCTTCGGTTGAGGTACTTAATTGGTGCGGCCGTGGGTCGGGCTGATTGGTTGGTTGTGGCCTTGGGTCGGGCCAAGTGATGGGTGTGGCCTTGGGTCGGGCCGGTTGGTTTGTTGCGGCCTTGGGTCGGGCCAATTGGTTTGTTGCGGCCTTGGGTCGGGCCAAGTGATTGGATGCGGCCTTGGGTTAGGCCGGTTGGTTTGTTGTGGCCTTGGGTTAGGCCAAGTGATTGGTTGTGGCCTTGGGTTGGGCGGTTGGTTTGTTGCGGCCTTGGGTCGGGCCGATTGGTTTGTTGCGGCCTTGGGTTGGGCCAAGTGATTGGTTGCGGCCTTGGGTCGGCCAATTGAGTGGTTACGGCCTTGGGTTGGGCCCATGAATTCAAAATAAGGCTATTTAGCAAAGGCCGGGGTAGGCGATGTGGTGAAAAATAGAGTTCGGTGGAGAAGGACAGGAGTTAGGGTAAACTAGGCAGGTAACCGATATCGGTTAGTTATGACCGCTATCGGTTAGACGACCGATATCGGTTTTCTAGGGCGCGCCATAACCGATATCGGTTAGAGGTCAAAACCTATAAAAAGAAAAAATACGGCGTGTCATTTTCACATTGTCAATTTGAGTGCCAACCGTTTGCTTGTCTGAGTGTTGAATTGATTTTGTTGAGTTTGTGGGCTGAGTTGGCACTAGTTGAGTGGAGGAGGGAGTTATTGGTAGGCCCCAGTGATCAGGAGGCAGAGTTTGATTGGTTGAGGACCCTGCTGAGGAGATTTGGAGCTATGGCATAGCCTGGAGGAGCAGGAGGTGCTGGAGGAGCTGGACCACCACCACCTATCCCACCACGATGATGTGTAGTCGTACCGGTAGGTTCTAAATCCCTATCTGTGTGAAGTTGATGAATTTAGCTAGGATGTGGGTTTTGGGGTAGGAATCTAAAATGTGATAAAATAATGAATAAATGAAGGTAAATCATAAAATGGAGTGGGTAGATATGTTAGGTAAGTCAACACGGCAGGGTGGGTAAGTTTTTAGGTAATTGGGCTGGGTAGATAGGTTAAAAATAGAAAAAGGGGATTTGGGGGCCGTTTTCAATCCGGCCGAAATCCTGATGACCGATGTCGGTCACTAAGCGACCGGCATCGGTCACCACGCAAGTTGTTAAGATGTTGTGGGTTCAGAGACCGGCGTCGGTCATGTGCCGACCGACGTCGGTGCATAAAAACAGGGTATAGATAAGGGGTGGGGGACCGATGGCGGTCGAGGGTGACCGGTACCGGTTATCATGGGTAGGGGGAAAGGGTGTGAAAGTTGTTGTGTTGGTTTGTTGTAGGCGGGTAGGATAGAATTGTGGGGTGAAAGGGGAAAAGGTAGAGTTGGTAGGAAAGGTTATTGGGGTGGGGGTAATCGGGTGGTGTATGAGTGGGGTAGGTGGTAGGTTATGGGATAGGTAAAGGGGATATTGTAGGTGTTTTGTTGGGTGGGGTTAGTGATATTGGGGTTATTGGGTAGTTGTTTTGGAAAGAGTAGGCCTGATGGAGTGGGTTGATTTTGCAGGCACGCCAGCAGCTGACGATGTGGGATCGGATGCCGCCTCTACTGGGGTGGATGCGGCCACATGTGACTGCCGGCACAGTGGTCAGTCATGCGGGAGGTTGGACTCGGTGGAGTCCAGAGATATAGGGTTGTGGATAGGGACCACAACCTGATGGTTTCCCTCATCGAGAGATGGGATCTGGCAACCAATGTCTTCCATCTCCCTACTGGAGAGATGACGGTCACACTAGAGGATGTGTATCGCATCCCGAGGCCGCGATCATAGGCGAGGTGGTATTCCGGTGGATGTTGAGACAACAATGGACAAGCATCCTACAAGTATTGAGGATGCGGCCCATTGATTACATATCATAAGCGCGAGCATTTTCTGGCGATATGTATCGCGCACATCGGCAGAGACACGGCTTACCGTGCGATGATGATTGGTATCACCTACTTCGCCTCCCGGACTCGAGAGGAGGTCACTTCCCATGGGCACGATGGGAGTATTGCATGAGATGGTGGAGGAGCACACTGCTATGCATGGGCACCAAAGTGTATTTGGTGTAGCTATACGAGAGAGCTGCAGGGCTATTACTTGTATGAGGTGATTCGGGATATGCTCGACATTTTTTCTACCTTTGTTGGGCCTACGAGCACATTGTGTGTTTACGACTGTAGGGCTACCCCGTGAGCTTGGGCCGTAGGCGTGTATAGGTATGAGTTCTAGAGGTGGTTGGGGGTCGTGGGCCGCCACGAGTGGTGATTGCGGGTGAGATGTCGCGTACTACAGGCATATGTTAGAGGGCCCGACCACACTAGATATTATATGGAGGCCATACAGAGGCCATCGGACCCGAGGAGGATCCCGAACACGGCTACGATGGATCCAGTATATCTTCTAGATAGGCTGGACGGAGAGCCGAGAGCATGAGCAGATTCCCTAGAGAGGGTACGCCGGCAGTTGGGTCTATAACGGGACGAGCCACCTCCCTTCCCAAAGTATCAGAGGGAGGATGTAGAGGCACCATTGCCTCTTCACGCAGCCATGGGATCCAACAGGTCACGGAGAGACCGGCGGATGAGACGGTGGATGACGCCGATGTTACAGGTGAATTTTGGTTTGGTGGGTAGAGGCAAAGGGTAGCCATGAGAGCGCACTTGCACGCGACCAGATTTGGCGGCTTTATTGTTATAGCAGAGAGGGACCGTCTCTTGGGACAAAGTGCGATTATTATAGGGGTAGCTTGTTGTTGCTGCATAGGCACGATCGGAGTGCTACAGGGCGGTTGGCCCAGATGTGCACGGTACGAGTCCCAAGGCGCGTGCAAAATGTTTCGCTGAGAATTTCGTTCGGAATAGAGTTGCTTCTATCCTTTCATTCTCTTGAGAAACAGATAAGGGTTAGGGCTAGGAGGAATACCTGTTGAATGTTGGGAAGGTGTGCGCATACCGTAGAGAGATCAGATCGATTGTGAAGAACTCCTTTTTGTCTGGGAAGGACTACCTGTAAGTAAGAATACAAGACCACCAGATCTTAATTAGACAATAGGTGAGGGAACTGCCTTAGGCCCAGGAAATATTAGACTTCCTTTCGAAGGTGGTCAGTTCCCCATTTGATATGAATTAAAGCAAAATGATAACAAAGAACTACAAGATAATACTTACTGGTTCCTGATGAAGATACAGGTCCAAGGAATGTGGTGGCGATAGTAAGGCTTAGTTGGGATGATCCGGTATTGGAAAGCGAGCTGATGAAGCTATCCTCAGTCTTTTCCAATGCTTGAATGAGGGTGACAATCCAGTTGCTTAGTTGCAGTCTTCGGCTCGATGCTCTTCTCTGCAACCTCTTCTACTTGTTTCACTTCTCTTTCTCCTACCCAAATGAATTCTAGATCCTTTCTTTTTGGTTGGGGGAGGTCATTAACAGGGAACCGATGGTGGTTACGTAACCGACGGTGGTCGAGTAGGAACCGATGTCGGTTAGGTCAAAGTGGCTATTTTTAGTAAAACAACCATCTTTCCCTCCTTTTCTCCGAGGGATCAGTTGTGGGCTTGGTCAAGTCATTATTTGGCTCGTTTTGGTGCGGGTGAGGGGTGATGAGTCATGGATGTGGGTCTGGACCAAGTCATAGGTCTTAATTAGGTTGGTTTAGGGTTAGGGCTAGGTCATGGTGAGGTGATGATATGAGGTGGCGGGTTCGGAGATGTGGATTTATTAATTATAAAGTAATTAATAAATCATTAGGTGTGTAAGGTTTTAGGTGGTGAGGTAGGGCTAGGTTACGGGATGAGATACGGGGTAAAGGGCATCGTAAGACCCAAATTTGGTGTCTACAGTGGGGCCTAGTCAAAAGAGGCATCGTACTCAAAGCTGGGAGTCCTTGGGGAATCCTTCACATATTAGATGAGTGAGATAATAAAAAATTTACGATGTGGTTCGGTTGGAGAAGGTTTGGATAGTGGTAGAGAGTTTTGAAGTAGAGGATGAAGATGTTGACATCTGCAATAAGATCGAAAGCTCATGCTAGATCCTATCCGATCATTGGCTTTCAAAATGTCTTTGAAGTAGCTTAGGGTTTGAGCGTTATGAATATTCTGTCAAATTCATCGGGCCAGTTCATTCTACAAAAACAACTTAAGTATTTGGAGGAAAGGTTGGGCAGCATGCAATATCATATTCATGTTATGGCTCATGGGATTTAGGCTCTTTCCTGTAGTTTGGGAGTCAGTGTCACTTAAAATCAAGGTCTCAAGCTTCTTGAAAGCCAAAGTGGATATGCCTTAATGTTGTGTTTCTCATTCTCCCTCCTCCTCGCCACCCCAAAGAGAGTCTGAGGTGAAAATTCTAGATGAGAAGCCTTAGGTGTCATCATGGAGTTCTGAGCATTGATGGTGGTTTTGTTTTTGTCTTTGTGGTGAGTTTCTATCTCTTAATGTCTCAGTCTACTTGGTCTCTAGTTTTTGCTCAAATTTTGGGGAATATTTGTAAATAGTATTTAATAGATATGTATTAATCTATATTTTGATATGTGGATGCATGATAATGTGCTTATAATTTTCCTGAGAGTCCATAGATGATTGTAAATATCATGGACTGGTTTGGAAAGCTTTTTTTGAGGCTAGGGCCTTCTCCCTAGGGATCATAAGCAAAAAAATAATCTTAAAATGCATAAAAATATTATAATATATAGTGTGGATGCATGAGCATGATTCATTCCCTTATGGATTTACACATTTGACACATTGGGACCCACATAATGCATGGTGATGGGGTATGATTCTAAATTTATCTTTCGACCTTGCATGAGTTTTTCACATTTAGGACCTAGATTTGTCTACAATGGCGTGGTTTTGTGGGTCTAAGGTTTCTAGGTCAAATATATGACTTGTACCATCCTTCCCCTTTATATCTCTCTTGAAGGAATATAGGCTAGCCAAATTCTCTACCTCCTTCCATTATATGATGCATTAGGATACCTAATTCCCTTCGTGGTTTAGACAAATTCTCAAAACTAGAGACTGATCACCCTTAATCCTCTAATGGCACAATTATAATCCCTCTCTATAATAACTTCAAATAGTAAATTCCTCCTTTGATAAGGAAAATATGTGTATTCTTTCCATGCTTTGATCTTTTTCAATTTTTAGTTTCACATTCAATTTAAATATAGGATTTAAGTTCGGTTATTTCTATAAAAACATTGAATACACTATATGCTTCAAGTTTTCATATTGGGATCTTGAAAACACCTCAAACATATCATTAAATAAAGAAAATATAACAAAGAGAAAAAGTGTTTACACACTCGCATATATTTTCCTTTAAGAAAGTAAATTTTATTTCCTAGCTTAAAGTGGTGATAAAAGTAGACATCTAGATTTAGTAGTTTATCACTTGATAATGTCAATAATGTATTGATCCTAAGTCATGACTTGCATGAATATTACAAGCCTAATTACTATATAACTAGTCCTATTATAAATTGTATATCCTCATTACATTGTTTATTCACCCATAAAAATATCACATAATTATAAAGATGTCTAGAGCAACCTAACTATCATGTAGAAAGCATTATAATACTACACTCCCCTCTTAGACCAAACCATAAAAATGGACCAAACAACAAAATGGTTTGATCATAAAGTAGTAATTTTTCTTCCGAGGCCACCCAATGGTCAATTTCTTGATTTGATCTTTTATGGGTTAGTACTTTACCTATGGGTTATCCTTAATGTGAAATTACACCTAGTGGGTTATATAAGCAAGTTAAATACACTCATTTACACACTTAGAATTCACCTAGAAATCTCAAGAAAATATCACTCAAAAGGCATACAAATCTATTTTAAATATTCTTAAAGGAACAAAATACATTAGGAACATCCCCCACACAAGTCTAAAGCACTCCAAACTAAGTTCTAGAGTCAATCTTCCCAAGCCAAAGAAATCAAAATGAACTCAAACACAAGAATGTAAGCCATTATAAAACATTATCAAGTGATCATGTTATCAAATATAGTTGATTCCATAAAAATATTACATGGTGGAGAACTACATAGTTTTGAGGCCTCTTCATAATAGTGCTAATGTAGGTGGTGTAAAAATTGTACCTCAACTCAAACACTAAACATTTTATAGGGTTTTACCCATGGTTAATATTTTGGGCAATTTTGAATAATTAAAAATGCTTTCACACATTTTTAGACGTAATGTCTCACAATGAAGTATATTACATTCAGTTGTAGAAGAAAAACAAATTACAGAGCTTCATTATCATCTAAACATAACCACTAGATAAGGATGGACCTATCAAACCATCCAATCTATAAATAATTATTTCATCCCATCATATTATACATATATAATAAGATATGAAACATGTACATGATATTTCTAACTAGTTCACCACTCGTGTTACAATTATATTAGCTTTCGAGAAAGTGCAATAGAAAAATGCACTCATCTTTTCATGTTTTGCTGTATTTGGCACATGTTTTAATTGATCTATCTTAATTTTAATGTTAATTTTACTTTATTTTCTATATATTTATATTCTAATATGAATGTTAGTGTTTAATTAATAATATAAATATACATCATATTTATTACCTAATTTGGAGTTTGAGTAAGTAAAGGAAATCTTTTATCCCCACATTTTTTTCCTAGGTGTAATCATGCATACTTGTATGGTTGTTGTGTATGATATATCTTTGTGCCATCGTTTCTACTACATGAAATACATTTTAGGTCATGGTTATAGATGGTTACCACCTACATTATATTCTATGTGATCCAATGATGACTACATGGTATATATAATAAGGACATACTTAACTATTTTGAGTTGAGTACATCTCACTCACCTCTCAAAATAAGGGGAATTAAGTGGGGTTATCACATGAATATTAATGTAGTTTAGGCATTGAAATAAATTTCAAACTTTAGAATATAGTGGAATAGAATATAACATTGCATAAAGCTTCACTCTAGAAATAACTATCCAATAGGGGGTGAAACCAATATATGTTACTATCTTGAATGAATGATACTACCCTAGGAATATTTTTGACATCTAATGGATAATATTTAGGGACATATAAGATTTTATAGGTTTTGATATAGATTCATTGGTAGATATATAGTTCAAATTATTTTTCTCTAAATTTTGGTGCATGTGGGGAATTAATTTACTTCATTCCATTTTACTTTGCACAGTCTAAATATTGGAATCCAAGTAATTTTTACAATACATTGTGTGGGGAAAGAACATGATTCATTCCTTACATATTTTCACAATTGACACATTGGAACCCAAACAATCCACAATGAGGGAGAAATGAATCTAAATTATTCTTTTGGATTTATATGTGTTTATCACATTTGGGACTTAGATCCATATGTAGTGGTGTTGTTCCATGGGTTGAAGGTTTTGGGGGTGGTTATATACCTTGTGACACCCTTCCTATCACCCTAATTTAAAGGAAGTTGAGCTATCTAGAAGCTCAAACTTATTCTATTATTTGGTGTCTTGACACACCCAATTCCCTTTATGGCTATGAACACTTATCCAAATCAGGGACTAGTCACCACCATCCTCCAAAGGAGTAGTTCTAACCCCTCTCTCAAAGTTCTTAAAATAGTAATATTATCCTTTAACAAGGAAAAATGTGTATTACTTCAATGCTTTGTTCTCTTTCAATTTTTGAATTTTAATTTTAATTTCAATGTAAGGTTAAAGTTTAATTCTATATATAAAAGCATTTACTTACTGCATGTTGTAATTTTTCACATGTAGATCTTACAACCATGTCAAACATCTCAAATAATGAATATAATTGAGTAAGTACAAAATACGTTTACACATTTAGGTATATATTTTTATTTAAGAAAGTAATTCATTTCTAATGATTTAACCTAAATTGGTTAATATATCTCTAGAGGTAGTAAAATAATGGTAGATTATCCTAATTAACTAGTTAATAATACTAATCGTAGCAATATTAGGAATAGCCATTAAAAAATGATACACAATGATAAGTAATGATATATAATGAAAGATAAAGAAATAACTTAATGAGAGAGAGAGAGAAGATGAGTTATATGAATATCATACTCTACGTGATGGTTTGGGTTGATCTAACGACTAAAACAAGATGGAAATGACCTAACAAAGCCTTGTTGTTGAAACCATATGTTGAACTACTCCACATACCAAAAAAATATGGCATGGTCCAAAGTGTACCCCCATTATGGACCTTTCGTATGCTTCTTACCCTCCAACTAATTTTTTCCTCTACTCATATTATATTTTATGTATTTGCATTGTATTCAAAGATACTTATGTCTGAGATGTGGACCTTGAAACTATACAATGCTCATTGTGCAACTAATTGATCCTTCAAAACTATATATAGCCAGAAGTCCTGAAAAACAAACATTAGGTGGTTTGTGGGCACCCCTGTGCACCAAAAATGTTGCCACTACTTAGAAGAGGGCTCAAACCTCATGTCACTCTCACCTAGCACATGATCTCTAATATGTATGCAACTAAATAGATAATCATGATCTTGCAAAAATATGATTGTACTTACAATTTTTCCCTTGCTTGACTTGGAGTGATGATATGTTCCTTATATTTATAGATCTAAATGGATGACTAACCTAAAAAGAGTATGTAGAGTATATGGATGTCAAAGGAGTCTTGAAATAGCCTTGCTTATGCTTGATTTTAGTGTATGATCATGAGGGTCTTGGGTGTCAATTATGTGTGATCTCCTACTTGGTAATGAATGAAATGACTAGCTTATATATGTGTTCTAGATCTGGAAACCTTGAATAAGGCTGAATAGGAATGACCCAAAAGGAATTTGAATTAGAAAAAGTGTTGTTAGAGGAGGAGGGAAAAAGTGCCTAGGTTGGCCCACAACATACAAACACTATGAACCTCTCTATCCGATATGGTTTGAGATGGTTGTGTGAGTGATCTAAAAGTTAAGATTACAATGTGTGAGGGTATAACTTGATTTAACTGGAGTAATATGGTGGTTGTGCGTATATATAGGTTATGTGTGTAATTGATAATGAGTGAGATATATGGTGGTTGTGCGTATATAAAGGTTATGTGTGTAATTGATAATGAGTGAGATATAGCTAAGGATAAGATAATTGTTAAGTTGAACAAGTTTGGAATAGTCTGCAAAGGAATTGTAAAATTTTTGTTGTTGGAGGATGTGATTTAAAAATGAGTGTCTACATTTCCCCCCTTTAAGTATGGAATTGAATATTGTGTGAATAAAGGAAAATTCATCTGAGTGTGTAGACACACTTTGTATTTTCTCATAAGCACCTTGTGATTATGCTAGGAATTTTCTTTGTTCCAATTGTGTTTTTTTTTGTTAGTATGTATACCTATAAAGAAAAGAGTGCAATCAATGTCAATAGTATAGGAAATAAAACTTTAATTTGAAAAGTTTGAACTTGATGTGAAAATAGAAATATGTAAGAATTAAAAATCACGGGAAAGGAAAGTGTACACTGCTTGTTATGTGTGAGACGGGGAGAGAATAATCCTGCCACCGTTTCCCTGGAGATTTGTTAAAATTTGTATTAGAGCTGGTTGAAAAAACTTGAGGGTGATCAAGCACCCAAGAGAAATGTGTGAAGGAGAATATAAATTAGTGCAAATGCACCGCACATGGTGAAGAGAACTATATGGGGAGCATTCTTGTTTCTCCTCATCCCTCCACAAAATATGGGAAATGGAAATTCAAGCCTACAAAAATAACAATCACCTCGACACTTCCTAAGACCCAAGACTAAGTGTCATTATAGATGAACAAAAATCTAATTGATTTGTAAATGATGAAACAATGTACCATGGAAATTCCAAATTACACGTACCCTTGGTGTAACCATGATATGACATGTACCATGAATTATGTAATTAAACCTAAGAAAAATATTACAAATGTTATCGAGAAATTATACTAAATGAGAAATTTATTGAATCTTCTCAAGGATGTAAGCATATAGAATGGTCCATAACATCCATACACTATGATCCCTATCGTATGATTTTCTCCCTATGTATTTCCTAACCCAAGTCTATTTTGAGCCATTTGTTAGGAAATCATATGTTAGTGCTCACAAGAATTAATGTTTTATTGTAGTAATTAGTAATTAGATATTATATTGTTATATAATCAATAAATTGTTAGTTGTTATTACTCGTGACTATCCTAGGTTATTAGATCCTACTTCTAAGGATGTTGTTCTCTGTCTCTATGGATATATAATATCCTTTTAATGTTCTCATGATATATGCTGAATAGAAGATAATTTTGTTCATGATAATCATGTGCTGTACCTTCATCCGATATCGAGCAGGATTTATCACCATGAGAATCCTCTAGGAAGTGATTTAGTCAAACACATATTTTTTTACATATAGTTGGGTAATGTTATTTCTTATTTTGCATCATGGATCAAAGAAGGTGTAAAGGGAGTGTCAATGTTTAGTGAAAGGGAAAAAATGCAAAAATAGGAATTTGCATAGCAAGTGCTTAAGAGAGAAACAACCACTATGTAATTTCACACATATTATTTTTGGCCTACTCCACATTGATCTCCTCATCATCACTTGAATTTTAGTGGCACTATCAATCAATTGGGTTTTCTATTCATTCGGTTATCTACCATTTATTGATCTGAGTTATCTGCTCACATCCATTTTAGAGATACATGTGTTGTATTTAGAAGTGAAAAACTAATTGGCACCTGTGCAATATACAATATGCAAAGTGTCTCACTATTTCACTATTTGAAGATTTTCGGGGTGTATTTCCATCATTGATCATCAAATAAAGCTTGGCACTCCTATTTGACAATATTGCCACGTGGAAATAAGTACCATTGTCATATAGTGAGGTCGATACCTTTCTGTGTTTTGCACCCATCTACCCGCATTAATGGTGAGCTAGAACTTTGGAAAGAACTTAAGGAGCTCATAGATAGCTGAATTTATTTTTGGGTGAACTTTAATTTCATCGGAAGCTATTCTCGAATATAGAAACCACCTATCCAAAGATCAAGGCGATGTCCATGAAGCAAATCTGGTAGATACAAATAAATCGAAGTGGTTGCTCGATGCATGTAAGCTTTGCCAGCATTTTGGATACAAGGTGACATAAGCCGTGTGTGTTGAGCTCATACGTCCTTAGTTTATGCATCCATTCCTTTGTGAGGTCAAATACCTCAGCTTTCTTTCCTTTCATTGTTATTCCATCAAATTATTTTTTATGTTTGTTTTATAGTCTTAGTTTAAAAGTCACTTAAAACCAATTTAAAGTCAAGATTATTATTACTAGAGAGTCCACTTTAGTTATATTGTGTAGCATTTGTCTACACTAAATCCATTAAAATTAGAATTTTTATTTTTCAAGAGTCAATATTGAGTTTTTTTGGGTGTGGTCTATAGTCATTGAGTTATTGTTATTATAAAAATTGTGTATTTGTCGTCATTTAGAGTTTTTCATAAAAGTCGTCAATAGTCAAATAAGTCATTATCAAAAGACTTGTAAAGTATCCAAATAGTTGAGTCATCAAAATAAAAGTATTTGTGTCATTAAGAGTCTCAAAGTTGTCATTTTTGTTTTTCAATAGTCAAAGTGTCGAAAAATAAAATTCTATATAAAATAAAAAAAAATTATCTTACGGACATACTTTTAGTGTTACCCAATGTCCCGACAACCATTGAGCCTCAAAATACAAATTCATTGAGTTAACAACATGACACCTTTGGATAACAGAGGCAAATGGAGGTTAGAGGTCAATCAACGACCTCTCATACATTTACCGACGGCGAGGCCATATATCAGTCTGTGGTGACATTTTTGTGTAGTGATTATTTACTTTTAGTTTTTATAGTATGCTTTTCATTGTGTTTTTTAGAATTCTAGTTTCAGTGTGCTTCAATTTGTAGTGTTCTTGTTTGAATAAGTGGAAATTTCACATTGAGGGGGAACATGATCCAATGTTCCATTTCCAGTTTTCAGTTTGTATTGTGTGAGAATATTTTCCTATGTTATTCCCTACAATGAAATGTGATGAGGGCTGATAATAGTACTTGGCACATCATGATGTGGTTGTAGGTAAACCACTTGAAAACCTTCATTTTTGGTTTTTGGTACTCTAATTAAAAACCACCATTTTTGGTTTATGGTTAACCATTTGAAAACCATATGATGGGTTTTTGATCATCCTACAGTAAAAATCACCTAATCATGAAAGCAGGTGCAAGTACAAAGGTAGGTTTTCCCCATGTTCACACTAAGGGGGTGAATGTTAGGAAATCCTATGATAGTGCTCACGATAATTAATGTTTCTTATAGTAATTCATAATTATATATTGTATTGTTATATAGTTATAACAATATTAATTGTTAGTTGTTATTACTTGTGAATATCTCAAGTTATTAGATCCTACTTCTAAGGAGGTTATTCTAGTATCTTAATGGCTATATAAATATCCTTTGTAATGTTCTCATGATCTATGTTGAATAGAAGATCATTTTGTTCATGACAATCTGTACTGTACCTTCACCATTATTTGAACATCTGTAATGTTTGATTATGTACTTTTATTTTATTTATTGGTTGTGATATGTTGTGAGGAAGAAATATCATTCAATGGTTGCCCTTGTTTGGGACATGTGATATAGAGCAATGTGAATGTGACCCAAATAAGAGGACCTATAGCTGATGTGCACATGTGTTTTAGGATTATCATAGGAGAAAATGGGAGTGTGCATGGTGTATACCATGACACATACATAATAGTATAATAGAAAATATAGAAAAGTGTTAGTGATAAGCAATAGAAAAATAACGTAATATATGTAAGTGAAATCATGCAAAGACACACAAGTAGAATATTCATGGAAAAAATATGCCATATACATGAGACACCACTTAGGATTTCGTAAGACAATCAAGGCACTCAAGTCCAATAAGAAACAAAAAAGTAACATAGGGCATTTATCAAAAACAAGTGAAAGCATGGATCAAATATGTAAAATAAGAGACAAGCCATAATATGAAATTGATTTTTTTGTAGAAGTAACCGCAAAACCTATACTACACATGAAGTACCCATTAGTATGTTAAAGTAATAAATAGTATGGCATGACGTTTGTGCTGATTAAATGAGGTAAGAGAAAGTAAAATAGTAAATATTTGAACAATAATACTTATATGTAAGAAAGTGTAAAGTGGATATTGGTCGTAGAAATGACTAAGTGTCGAGTTATGCGTGAAGGGCCACACATAGGAGGACACACACAACATATAAAAAGTATCACACATGTTTGAATAACTACAAGGAAGTGCATGCAAAATAAAGAAGGGAAGTAAGGGCAAATGTGGAGGTGCACGTCATGCATAAGAATATGTTAGCACACAAGATTCGTGTGTATGCAAAACATTCGAGATTTAGCCAATTTTGGAGCATTTATTGAAAATAGGAAAAAACATGATCGTGAGGTGCATGAAAGGAATATAAATAGGAAAAAGCACATGCAGATAAAGATAAAGGCAACACATGGTGGCTTTTAATCAAAGGAATTAAATCATGATTAAAGAAAGCTATTTATAACTTGATCTATTGTTAAGACAAGTTGAAAAAACATGCGGGTTATTATTAGAGCAATTCTATTATTAATAATTACATGTAAATAGTGAAGGGAAAGTCCCCACCATGTATAAATGGGTGATTGACTATTGTATTTACTAGTTCTAGTAGTGCTTTGAGTTTTAACTAAGTATGTAACTTTTGAATTTTGTATGTGTGCATGGTTCAACACCTGGTTGTAACCATTTTGGGATGTAATCAACACTCTCATTATGTAATCAATTATGTTTTGTAATGGATAATTATGTTTGGGTAGCTAAGGTGACTATGTTTGAACATGGCATGATGGGTATTCAAATCTTATTAGTCATTATCTATGAATGATTTCCTTATTATATGTGTTGCCATAATTGTTATGCTATGATGTATCTTCTTGCATGAATGGTTATGATGATTATGCATGTCTAACATCTTGATAAGTAAACAAAGGAGGGACCCGGTGGTTGCACGTGCTTTGGGTGAGCTTCGAACTTGTGTGGATGAAGTGTCAACAAGCCTAGCTCAATTTGGTAAAATAAAAGGCTACATTTTGGTTCCATTGTCAAGACCTCTTTTCAATCTATTCATCAGGATGTTACATACACATGACGTTTTGATTATTTTGGAGAACATTTAGATATGGGTGTATGATGGCCATGACACGTATTCTCATAGGTATAGCATTGGACCTGAATTTGATGCATCCAAGTGGGTGGAAGAAAACCTCTATGATTACGTGTATGAGATGTTCTTCAACTTCTTCCTAGTAGAGTGTATGCAGTGGTTGGTAACATACACACAAAACAAGGGTGTCCGGCTTGGGAGAAAGTAATTGTGGAGCTAGGAAAACTATCAAGTGCTTGCTAATTTGGATGAACCTTGGAAAAGATTTATAGATCACTGGTGGGAAGGTGTGATACATAATTATAATTTGGAGTACGTAATTTTGAAATATTTGTGCCCTAAGGAAGTAGAGTTTTAGTTATTACGCAAACCAAGAGGATCATACATATGTGTGCTACCTTTAGCAATTAAGATCTTGATGATTGAACTTGGAATGGAGAACTTATCGATGACAAGCTAAAACCCATAAGACGTAGGGGAAGGAAATAGGTTTTGGAAAGATGACATCACCAAGTGGAAGAAAGAGAGGGAAGAGAGATAGTTCAGATATAGTGATGTACGATAGAGGAATTTGATGAAGGACCGAGCTGAGAAGATTGATGACTAACGAAAGTGATGAAAACCCTGCAGAAGGTGAGGGAATCTAGGATCAAGTCCTCTCTACATTGAGAAAATGTAGAAGAGATCCCCTTCAACATTTGATGTGAGTATGTTTGAGGAGATATTGAGAATGTGGTGTGCATTTAACCCTTCTAGACCCCTATCCCTTGTGTAAGGTGTTTGGGACTAGATTTTTTGTAGAATATAATCGTAGTGAAGGCGAGCAAGAAGGAAATCAAGAATCACCACGTTGGGTTGGATATATAATTAGACATATATTGATATCATCTTAGGAAGCATAGAGATCAAGGACGTGCATATGACAATGTAACAAGAACCCATTTTTGGACAAAAAATTTTGGGACCAATTTGGTAGGCACATCGTTAGGAAAAATTAGTTGCACGCTACCCATTGGAAGTAGTAGCCTTGGTGATGAGGCCATAAATTGGCCATAAATTACCATTATTTTGTCCTTCCAAGTTACCTTTGAAAGTGGATTTAAATGTAATATAGGAACTTATAGTTTTCTTAAGATAAAGTATAGGATATATATCTTATTCATTCTTTAGAAATATTTTTTATCTATCTTGTTGACTAATCCTATTGATTATTTGGGAAAAGATGCAAAGTCTTGTGTATGCAGACCATAAAGGAAAGATAATGCTAGTATTGGGAAAAGTGGAATTGATCATGAATAGTACATTTAAAATCAAATATGATTTCATATTTATATTCCTCTTGAAAAATTATGCAAGTTCAAAAAAAATCATCTCAATTTGAGGTCGCATGCAAAAGTTATAGTTGTTTTAAGTTAGCTGCGAAACTCACAGAGTTAGTTGAACACGCCGGTTAGTTTCTGAACTCAGAGTTTGTTCGAACTCGCTGAGTTTAGTTCCGAACTCGTAGATTTAGTTCTAGAACTTGTATCAATTGAATGAAATTTATTTTTAAACTTTTAATTCATGGAAAATCAAATTTAGTTCTGGAACTTGCAGATTTAGTTCGGAACTTGCATAAAAGGAATGACAACTTTAGTTTAGAACTTGCATCAACAAAATGATAGTTTTTAAGGGATTGTGAAAACTTAGAGATTCTAATGAGAAATATGAGAGAGGTTTTTGTTCATAGAATGTTTTTAATAAAAACCTCATTCATATTTTCTACAAGTTTTACTAATGAAGAGAGATCTAACTTTTAGTGAGCTGCAATCCGAGGAAAAGTGTATCAGATGAGCACTAAAAATTCCATAAACAGAAATAGAAAATTCAAATAAAAATATGAGAGAGGTTTTTGTTCATAGAAATGTGTTTAACAAAAACCTCATTCATATTTTCAATAGGTTTTACCAATGAAGAGATATATAACGTTTAGTGAGATGTAGTCTGAGGAAAAGTGTATCGATTGAGCGCTAAAAATTCCATAAATGAAAAAAAAAGTCAAACAAAAATATGAGAGAGGTTTTTGTTCATAGAAATTTTTTTAACAAAACTACATTTAGATTTGTAAAAGGTTTTACCAATGAAGATAAATCTAACTTTTATTTAATCGTTGTCCGAGGAAAAAGCGTATCAGACAAGCGTCAAAAGTTCCACAGTCAAAAACAACAAAGTCAAATGGAAAATCCGAGAAAGGTATTTAGTCAAAATAATATTTTGAGAAAAATTCTCCTTCCAATAATGTAGAAGAATAAAATCATTATGATTCTTGTTACCGAAAAGCAAGGAGAAGATTTGGGAGCAAATCTTCCTAAAATAAGCAAGATAAGATTTGACTTCAATAATATATCTCTCCATATTTTGTGGAGATGGAGATCTTAGTTGTTAGGATTAGAATAAAGATAATATTATATTGTATTTCCTAAAATAAGGAGTTGGTTGGATGCATGAATTATAAATGCAACCTTCCACACTGAGATATGTAATTCTTTTCTCCAAGTAATCAAGATCTGTTCTTTCTTTCCAATCAATGGAAGTAAAGTTTTTTAAATTTTGAATTAAAAGTATGAATTAAATCCTCTTTACAAGGAATGAGTTAGCCACTCATTCCAGGAATATGGATCAATGTGTTAATGTTTTTATTTATCCTTATTGTAAATTTATGTTTTTTTATGTTTGTAATTTCTTTTATGAACTTGCAGTGTCCTTTCCTCTTTCCTTTATTTTCAATTCAACAATTTCAATTTATGCAAGTGTGCCTTTATTTCTTCAATGTGCATTTCAATTCATGTAAGTGTGTTTCTTTCATGCAAAATTTATTTCTGCAAGTGTGCCTTTCAATTCATGTAACTATGTTTCTTTCATGCAAACTTTATTTCTGCAAGTGTGCCTTTTAATTTTCACAAATGTGATTTATTTTATAAGTTTGGTTTCTGTTTAAAAGAGTTGATTTCCAAGATATTCTTATCTTAATGCATATAGCCTTTGACACCAACCCGGATTGACATTATTAATGATGAGGATTGATGACCCTCATCACTTGGTAGTGTTATATGATAGATAATTTATGCATGCGGTTTAACACAACTATTGGGATGTAAAGAAGTTCATCTACATTCCCCAAGTCACGATAGGAGGCTCGGAAGGTTCATAACAACCACCATGTAGAGGAAATCCTAGCAGAGGATCAAGTTTATGATATGGCCTTACTCCAAGACAAGGGCCATAACAACCATTACAACCTCAACAACCACATCAACAGACGCATCAGATCTTCTTTGAGATGTCTCTTCACTTTCTAGAGTATAAAGGTGTGGAAGATGCAGCTAAACATGTGCATAAGTGTGAGTTATTATGGAGAGATAAGGGAATAATAGCTTCTAATATGAAGGAAAGTCAATTTACCACCACACTTCAAGGGCATGCACATATTTGGTATATGAAATATGATCCACATCAAATTGTAGTTGATTATGATGCATTCCGCACTACCTTTTAAAGTGAGTTTCATATCCCCGAGTTAGAGCAAAGAAAGTATTAACACACTTAAAGATATAAAAAAGTATTTTTAGAGAGTTTTTGAGAATATGATGCACATTTTAAGACTTTATTGTCTAAACTATCCTATGATATTCATCAAATCCAACATGCACATTGATTTTTGGAGGCTTGTTGACACTATTCAGGAGCATTATCACACAAGATATTCACCGATCCACACGAAGCCTTAGAAGAAGTGTTATGTGTATAAGTAGTTGGAAGTGTTGATACAAGGGTGATCCCTTTTCTTGAGGTGTAGATAAAAATTATGGCCACTTAGTTGGAGAATTTATCTACCAATTCAAAGCACATAAGAGGTGTTAGGGTTAAACCATATAACAATGTTTCACAGATCTATAATCAGATAAAGCATATAAGCAAAGAATGCTGAAATATACTAGATTTAATGTGGTTCACCTAGTGTGGGCTACATCCACCAAGAAATGGCCAATATTATTATTTAGTGCTTTACAGAGGAAATACAATGAAGATCTGTTGTCTTCCAACACCTCACAGGATGTTCAATGTTTTTCCCTCACTCAGCTACTCTTTCTTGCTCACCAAGAAAACTAACATGCAAAACAATTACTATTTTCTTCTCTCATACCCTCATACAATGCATACATGCATATATAACTATTCTAGGCAACTAACTATGCTTTTACAATCAATAAATCATCTTTAAAGCAAGAGATTTATTATAATTCTCGTTTAAATAAAAATCACCATCGCATGGTGGTGATGTTGGTTCCTTCCTGACCAAATTCAATCACTTCTTAACCGATGCCTCTTAAATCCTGACCGATTTCGGTTTCCCTGACTGATTTCAGTCACTATCAAAACCAACAACATGTAAAAGCAAGCTTCTTGTGAAGCAATTAAGCTCCACACTCAATATCCCACTTGGAGATTAATTGTTACATTGTACTATGCATCACCATCCTTGGTTCCTTTTCCTTGGCCCATTTCTTCCTCTTCAAGTCTCAAACTCGAAGACCAATAGAAGTGGAGTGAAGCTCCAACTTCTCCCTTACCAATGGCTTCGTTAGCATATCCATAGGGTTCTCATCCATATGAATTTTCTCTAACTTCAGCTTCCCATCCTCCAACACCTGCCATATGAAGTGATACCTCAACTGAATGTGTTTCATTCTTGAATGAAATGCTAAATTCTTTTCCAGATGGAGTGCACTCGACTATCATTGTATAATATGTAATCCTCTTGCTCCTTACCCAACTCTTTCATGAACCTGATCATCCATATCATCTCCTTGCTAGCTTTTGTAGCTGCAACATACTCTGCCTCTATAGTAGATAAAGCCACAACCTTCTACAATCTTGAAATCCAACTAACTGTCATTCCACTTTCGTGAAAACATATCTAGTGGTGCTCCTCCTACCATCCAAATCTCTAGCCATATCTGAATCAACATAGCCGCATAAAGAAGTATCTAACCCTCCATAACATAAATTCATGCTAGATGTCCCTCTAAAGTACCTGAGAATCAATTGTATTGATTTCTAATGTTTTTTACCTGGAATAGCCATAAACCTACTCACAACTCCCACTGCTTGTAATGTCTAGTCTAGTACAAACCATGGCATACATAAGACTTCCTATTGTTGAAGCATAGGGAACACATGCCATGTACTCAACCTCCTCATGTGATGAAGGACACTAATCTTTTCTCAATTTGAAGTGTCCAGCCATAGGTGTACTAATACAAGTTTTGAATTTTTCATGTTAAACCTTCCAACACCTTATTGATATAAGCTTCCTGAGACAAATACAACCTCTTGTTTTTCCTATCTCAGTGAATTTGCATGCCAAGATTTTCTTTTCAGAACTCCCAAATCCTTCATTGTAAATGTGTGAGCTAACCTTTCTTTAAGTTTACTAATGTCCTGCATACTAAATCCTGTAATCAACATATCATCCACATATAGTAACAAAATAACATAGCTCCCATTTTCAAGCTTCTTAAAATAAACACAATGGTCAGATTCACATCTCATATAACCATGATCATGCATAAAACTATCAAATATCAAATACCATTACCTTAGAGCTTGCTTGAGCCCATATAGGATCTTTTTCAATTTGCACACAAATTTCTCCTTACCCTTGACTTCATAACCAAGTAACTACTGCATATAAATATCTTCCTCCAAATCACCATGAAGAAAAGATGTCTTAACATCAAGTGTTTTAAATGCAAATATTCACATGTGCCCAAACATAGAATAGTATGAATAGAAGTCATCTTAACTACAAGAGAAAAAATATCATCAAAGTCAATACCTACTTTCTGTGAAAATCCCTTTACCACAAGCCTCACCTTGTACCTTTTCAATCCACCCTCTTCTTCCTTGATTATGTAAACCCATTTGTTATGTAGTGCTTTCTTACTTGCTAGAAAATTGACCAAATATCATGTCTTATTTTGTTCCAAGGAGTCCATCTCCTCATCCATGCCATGTTCCCATTGCTCATGGGTATCTACCTACATTGCTTCTTCAAAGATTTTTGGTTCACCACTATTAGTCAATAATAAATAAGAAAAGGAAGGTGAAAATATCTCTAGAGGTCTACTTACTCTTTGTGACCTTCTCACTGAGATCTGGGGTGTCTGGGGCTCATTTTGTGTCTGTTGCACATTTATACCACTCTCTATCGCTGACCAACACCATCACTGTAGACCAACCATGGTTCTGTGACTGACCACGGTTCCTTTGTCTGTTAACCAATTGCAGTTGCCTTACCGACATCGGTTTGAGGAGTATCGACACCAATCCCACTAGTCTATTTTGAACCTGATCCTATCTCGCCGATGCCAGTTAGCAGCCGATCGACATCGGTTTTATAGATGTCGGTGTGTGGATGTCTACTTTACTATGTTCTCAATCTCTCTCCCGATCCTACATGTATGGGGGATGAGTCAAATATATTAGTGGAAGATACAATAGATGTTAACATCGACATATAGGAGCTACCAAGGATAGTTAAGTTGGGAGCTTCATTCTCACCAAAGAACATAAAACATTCACAAGACTCTTAAGAGAGTATGTAGACATCTTCACTTGGTCTTATGCTGACATGCCAAGACTTGATCTGTATTAGTGGTACACAACCTCGTTGTGCACCCAGACGCCAAGCCCATCAAACAAAAGCTCCAAAAGATGCATCCTTACATCACCTTACTGGTAAAGGAAGAGCTAGAAAATTTATTAGAAGTAGGCTTCATCAGGCCTATCGACTACTCAGAGTGGATTTCTAATGTGGTACCAGTTTAGAAAAATCCAGTTGGTATCAGAGTGTGTACCTATTTTAGAGATATTAACAAATCTTGTCCTAAAGATGAATTTCCTCTCCTTAACATAGAGGAAACAAAGTCAAAAGGTGGACATAAAAGGCTTCAAAATTGGCTAAGTATAAAGGTATAAGTGGAGAATGCCAAGTGTCAGTATGGCGTTGATTCAAGGGGTAAATAGAGAAAAGGTTTCTAAATGAGTCAGACTGCCATGTGTCCTGGGGAAAGTGGACCGTCGGGAAAAATGTTGGTTCTTTGCCCCTTGTTATCAAAAGGGGTAAAAGTTGCAAAATGGCCCGCAACTCCGCCCAAGGAAAAAGTCAGCATTCGGGCCCGAGTCAAAGCCAAGCGGGGAATCAGAGGAAAGGGAAAAAGATAAATTATAGACCCATAGGCCCGATTTTTGTTCCAATCTGGCTGCCACGTGTCCCATATCAAAAGGGGACCCATTTTTCAAGTTGTTTTCCCACCCTCCTGTATGGACCCGATATAAACTTGAAGGGGCATATCTTTCGACTCAAGGCTCAAAATATTGCAAATATGATGCCATTGGAAAGATCTCAGCCTCACCCATGCCATGGAGGTCTAAAACTTTAATTTTGAGGAGGTTAGGTGAAGAAAAATAGAGGAAACATCTTTGGGCTTTCAATGCAGGATCTTCTTGCCTCAACAACCAAATCAGATTTGATTTGTTTCACTTTCCTCTTCCTTCAAGGCACCAAACCAAGGATTGATGCAAGTAAAGATGGATTTGGGGAGAGATTTCATCAGAGGCATTAACAATGGTGGTTGAGCTTCAACCTGCTTTTCCCGCTTCTCTCTCTCTTCTTTCTTTCGGTTGAATCTATAAATACGGGGCATGATTCATTGTAAAGGGTTGGACATTCTTTGTTTTGTAGGCTCCCTTCTCCTCTTAGCAAAGGGATTTGTGGGGTTTAGGCCTTCCATCAAAAATTACATTACGTTTCTGCCTCTTGGCTACTTTGTAATGGACTGTATCAATCTACAGAGCAATAAAACACGTCTGTGATCGATTTTAGATCCTTTCTTGTCTCTTTTGCTTTCATCTGGTCTCCCATTATATATCTAGCTATCTGTGCTTGTTTATTGTATGCATTTTGTTGGTTTGTGTCTATTAGCAAAATAAGTGTTCATCATTCCTTTGGTGCATCACCTCGTAGTTTAGCTTTGTTTTAATTTATGTATTCCTTCTATCCTGTCTCCTTGGTAAAGTTTAGATTAGGATTAAGAATAGATCCTCTACAAGTTTCTACGTATGCACCTAAATAGAGGAATAAGGAACCAACCTTCAATCTGGAGAGCTTTCCCATTTTGCAAGGTCCCACACCTTGGGGAAAGTTCAATGTTACGCAATCACACCAAATGACTCTACCTTAGAAAAGTAGATCTTTTAGAACTCATTTGGGGGTGCTGTGATTTCACACTAATAGTTTTGGCACACCCAGTGGGACTAAGAAGTCTCCATCTTATTACAGTAAGGATTGATGTACACTTGTTGTGATTCTAGATTTTAAGAAGCCTTAAAATTGTACATCTAATGACTCCAAAAGAAACAAATCTACTGGTTTCAGCAGCCCAAGCTTGGGAGATTCATGAGAAAAACCCGGTCTAGAGCAAGGAAAGAAGGTATATTTGAATACTTGCATCTATCCCCAGGAAGAGAAAGGAGAGGAAGAAGAGTTCAGAGGTCTCCATCTCCACCAAGTAGAACCTTGTCAACACCTCCACCTGCAAGGCCTTTCTTTCAGTCTGCAAGGATTCTTAGGCCAATCAGAATGGCACAACCAAATCCATATGTCAACTTCACCGATAGTAGTCCACTCACCTTGAATGCACAAAACCTAGTTCCGATTGCAGCATTAAAGAGCATCCCATATTTCACTGGGGAAAATCAAACTTCTCCTAGTGACCATGTCCAAGATATTGCAAATGTCTGTACAATCCATGAGATCCATGAGATGGACATTACAGTCAAGCTGCTCACCTCTTCATTCAAAGGGAAAGCTTCACAATGGTTCAGAGTCTTGAAGTGCTCTATCCAAAACTGGAACCAGCTATGCATGGCTCTTCACAATTAGTTTGGGGAAAAAGGTGATAACTTGTCTTTGTTGGAGCAACTAACAACAATCAAGAGAGCCCCGAATGAGCAAATGACATAACTTCAACCTCAGATTCCAAAGAGACTTGGGATAGGATTCCAACAATAGTAAAGCCCACTAATGAAGGTGCCTTCTTATACTTTCTTAGGGCTTTAAATTCTGATATTTCTCTGATGATTCAGTCAATGGGGGGCACTACATTACCTGCAGCCTATAGCCTCTCCATAGGGGCTGAGAACCATTTGATTCAAGCTGGAAAATCACTCCTAGGCCATCCATGCCTCTGTACCCTAAGTTAGGAAGCCCAAATACTAGCCAAGCACCTACATTAGCTCTATACCCACCCCCAGGAGTCAAATCTCAGCTGAAGCTTCCACTTCATCATCTAATACCTCTAAAGAGCTTCAGGAAGTGATGAAGCAACTTCAAAACTTTGGGAATGAGCTAGTGACCATCAAAAGACAACAAGCTCAGAGTTCCAGGCCATACCAGCCCCAAGCTCAATATCAAGCTAGACCCCAGTATCAACAAATAGGCCACCACCTCAAACTGTGAATCAGAGCCAGTAACCAAGGACAACCCCAAGCTGCTAGACCTTTCAGGCCGTATGATCCTAACACAACTTCAACATCAAGAGCATTGGTCCCAGCACAAAACAATATGGCACAAGAATATGATTGGTGCTTTCCATGTGATCAGCCACATAACCAATCAACGTGCTTTAATGGTGCTCTAAATCAGGCCTTGATGGTGTAAACCAGTATGGTGCCACAAGAACCTAGCCAAGAGGAAGGTCAACAACAAGGAGCTCAACAAGGTGGCCCCCCAAATGAGACTATGCTTGTCAATTGGCAGGCTGAAGACTTATGTGGGATGAATCAGTCCCCTCCTCAAGGTGTGGCTGCCAACACATGGTCCAAAAGGAGAAATATTAGAGAAGGCCAACCACTAAACTCAGGTGACCCTCAACCTTCCATCACTCCACAAGGTCCTGGTGCTCCAAGTGCAACTCCCAACATGCTGAACCAATCCAGACCACCTTCCAAACCTAGTTAGGCACCGGTTGTAACAACCCATGTGTAAGAAAGAAATGTGTCTGGGAAGGGGCA
Source organism: Taxus wallichiana var. yunnanensis (assembly GCA_018340775.1). Taxonomy (NCBI): domain Eukaryota; kingdom Viridiplantae; phylum Streptophyta; class Pinopsida; order Cupressales; family Taxaceae; genus Taxus; species Taxus wallichiana. Next base: position 278,843,406 of record CM031235.1, on the reverse strand, counting down.
ACAAAAAGATAGCTCATTCAATATTATTGAGCAGATGAAAAGGAAAAGTGTGAACATTTCACTATGGGAGTCACTGGCCATTCCAGGGTAGAGGGATCTATTGTGCAGACTGCCATGTAGAATTGGTCAAGTTCAAATCACCCCCTAACCAACAAGAAAGAGTGCTTGCTAATGTAGTTCAACCATGGGAGAAACCATGGAGAACAACAAGGTAAAACCTGAGACCTCCTCCCTTCTATGTCTCATTGATTATTGGAGACAAATTAGTGCATAATTGTATGATTGATTCTGGGGCCAGTAGTTTTGTGATGCCCAAACAAATAGTTGATTAGTTGGGTCTCCAATATGAGGTCATCTCTAGAGGAGTAGTCCAATTAGATGGGACAACAATGACTACTATGGGAATCATCAAGGATCTGAGTCTCACTCTACATGCTTGCCCTAATGTGACTATTTTGCAAAACATGTCAATCATAGACTTGCCACCACATTTCTTTATGTCTATCTAGGGACTTCACTGCCAAAATTGGAGGCTACCTATCTACTGATTGGTCACATATGCTCTTTAGGACAAGGTATGGGGTGAAGGCCACAATCAGATCTGAACCTATTGTTGATTATCATATTGAATCCTATGTGCCTAGCCCAATCAATGCCAATTGCTCAGATTTTGATCAAGAAGACCTCCTAAGCACACTAAGCAAATACCAAGGTGGGATGTATCCCAGACTTGACCCTAGATGAGTGGGCCAACAAAAACATGCTTTTGACCCCTATAAGGAGATGGAGGAATATGAACTAGGTGTCTACTATCTACATGAAGAGAATCATCCTCTTCTTGACCTAATCAAGCCAGAATACAAGGATGACAATGAGGTATGGCAATTGTTCTTTGATGGCTCAAGGAGTAGACAAGGAGCTGGAGGAGGAGCCATGATTGTGTCCCCTAGAGGTATGAGATATTATTCAGCCTTTAGATTCTAGTTTGCTTGCTCAAATAACACTGCTGAATATGAGGCTTTAGTCCAAGGTCTTCATTGGGCAAGGAAGTTGGGAATCAAGAACTTGTAAGTATTCAGTGACAATGAACTGGTTGCCAATCAAGTCAGAGGACTAAATGTTGTCAAAAATGACCTACTCAAGAACTACAAGAGTAGGGTATGGGATCTCATGGAGGATTTGAGGCCTTCAAGTATTGTGTCCATACCTAGGAAGGAGAATGAAGTAGCCACAAGACTTGCAAATGATCAAGGTAACATTTGATGTGGTTGACAACATCAAAAGAGACAGAGAACAACCACATATCCATGTGGTTGTGAGGCTAGTAGTGCCAGATAATAATACATGTTGGTAGGTGTTTGAGAATGATCAATAGATCATTAACTTTCTATAAGAAGAAGCTGAATTCTCAACTATAAACCAGAGCAGACTAGAGCAACAGTATGGGAATCAGATAGTACAACTGCATACAAACAAGCTTCCCAAAGGCTTAGTGACACTGGAATCTATTTTCAATCCTGATGATCAGTTTAGAAAGGAGAAGGCTAACATGTAGATCAAAGGAGAAGATTCAAAGTCAATCCTAGTTAGAGAAGACAAAACACTTCAAATTGGCAAGGTGGCCACCGAGCAAGAAAGGTATGAATTCATACAACTTTGCCAAGAATTTCCTGATGTGTTTCTTAGAGTTATGAAGACCTAAGAGGGTTCAATCCAAAGCTAGCACAACACACAATCGAACTGGATCTAGTTGCTCAGCCCATCAGGCAGAAGCAAAGACTAGTCAACCCACATATAGAGCCTCTGATGAAGAAGGAGCTGAACAAGCTGATAGAGGCAAGCATCATATTTCCAATCAAACACTCAAGTTGGGTTACAAATCTGGTCCCAGTCAGAAGAAGAAAATGGAGAAATTAGGTTGTGTGTTGACTTCAAGGATTTGAACAAAGCCTCCCTCAAAGACCACTACCCACTCCCTTCAATGGAGCAGATCTTGCAAGTAGTGTCTGGGTTAGAAAGGTTCTCCCTCCTAGATGGCTACTCAGGGTACAACTAGATCATGGTGAAAGAAGATGATCAATTCAAAATTGCTTTCACCACCAAATGGGGCACCTATGCATACAAAAAAATGCCATTTGGATTATCTAATGTTGGGGCTACTTTCCAAAGAGCCATGGATATGGCATTCAAAGGGCTAATCAACAAAATAGTGTTGATCTATCTGGATGACATCACTGTGTTCTCCAAAAATGCAACAGACCACCTTTTTCACCTAAGGCAAGTGTTTCAAAGATGCAAGAGATTTGGGGTATCTTTGAACCCTAAAAAATGCATATTCTTGGCCCATGAGGGTAGGCTTTTAGGCCATATTGTGTCTAAGGAGGGTCTGGAAATTGACCCAGAGAGAGTTGAAGCAATAAAAGCACTACCATTGCCAAGTCACAAGAAGGCTCTTCAAAGCTTCTTGGGAAAAATCAATTTTGTCACAGGTTTGTTCCAAACTTTGTTGCCCTTGTTAAGCCAATAACGTTGATGTTGAAGAAGAGCTTAACATTCAGGTGGATAATGAAGGAAAATCAAGTTTTGAGGCTATCAAAGAAGCCATATCATGAGCCCCAACTCTTGTGAACCCATATTTTTCCAAAGACTTCATACTTGTATGCCTTTGGTGGCAAGCGACACAATTTTTGCAATCTTGGTGCAACAAAACAAAGAAAGTATAGAACAACCAATTGCTTTCTTCAACCGAGTCTAGAAGATTATGAGGTGAGGTACTCCTTCATTGAGAAGCAGGTCCTGGTGGTAATAAGAGGATTGAAGAAGTTTAAGCATTTGGTTTCAAACAACAAAATCCAACTATTGGTCTCCCATGTGGGAGTTAAAGAATTCCTTCTCAGCAAGGACTGAATGAAAAGTGCGCAGGATGGATCACCCGTGTCATGGAATATGACATTGAGATCAAGGTCACCAAGCTGGTCCATGGGAAGGGGTTGTGTGAACAACTAGCCTCAAGTCAACAAGATGAAACAGATAGTGAAAAGGAGGTTGTTCTTGTTCTACAAGAAGATCAAGAAGAAGGGAGAGATGATGTACCTGCTCCTTGTTGGACCCAAGATATGGTGCACTTCCTTCAAACAAGCCTGTGTCCTCATGGGATGAGTAAAGAAAAAAGAAGACATTTTAGGTTACATGCCATCCCATATGTTCTTATCGATGGTGTCTTGTTCAAAAGAGACATCAATGACATTCTGCTGAGATGCATTGAGACAGATCAAGTGGAGAGAGTGCTACAAGAATTCCATGTTGAAGTAGCTAGAGGCCATTTTGCTCCAAGAGTGACAACACTCAAAATCATGAAAGTAGGATATTATTGGCCCAGAGTGTTTAGTGACTGCTACACATGGATCAAAAGGTGCAAGAATTGTGCATTCTTCAAAGGCAAGGAAAGGCTAGCAACACTTCCATTGCACCCAATCTCAGTCGACCAACCTTTCATGCAATGGGGATTGGACTTCATTGGAGTCATCAATCCAAACTCAAGCCAAGGTCACAAATGGATCTTGATAGTGATAGATTATTTTACCAAATGGACCGAGGTAGTGGCACTCAAGGAAGTAAATGAGTCTAGTATCCTGGATTTCTATGAAGGGATAGTGACCAAATTTGGAGTGCCAGCCACCATCATATCAGACAATGCATTAGCATTCATAGGTTCCAAAATCACAGGATGGGCTGTTAAGAATGGGACTTATTTGAGTACTTCATCAAACTATTACCCTCAAGGTAATGGCCAAGCTGAGTCCACAAACAAAAACCTGCTAAAGATCATCAGAAGAACTCTTGATGAGAATCAGAGGACCTGGCACACAAAGCTCAAAATGGCCTTATGGGCTGATAGAATAATGCCCAAGAGATCTACATGAAGCTCTCCATTCAAGCTTGTCTATGGGAAAGAGGCAGTGTTGCCTATATCACTTGAGCCACATTGGAGCTCGTGAAGAAACTAGAGATGTCTAAATTTGGACCAATGGAGGCTAGGTATGTGGAGCTGATAGAATTAGAAGAAACCAGAGAGCATGCTCTCCAAGTAATAGAGAAGAATCAAGCTTCAATCAAGAAATGCTTTGACAAGAAGACAAAAGCAAGGACCTTCCAGGAAGGAGACCTAGTTTTGAAATGGGATGCAGATCGAGCAAAACCAGAAAGCATTCCAAATTTGATGCCATCTGGAGTGGCCCCTATATGATCACAAGATGAAAAAGTAGCAATGCTTTCAATTGTCTACATTGGAGGGTGAAGAGTTACAAATTCTAGTAAATGGGATCTATCTTAAGCACTACTACTAAAAGGGGAGTTCTCACCCTGTACATATTAGTTTAGTTTTCTCTTTCCTCTAAGTGCTTATGCACATTGTCTTGTTGTAGTGTAGATTGCTTTTCTCCTAAGTGCTTTGCATGCTCTGCATGTTCCATTTGGAGCATGTATGATTTCAAATTTTGTATATAGTGTGGTGCTGTTTTGTGGCTCTTATGTAGTCCATTCGGAAAGATAGATGAAACCCTGGTTAAAACAATTTTCTACTCTCAGAAACCTTCATTTCAAGATTTCTTATGAAAATTGAGAGTGCAAGCAGTCGGGCTCGTGAATCAGAGGTAGAATCAATACCAGACCATCTTTCTCAACTCCATGCCCAATGGATATGACAAGGAAATTGGTCTTTTCATCTAGCAGGTAGATACCCTTGTGAGTCACCAAATTGTTATCCATATTTCACCCCCATGCCAAATATTGGATCGACCACGATCCCGCATAAGAGGAAACAAAGTCAAAAGGTGGACAAAAAGGCTTCAAAATTGGCTAAGTATAAAGGTATAAGTGGAGAATGCCAAGTGTCAGTATGGCACTGATTCAAGGGGTGAATAGAGAAAAGGTTTCTAAATGAGCGCCAGACTGCCGCGTGTCCTAGGGGAAAGCAGACCGTCAGGGAAAAAGTTGGTTCTTTGCCCCTTGTTATCTCAAAAGGGGTAAAAGTTGCAAAATGGCCCACAACTCCACCCAAGGAAAAAGTCAGCATTGGGCCCGAGTCAAAGCCAAAGTGGGAATCAGAGGAAAGGGAAAAAGATAAATTACGGACCCGTAGGCCCAATTTTTGTTCCAATCTAGCTGCCACGTGTCCCATATCAAAAGGGGACCCATTTTTCAAGTTGTTTTCCCACCCTCCTGTATGGACCCGATACAAACTTTGAAGGGGCATATCTTTTGACTCATGGCTCAAAATATTGCAAATCTAATGTCGTTGGAAAGATCTCGGCCTCACCCATGCCATGGAGGTCTGAAACTTTAATTTTGAGGAGGTTAGGTGAAGAAAAATAGAGGAAACATCTTCGAGCTTTCAATGCAGGATCTTCTTACCTCAACAACCAGATCAGATTTGATCTATTTCACCATTTCCTCTTCCTTCAAGGCACCAAACCAAGGATTGATGCAAGTAAAGATGGATTTGGGAGAGATTTCATCAGAGGCATTAACAAGTGGTGGTTGAGCTTCAACCTACTTTTCCCACTTCTCTCTCTCTTCTTCTTTCAAGTTGAATCTATAAATACGAGGGTAGGATTCATTGTAAAGGGTTGGACATTCTTTGTTTTGTAGGCTCCCTTCTCCTCTTAGCAAAGGGATTTGTGGGGTTCAGGCCTTCCATCAAAAATTACATTACATTTCTACCTCTTGGCTACTTTGTAATGGACTATATCAATCTACAGAGCAATAAAACACGTCTGTGATCAATTTTAGATCCTTTCTTGTCTCTTTTTCTTTCATCTGGTCTCCCATTATATATCTGGCTATCTGTGCTTGTTTATTGTATGCATTTTTTGGTTTGTGTCTATTATCAAAATAAGTGTTCATCATTCCTTTGGTGCATCACCTCGTAGTTTAGCTTTTGTTTTAATTTTGTATTCCTTCTATCCATGTCTCCTGGTAAAGTTTAGATTAGGATTATGAACAGATCCTCTACAAATTTCTACGTATGCACCTAAACAAGAGGAATAAGGAACCAACCTTCAACTGGAGAGCTTTCCCATTTTGCAAGGTCCCACACCTTGGGAAAGTTCAATGTTATGTAATCACACCAAATGACTCGCCTTAGAAAAGTAGACCTATGTAGAACTCATTTGGGGATACTTTGATTTCACGTTAATAATGTATCTTTCAACGCCTAAGGGACTATAAAGTCCTCCTTAACCCAAAGAAGTGTGTCTTCAAAGTGTGTTATCCGGGAAATTACTAGGATTCATTATATCAAAGAGAGGAATAGAAGAGGACCCCGTGAAATTCATGACTATAATAGAAATGCCTCCTCCTTGGAATATTAGATAGTTATGTAGCTTACAAGTGAAAATTCAAGAGCCATCAAAAGGTTTATTTCACATTTGGTAGAAAAGTGTCATACATTTACACATCTTCTTAAGGAGGATGTGGATTTCATCCAGGCGTTAGAATAACAACAAGAATTTTCTTTACCGAAAGAATACTTAGCTAAACCCCCTATTCTCATGCCGCCATACGGCAAGAGAACCCTTGTTGTTTTACATCTCTACTACACATTTTGTGATTGGGGCACTATTGGCCTAGTATAATAAAAAGTAGAGAGAAAACGTTGTATATTACTTGAGAATAACATTGATAACATATAAGCTCAACTATTGGTGGATCGAAAAGGCTTACCTAGTCATAGTGTTTGCTTTTTTAAGCTACGCCATTATTTTCTCAACAAAAATTCAAGCTTATTTAGAAGGTCGACCCTCTAAAGTAATTTGTTGTCCAAACCAACATTAACTAGAAAGATGACTAACTGGATCATCTTATTGAGTGAGTTTACATTGAGTACGTTCATCAAAATTTAATAAAAGGACAAGTCTTAGCAGATTAGATAGCGTAATCTCCACTACTAAGTATTGAACCCTCGAGTCTGGAGCTACCAGATGCATCCATCATGCACCTTGAGGAATCTAGCATTTGGAAATTATACTTTGATGGCTCTTTTACCTTTCATGGTTTAGGTGTCGGAGTTGTGTTAATTACTCCTATGGGAGACTTGTTTCCCCAAGCATTTCCAATCAACTTCCCCTACTTGAATAATATAGCGGAGTATAAAATCTCTCATCGCAGGATGAAACTAGCCATCAAGTGGGATATCAGACATGTTAAATGCATTAGTGATTTAATGCTTATTATTAAACATGTCATAGATGAATACAAGGTCAAGGATGAAAATTTTCTTCCATACAAAAGAATCATTGATTCCGTGAAAGAATTCTTTGAGAAGATACATTTGGATGAACATATAAAAAGAGCCTAAAATAGAGAAACATATGCCATGGCTATGATACGGTCTATGTTAAGAATTCCACCAGGGAACAATGACATGCCATTCTTTGTTGAAAATATAAGAACAACATATGACATACTAGACTCTGTTTGGTGTGTGAGGTTTTGGTCCCTTTTCATCATGGTACTCTGAAATATTTAATTACCTTCATAATGGAATATTTCCCACTAACATTTCCATGCTGAAAAGTGCACCCTCATCCAGCATAGCCCACTATAACCTGTTTGGTGGTATTGTCGACACTAAAATTTTCCTCCATAATTTCTATTTCATTAATGTATGTATTAGGAATAGGATGTTATTAAGTATAATTAGTAGTAGTGTTAATAGAAGATAATGGCTTTGCGCCGGTATGACATCGCCAATAATGTATAGTATGGTAACAATCAAAGTACAATAGAAATGATGTGGTAAAAAGTAAATATTTGTCGTAAAGTGGTTCAAGTAATGTTAAAATGTCAAAGTTAGGGTAAGTAGAGAAGTAGGGTCTACATCATTAGGAATTAGAAATATTATATTGGTAATAAGGACAAGGAGTGAGGTCATAAATATTTTGTGTATTTTATTTGTAAAAAGTATAAAAATGTGGAACCCATGTGAAATGATAAGGTTTATCTTATCTTAAAAGATAAGCCTACATGTAAATATAAGAGTTAAGGTGTGGAATATGATTCGTCGAGCATATTTCTTATACTATCTTAGAGATAAGGTGGATAAGCTTGAAAGTTCTATAAATAGAGAGGCCACCCCCCTCATTTAGCATAGAAGGAAGTAGTGAGAAATATTATATGAGTAAGTGTGTTAAAGAAGCCATTAAGAGGTGTAATTGTGAAGTTTCTCCCATAGTTATTGTTGGAAGGCAAGTGAAGTTAGTAACACTTGAAGTACCTCATGGGTGAGATTGTAACAATTTCATGTTGATATTATAATTTACACTTATATTTCAAATTTGTCATCATTCCTTCATATCATAGTCTATGGTATTCTTGTGTTATGTTTGTTGTTGTGTTTCTAGATTACATCCACCAAACTAAAAGTTGTACATTAGTAAATAATCATAGCACGAGGAGTTCCCAGTGGAGAATTATCATAGTGTCAGATTGGTGATGACAAAGATACCCTCTCTTCCATGAGGCTACGATGGGAATCATTGTGATGTTTAAATTCGAGACAAATCTATCCAAGCATTCAAAGAGGTACATGAAGGCATCTGCATGGCTCACTAATGGGATCATCCTTGCAAAGAAAATTCTTAGAGTAGGCTATTATTGGCCTACCATGGAGCATGAATGTTGTAACCATGTGAAGAAATGCATGGATTTTCAAAAGTATGGTAACTTGATACATGTGTCAAACAGTCCTTGCATCCTATCACAACCCCTTGGCCATTCTCAAAGTGGGGTCTCGATCTAATAGGGAAACTTAACCATGTCTCTTTAGACGGTCATAAATTCATCATTACTACAACTAAGTACTTTACAAAATGGGTAGAGGTTGTTCCTCTCACCTATGTTGAAGGTGCCCAGATCTCTAAATTTATCATGAACCATATCATCTGTCGATATGGTATCCCTTCTACTATTATCATTGATAATGGTAAACCATTCAAGAATAAAACCGTGAAAGCACTCTACAAATGCTTTCAAATATCCCTCAAGTTCTCGACCCCCTATTACCCTCAAGGTAATGGGAAAGTCGAGGCTTCTAATAAAACCTTAATTCACATTATGGAGAAGATGGTGAACAAAATAGGTCGTGACTGGCATTTACAAATTCACCCTACCCTCTGGGCATTCAGAACTTCTATCCACACCCCCGTAGTGCAACTCCATACTCCTTAGTATTTGGAATGGAAGCCATACTAACTTTAGAGATCGAGCTCCTTTCTTTATAGATCGAGCTCCCTTATTTGTGTATCGAGATAAGGGACTACCTAAATAAAGAGAAAGACTACAGAGTAGCTCGACTGGCAGAGTTAGAGCTATTAGACGAGAAAATAATTCACGCTCTCAATCACCTTAAAGTGTATCAAGATCGAGTACAATGAAGCTACAATAAAAGAGTCATACCTTATCAATTTGAGGTAGGAGATTTGGTGTTAAAAGAGAATCAAAAGAACACCAATAAGGACCATGAAAATAAAGGGAAATTTGAACCCAATTGGCTAGGACCATATGTTGCGGTTACCAAGTTTGGGTTAGGTACCTATAAGCTAGCCAATGTAGATGGTCAAGAACTTCAAGAACCCATGAACATAATGCATCTTAAGAACTTCAAGGCTTAAGTATGGGTCTCTAAAATATCAAGAAAAGAAAAGAAAAAGTATTAAAACAGAAAAAGATAAAGATAAATAAACATGTGCATCTAATAGTGAAAATCATGCAATGGTGGCACTTTAGATAAGTCCTTTGGTGAAAACCGGTTTCAGTGCAAGGAGTGTTCATTGTTCACAAGAATTTTAGGTTTAGGAGTATGAAAGCTTTGTCCTAAGCTGGTTTTTTATCTTTGTCCAAGTCCTTTGTGAGCATATCCTTATTTTCCCGATCTATCTAATCTTACCTTGTGAATGTGGAGAATTTAACTTTAAATAAACCCATCTCGTGTTAAGGAAAATTCATTACTTCGGCATATACCATGTGGCATTCTTCCCTTGTACATCCCATCTAACGATGTGAGCATCCATGTTTCTTCATTTCCTCGCACATTCGCTTGAGAAAACTATTGAGAAAACATCAAAACATTTATATAACTTTTAAAAATCCTAAAACATACAAATATGTCCTTTGGAAAAATCAAAACATTTAGATACATTTTGTAGAAAACTCCAAAACAATAGAAAATTGTCTTAGAGGTAAAACCAAAAACAACAAAAAGTCCCAAACTCGCCCCACAAAAACAAAGTAGTAGTTAGTTTACATTTAGTTGTTGGTTTATATGGTTTTTAGTTGCATTGGTTTTTTGTGTTGTGTGCTTTAAATTGAATTCACTTGTTTACTTATATTGAATGTTGCTTTAATATGTAGTTCATTTCTCTAAGTTCATTTTATATTTCATGCTTGTAGATAAATGTGTTGTGTTGATTAGATTTTTTAACTTGTGCTTGTAAATTTTTACTTGTACATTACGTAATCGCTTCATCATCATATCACATATATCCAATCATATCTATGCATCATATATCAATAAATTCTAAGTCTCAGATCATGCATGTATGCTAAAAGCTAATAATAAAGTATCGTATCACCAATGGAGAAAGAGGGGTTGCGCATGATCAAAAATCTATCCCCCACACCAATATCAAAAATATAAACATGTTTTACTCAAAGTATCCCATTAAACATACAAGTATGATATCAACTAAAATCTATCTCATAATCTAGCATGTGATACAAACATAAAGAAACAAATTAAGCATAATATCTCATAAACAACATGTGATACATCAAGAGTAGTCCATCTATCATCATATATCATCAAAAATATAAATATCCATATACATATTTTTAGGAAATAAGGGATAAAATATGCGGGATAATCCCTCACGTAATCGCATCAGAGAAACTAATATGCGAAATTATTGATCTCAAATAAAATTGCAAAATAAAATAACACAACACAAAGAGCATGATTTAACGTGGTTCACCCAATTTGGGCTACGTCCACCAAGAATCACTTGCTCATATTTTATTACAAGCCACCGCTCTCTCAATACAATACCCAGATCCGTTTAGAGCTATGCTCAACAAACTCTACAGAATTCACCAAATTCAAAACGCATCTGCAATACATTTGCTTGTACATCTATCATATGCATAAGACCATATAAATAGATAATCGCTTAAGCAGCTTTTACAAAACCATCGGCAAAAGTCCCATAAACCTATGGGTCAAAAAAACTCACCCATATGAGAAAAGCACGTTTCCCGATATGTCGGGTGCATTTTTCAAGGCCAAAAATTTTTACACCTAAAAAAAAAAAAATTGGGCTACGCCCGAACCCCGCCGAGGCCCGGCCTGCCTCGAACCCTAGCAAGGATACATGAAAAGTGTATAGTACTCTTTAGTGTACGAGTCTCCAACACTTTCACACATGAAAATAGACTCCACAACCTAACAATCTCCCACTTGGAGACTAGTTTTCCTCTAAACAAGCTTCTCAACCCTTCACTAGTTTCGTGAAGACCAACCAAAGTTGAACACAACTTCAGTTTTTCCCTTGTGACCACCTTGGTCATCATGTCTGCAGGATTCTGACTAGTATGAATCTTCTCCAACTTCAAATTCTCTTCCTCCAAAGTTGTCCTGATGAAATGGTACCTTAACTGTATATGCTTTGTCCTAGAGTGGAAAGTAGAGTTCTTAGCTAGGTGTATAACACTCTGACTATCACTATGTAGCTTACATTCCTCCTGCTTATGCCCCAACTCCTCAATAAATTGTTGTAACCAAATCATCTCTTTGCTTGCCTCTATGGCAGCAACATACTCAGCCTTTGTGGTTGACAAAGCCACCAGCTTCTGTAGTCGTGAAATCCAGCTCATTGCTGTCCCACCTACAGTGTAAATATAACCTGTCGTGCTCCTCCTGCTGTCTACATCTCCAGCCATATCTGAATCTACATAACCATGTAAAGTGGTGTTTGATCCACTATAGCAAAAAACTGTCCCCATGGTCCCTCTCAAATACCGAAGGATCCACTTTACTGCTTGTCAATGCTCTTTACCTGGATCACTCATAAATCTACTCACAGCTCCCACTGCATGGGCAATATCAGGCCTAGTGCATACCATGGCATACATCAAACTACCAATTGCTGATGAGTAAGGTACCTTGGACATTTGGTTTCTCTCCTGCTCTCTCTCTTGGGACACTGCTCTTTCGATAACTTGAAATGGCCTGCCAAAGGAGTCCCAACCGGTTTAGCATCCTACATATTAAACCTCTCCAAGACCTTCTTAATGTACTCTTCCTGAGATAAAGTCAGCTTCTGTTCCTTCCTATCTCGAGATATCCTCATACCAAGGATTTGTTTGGCTGTACCCAAATCCTTCAAAGAAATGATTCACTTAGTCATGCTTCTTGATTACTTTTATTTCTTGTATGTTTTTACCGCAACCAAAGCATGTCATCAACATACAAACACAGGATAATATAACTTCCATCCTCAAATTTCTTTGTATACACACAATGGTCGAATAACATCTAATATAACCTTGCTCCATCATGAAGCTATCAAATTTCTTATACCATTGACTTGGAGCTTGTTTCAGCCATACAAGCTCTTCTTCGGTTTTGCACACCATATCCTCTTTACCTTTGACTTCATATCCTTACTTCTGCTGCATATATATCTCCTCCAAATCACCATGGAGAAATGCGGTCTTTACATCTAATCTGTTCTAAGTGCAAGTCTTCTACCGCCACTATTCCAAGAACAGTTCTCATAGAAGTCATTTTTACTATGGAGAAAAATATCATCAAAATCTATACCTTTTTTCATGTAAACCCTTGACCACCAACCGGGCCTTGTATCTTTTCTTGCCTCCTTCTTCCTCTTTGACTCTAAACACCCACTTATTCTGTAATGCTCTTTTTCCTTTGGGTAGCTTTACCAAATCCCATGTCTAGTTCTCCATGAGAGCTTGATGCTCCTCATCCATGGCTTGCTCCCACTTCTTCCTGGCATCTACCTGCATTGCTTCATCAAAGCTCTCTAGTTCTCCACTATCAGTGAGTAATAAATAATAAAGAGAAGGAGAAAAACATTTAGGTTCTCTTCTTACCCTAAAATACCTCCTCAATATAGGAGTTTGGGGTTCTGTTGAGGGGTTCTGAACTAATTCATGTGTCACTTTCCCATCCGGAAGATCCTCTACCACTGCATATTCTTTCTTGGATTCTTCCTTGTTTTCTTGCAACTGCTACTTATACATGACTTTCTCATTAAAGACCACATCCCTAGATCGAATGATTTTCTTGTCCTTAATACTCCAACATTTATATCCAAAGTCATCACCACCATAACCAATGAAAGTACATTTTTCTGATTTAGCCTCTAGCTTAGTCCTATCATCCTTGTCTATGTGAACAAACACCTCACATCCAAAGACTCTAAGAAATGAATAATCAACTTTCTTACCATACCAAGCCTCCTCAGGTATGCCTCCATCCAAGGCACTTGAGGGTCCTCTGTTTATCAAGTACACAGTTGTGCTCACCGCTTCTACCCAAAAAGAAAGAGGCAGTCCTACATGTAACCTCATGCTCCTAGCACGTTCCATTATTGTTCTGTTCATCCTTTCTGATACCCCATTCTACTGTGGAGTTCCTGGAACCGTCTTTTTCCTGTGGATTCCATTCTTAGAACAATAATCATCAAATTCATTGTTGCAATACTCCCCTCCATTATCTGACCTGAGACATTTTAGCTTAAGACCTATTTCATTCTCTACCAAGGCTTTCCATTTAACAAAAGTGTCAAATACATCAGATTTGTTTCTAATACAATAAACCCAAACTTTCCTTGTTGCATCATCAATAAAAGTAACATAATAACTTGAACCCCCAAGAGATGATACCTGAGCTGGCCCCCACACATCAAAATGCACCAGCTCTAACTTACTCTCTTTCTTTGTAGGTCCAACCTTGAGAAACCTTACTCGCTTCTGTTTCCCATATATGTAGTTCTCATAGAAATCGAAACCTATTTTCTGTATATCCAGGAAAATTCTTCTTTATGATGTTCATGCCCTTATGGCTCATATGACCGAGCCTATAGTGCCATAATGTTGTATCTGCATCTGAAGCCACAATATTACAATCATTAGTACTATCAGTGGTTAAATACAAGGTTCCAACCTTCTTACCTCTTGCCACCACAAGAGCACCCTTGGTAACCTTCTAAGAGTCCATTGTAAATATCACAGTACAACCATCACTTCCCAACTGCCCTGCCGATATCAGATTTTGTCTTAATGTAGGCACATGTCTGACATCCTTCAATAGCCAAGTATTCCCATTCTACATCTTAACCTAAACAGAACCTTTTCCAACTATGCTTTGTAAGGCTCATCATCACCAAGAAAAACATGCCCAAAATCTCCTTGAACATAATCAACAAAATAATGCCTATGTGGAGAAGCATGGAAAGAAGCCCCTGAATCTAAAACCCAAGATTCAGTAATATTGTGCAAAGAAAGAATCAAAGCATCCTGACATACATTACCCGTTGCCACATTTGCCTCCTTTTTTTTTTTCTTCTTTGTTGTTTATTCTTATCCCAAAGCTCCAGCAGTCCTTTTTGCATGCCCAGGCTTTCCACAATTCCAGCATACAATCTTGTTCTTGGATTTTGACCTTGCCCGATCTTTTGATTTTCCACGATTTCCTCTATTCTTTGTCTCCCTCTAGTTTCCATCACAAAGCATTCCTCGAAGTAGAAGATTCCCGGAGCTTTTTTCTTCACATTTCCTCGCTTAGAATCACCCCTACAACATCCTCAAACTTCAACTTCGAGTTAGCTAGAACCGAGTTACTTACCACCATTACCAGGCTATTCCAACTCTCAAGTAAAGAGCACAAAATTAATAAAGCCCTAACTTCTTCATCAAATTCTATTGTAACCGAAGCTAGCATATTCACTACCGTATTGAAATCATTTAAATGATCTGCTACTGAACTATTCTCAGACATCTTCATATTAAACAACTTTTTCATTAAAAATATCTTATTAGAGGTAGAGGGTTTTTCATACAACTTCCCTAATGCATCCATTAGATCTTTTGTAGTCTTTTCCTTTGAAACATTAAATAATATCAAGATGCAAGACTCAGTCGGATTGTTCCAAGTGCCTTCCGATCCAACAAATCCCATTCCGCATCTGTCATACTCGAGGGTTTGTTCACCTTCTCAGACAACGGAGTATAAAGATCCTTCTGATAAAGGTAATCTTCCATCTGCATCTTCCAAAGACTGAAATTCTACCCGTTGAATTTATCAACCCTAGATCTTCCTTCATCTGCCATAGCTCCCACTCAAGCTAAAAACTTTCCCTGCGATTCAACACTTCAGCAAACCAAACCAGGCTCTGATACCAATTGTTAGGAAATAAGGGATAAAATATGTGGAATAATCCCTCACAGAATCGCAACAGTAGAAACTAATATGCAAAAATTATTACAGATCTCAAATAAAATTGTAGAATAAAATAACACAACACAAAGAGACAGTATTTAATGTGGTTCACCCAATTTGGGCTACATCCACCAAGAATCACTTGCTCATATTTTATTACAAGCCACCGCTCTCTCAATACAATACCCAGATCCGTTTGGAGCTATGCTCAACAAACTCTCTGTAATTCACACCCGAATTCAAAACACATCTGCAATACATTTGCTTGTACGTCTATCATATGCATAAGACCATATAAATAGATAACTACTTAAGTAGTTTTACAAAACCATGGGTATCAAAACCATGGGCAAACTCCTGTCCCATAAACCTATGGGTCAAAAAAAAAAAACTCGCCCATATGAGAAAAGCACGTTTCTGATATGTGGGTTTTTTTTTGAGGCCAAAAATTTTACGCCTAAAAAAAAAAAAAAATTTCGAAGGCCTCGCCCCGGCCCTGACCCGAACCCCAACAAGGATACATGAAAAGTGTACAGTACTCTTAGTGTACAGTCTCCAACACTTTCACACATGAAAAATAGGCTCCACAACCTAACACATATGATATAACAAGTCATCATGGGCATCTATGCCAAAAAAATTCCTTCATCACGAGGCATGATAAAAAATAATACATATACATTCGTATAAAATTATGCCTTCATCTGGAGGCGTTACTCCAAAAATAAATTAGTACATCTAGTATGTCATTAAAGAGAGTCAACCATGACTCTCACCCACGTCATGGTTGCCTAGTCCCAATATGTTGCTAGGTAGGGGTAACCGAGGTGTTGATGTATAGAAGGTGTTACATCATGTTGAATCGACTCATGGCTTTGAACTAAATCGGGATGAATCGACCCATGCTTCTCTAAAGTTAGTTGTCCTAAAAGACCCTCTATGGATCACACTTATCATGATGGTCTATGGGATCTGGATCATGATCTTCTACCTACTATATGACTATACCCAAGAACTCTCGCTTTCGGACGGGAACGACCGCGTAATACATGGATCCTATAATAGGTGGCCTCACCTGCTATAATAGCAATATGTCCAATCATCAACTACATCCTCAAGACGTGTCTACCACTACTATATGTGTATCACACTCCTCCCTAATACTAGATAAATCTATCTAAAGTTGTGACCGATTTACTATAGCTTGGTCCCGCCTCTACCTCGTCAATTTATAAGTCTATCTGCTATCACCAAACGGTCTCGCTCTATCAAGGCCTATAATCTCTTTGTCTTGTCCTGATCTTGATCTACCACAAGTGATCCCCATCTATAAGGGCATGATCTCTCTCTATAATGGCCTCGATCCTCTCAAGCTATTGTCTAGAGTCAGAGGGGTATCACATGATGTAGTCATTCAAGTGCAACCACTTGTGTATCTATTATAGCATGAACATCCTGTATATCATATTTATCAGGTATATCCTATATATCCTACACATCCTATGTATCGTATATAGCCTGACTGTATCATATACATCCTATATATCCACTATATCATGTGCATCCTATATATCTTGTATTTCGGAAAATTCTCCTCCATATCCTCATCATCCCATAATATCCTCCACCTCACGGTGGAATATGTTGTGGAATCATGTGGAGGGGTGATAAAGGTGCATGCACTTGATGGATCATGTACTGTCATTTTTAGTGCCTAACTTTTTGTGGTTACACCACTACCCATTGTTGTACTAAGATATGTTGTTGTATTATTACTACCATGTGACGGGTACCCCCATGTATAGTACTACCCGTGTCTTTCATACCTATGCCTCTACATGTGGATCTAGATCTTATTCCTCATGTGCTACTACATCTAATACCTCCGGGAAATAGTCAATCTCTGGCAACATTATGCCATAGTCCGGTGTAGTCCCTGGATCTACTATCTGCACCTGTTGTACCCAAGGCTGTGGGGATGCTATGAAAAGATCTTGAGGGCTTGGGTCTACCCTAATCCAAGGTCCCATATCAAAAATCTCTTTGTACTAGCATGCATACCACATCTCATTTCCAGAATCCCCTAGATGAGACCAAATTGACGCTAGACTTGGTCCACCATTTACAACTCTAAGACGTGGCTCCTACTCCCAATGATAAAATGGTCTATTGTGGTTGTCCTCAACTCATTTGCATCCATGACCACTTATATAGTTTGTATGGCTCTATGTGATCATATATGGTTGTAGCTCATTAAACTCTCATCGGTAGTAGTCTATGTCCCCATGTGATTACAAATATCATCTTCATCGGGAACCCAACCCATGAGAGAAGGCTCTCCAAGAAACTAAGCTCTCAATGCTCCTAAAGGATGTCCAATAACAATATGATCCCAAGCCTAGATTTGTAATAAAGTGGCAAGGCCCAATGTATTTTGACCATGATAGGATATCAAGTGCAAATCAAAATATAAGTGAGCTAGTATACACTTGACCACGCAATAGTAGTAAACTCTATCCTCAGGGCAGGCCATGGATCACTCTAATAAGACCTAGGGATAATCATGCACCAGTTTGATATCGGGAAACAACACGTTGCTGACAAGAGCTAATAAGTATACGGGGACCCATCCTAACTGTGGATCGGCCATGCATCTCCTAACCACAACTGACATACCTCACGGCTCGGTGGGGTATATCATCAATCCAACTATCATGGATGTATAACAATCAACCTGATCCAAGTGACCATCATAGGTAATCAAACAGCCTTGGATCAAAACTCAAAGGATTCACCAAACATCCTCCAATTTCACACTCATCTCACCGGTAGGGAGTCAGAAAATCTAGCTCTCGCTGCGCCATCTCTCAGCTAAGGCTATGAGAGTAGATGTGATCAAAAGTGATATGTGGCATATGAGCTATATAGGATAAACTTGTCACCTCCAAGGTGATCTCTAAGAAAATCTGATCTCGGACGTCCAAGATTAGCCCTCAGAGGTCTAAAGTTGTGCATGTCGTTCCCACGTCCATAGTGCGTCCAAGTACATCTGCAGAGCCAATTAAGTCAATTATTATAGTTTGTCTTCTATTCTACCATGTAATTTCTTCTTAAAAAGTCTAGTTTATCATGTTATTCTTCTATTCCATCATTAAATTTCTCTATAATTCACCTTTTTCTTCTACGTGGGGTTTGCTAAAAACTAAGTTTTTGCCTAAAAACAATTTTAAATTTCCTTTTATGTGTAGACACCCTTGTGTGCACCAATGCCATATTATTAGCATGGGCACCTAAGCGCTCACGCTTTGTGGGAACAAATTAAAAAAATTAAAAAAACTCGCAAACATAAGGGCCTAGTGCACCCATCTTTCAATAAAAAAACTAAAAAAATCAAAAAAGTGAGCCAACATAGGTACCTGTGCGCTTTATGTTGCCCACTAAAAGTCAAAAAATTGCAAAAATAGGCCAACATAGGTTCCTGTGTGCCCATGTCGCCTTACAAAATTCAAAAACTCAAAAACAAGGCTAGGATAAGTGCCTGGCCTACCCATGTTGCCTTAACGAAATTCAAAAAACTCAAAAATAAGGCCAACATAGGCACCCAAGCACCTATATTGCCTAACAAAATTCAAAAAAAAAAAAAAATGAGGCCAAGCATAGGCATGTATGCTACCTACCAAAATTCAAAAAATGTTAAATTAGGCCCAAGATAAAGGCGCCAGTGCCCATGTTGTTCAACCAAAAAAAAAAAAGTGAGCCAACATAGGCGCCATACTTTGCAAGCAAATGTCAAAAAAGTAAAAAAATAGGCCAACATAGGCACCTGTGCACTCATCCCGATAAGGAAAATCCAAAATGTAAAAATAATACCAACGTAAGCGCCCGGGTGGCTCCCTATGGGGTTTTCCTTAATTTAGCCTAAAAATACATATTTTTAGCTAAAAATTCTAAAATTGAATTACTGGGTAAAGAGAAGGGATTTGTGTACTGTGGTCCATCATTTGGAAGCCTAGGTAGTCCCTCACGTGGTCCGCATGATGCCTTTGATTCACTATCCTCGTTATTTCCTCCCATAGGTCAGAGCTCAAATTAATAGTCAAATGATAAGCAAATATGGTAAAATAACTTGCCACGGTGGCTTATATGCTCATTTTTACCTTCCGCGGTGTGTTTCTCGCTCCCAAAGTGCCTTCGAGACCGCCATATTTCTTCTAAAATCCCTCTAACACTTGCCATGGTGATTATTTTTAATAAATAATTATTTTTTACACGTTTTCGCTACGTGGGGGCATATGTTTTCTTCCGACTGACGGACTTTTCTACTACCCGAGGCATTTTTTGCCTTGCGGTCACTTATAACATTGTCTCCTAACTTCGTTATTTCCTCTATAATATTTCCTTCCGTAAAAATAAAAAAATAAACAATCACAATTTTTCAAAAAATAAATTCAATTTTTTTATCAAATCATTTAAAAATCCAAAAAATTATAAAAATTTAAAATTTTACAAAAAATTGGTAAACAACATATACACGGTTGAAGCTGTGTTAATGGCATTGTCCTCAAACATTTAAATATGTCTTACAAAAACATCTTTCTATGGTTCTTTCTTTTTTGGTATCAAATGAATCACGAATCATTATGATCTACCTCCATTAACAAAAGCTCGGCTGCATACTATGTCGGTACTCCCATGCAAAAATGAATTTCCAAAGACTATGTCATAGTGCATGAAAGTTTTTCCATGGGACTACTTGTGTCCTCTGTTATTCCCCTTGCATGTGTTATTGCTTGGGAATCATATTTAACCCTTTTGCATTACAACGAACATTCGGGAACTGAACTTTATAACAAAAACATTGGTACAACTGTCTTACACATTGTTTATTTGAGTGCATGTGATTATACTAGTTTCTCTGTTAGGTTAGCTGGTTTACTTTCTCGTATTGCATTGCATTGTGTATGTTGCATTGAGTTAGGTATCGTTTTACTTTCTCGTATTGCATTGCATTATGTATGTTGCATGGAGTTACGTAGCAATGGACAAATGTTGGTAATTTAGCTTTTCATGTTATCTTACATTTTTATTCATTTCAATAAAGGCCGATGATGTAGACCTAGGGGAAAAATGATATAAACAGTTGCTTATTGAAAGGTTGGATGCAAAGATTGGGCTTGTCCTATATTCTCCATTAATCATTTCTTATCACTTATCATTTATTACCATCACTAATTTTTCTTCTAAAAATCACCCGGGGTAATAAACAACCACATTTATTCCTATCCTTATTCCTTCTCAATACCTAAGGGTTTCACGCCCGTTCTAACCTATTTTCTTCTATCTATTTCAAAATATTTTTATTTCGATTGACTTCTCCTATCACCCCATTGACACTCGAGAGGGAATCCTTCATTTCACTAATTTTTCTTTAAAAATCTACTGGTCATGCTTGTCTACTATATTTGAAGTGAAGTCACTAACTTCACTTCAAACAGGGAAAATGTAGACACCTAAATTTTTCTTTTGCAATCTTATTGCCAAAACACACGTAAATCACTCTTATTCTTCCCAATTCCATTATAATTAGTGATATTTACTAATTAATTAATTTTCTTGCCACTTTGGTCAGTTAACAAGCACTTCATTGATCACCAAACCTCTTTTCGCATTTAGGATGCCACTTTACGATGAATCATAAGTCAAAATCCTCTTCAAAATAGATAATTAGCGATTATAGGCTAATTAAGCCTATTTTTCCTTGATTTGGTCAATATGCCCTAATATTGACTCAAACCCCTCTTCTAACCACTCAAAATCACCCCATTCACCTCCACAATGTCTCAACAAGCTTCAAAAGCTTATCCTAGCCTTCTAGTTGACCCTAAGCGGTCGATTAAAGCTCCACACCTCTTAATCACTTAGTAATTCACTAATTGTGATTAGCAAGGCCTAATCATGATTAGCAATTCTAATCTAATTTGGGGATTTTAGTCCCACATGCACCAAAATACAATTTTCTCCCAAAAGGAAAACTATAAAAAGAGTGCACCTCATTCCTTTATACTTTACACCATGCTTTGATTTGCATCTCATATAATACATATGATTCATAGTCAAGTTCAAACCCTTTCCTAAAACCTTCAACAAGGTTAGTAGATGAATAATCTAAAGTGACTTAACAAGTCATTTGGAGAGGTCATTTCACCATTATTTGGAGTAGAAATCATAACCATTTTATTGCCCTCTTAGGTCTATTTAGGCCCATGTTATGTAATTAAAGCATATTAGTAGGCATGCTTAATTAGATCTTGCATTGTTTTCATACTAGTTAAGCATTCCCTTTAACTTCTATCTTAATGTTACATTCCTAGACTTAGAATCCTTAACTATTAGGTGGAAATAATGTAAGCCTTCCTTAATTATCTTTTTATTTGCTTTGTAAATTTTAGGGTGCTTTCATCACTAAATGATTTAACCTAAATTGTTTATTATCTCTGGGGTAGTTAATCGTACGTATGACAAAAATTGTAGGGTACCAGGTCTTGATGATGCCAAGGTGTTGGAACAATGTACACGTGCCCCGATGATGATACAAGTAGTGTTTTTGCATTGTTTATGGTTAAAGAGTTCAAATTGGTTTTCACCTTTGGGTAAATGGGGATTCTATAAATAGCTGGTTGATCTTCAAGCAAATGGCCCCTCAAAAATTGCCTCTCATCTTCTCATTTCATAGTTTTAGTCTTTCAGTTCTTAGGAATTCATAGTTTTCATTTGTTGCATGCATAGTTAGTGTTGTTTTGTTGTTTAGAAGCCACATAATCTTCTTGTGCTAGTGTTATTATTATTTCACACAATCAATTGAGATAGGATAGTTTTATTTTCAGTCTAAAGCCATTAGAGTTGTAGGTTTTGTTCGTCAAAAAAGAATAGCTTCAGGTTCTGGACGTTTTGTGTCGTATGACTCATAATAAATCCCACTAGGAATTGCATAAGCCAAGCTCTGTTCTCTTGCGCTATCCCTCTCCTACTCGCATTGTATTCAGTCTACATCCAAAGCTGCCATTGTTCCAATACCTACTTCTATTGATGCTAGCATTACATGCTTTTCTAGATTCACGTGAGCACGAAGGAATGAGGAGATCACACTGAGGGGACAAAGCCACACATAATCGGATTCACCACTGTTCTGCAAAATCCAGGTTCAAGCTTTCAAAGTTCTAGTTAAAATATATCAAATAGAATAGTGAATCATTTCATTTTAGTTAATCTCACTTTTGATATTGCGGGGAAGCTGTGGGGATTGATAGTTTATGAGAAACTATGATTCATTCCTCACTTTTGAGGTAGGATCGAGAGTCTTTCAAATAGATTAGATCAGTTATTTCGTTATTTAGAATAGATTTACAACTGCATAGGCAAGTAGCTATACTCGGCTGCCTTGTTTGTTTTAATTTTGTTATTAGTTTAGTTGTCAATTTCTAGATATTTTAAATAATTGCTCTTTCAATTTCATTCAAATAGTTCATCAAAAAAACAAAAATAGAAGTTATATATATGTTGTAGATATACTTTACATAGTTAGTTTTACTTTGCTTCAGTTAGATTTACATTGTTTCTTTTGTATGACAATCACGGGACCTAGGGAGCCCAGAGAATACGTATTCGAGCCAATCGTGCCTCAACCCAATCTTGTTGTAGCAATAACTGACATAGACCAAAATCTCAGAATTCAAGTCTTCTGAACAACAATAGACCTACAAGAAATTAGCTCATAGTTAAGAGGATTAAACATAGAAGATGACAAAGCGCATACGTTTTGGTCAAACCAGCCAAACTACAGATTACCCTAGATAAATATCCACATTTGTAGAAGGGCTTGAAAAAGAAAACGTTGGTTGTGATCCTTTGGTCCCATGACCGAGACGGAGACATTCTCACTGACATAGACACTAGCTTAAGAATTCAAGTTGCCAGAATGCCTATAAGATACTACGAGAAGTGCATTGCAACTATTAGTTCTAAATATAGAGGCTGAAAAGGCATACGACTCTTTGGATACTAGGGGTTAGGGATTGATTATGCACATGACCATAGGAGGTCCCAACAACCACGAATCTACGGTTGTGATCCATAGGTCCCCTGACCCAATGAGTCCACGAGGTCAATCAGGACGTAGATGTTGGTTTACGCACATTAGTATTTAGATCCCCTCCACTTCCACCAATCATAATATCACAACTATCCTCTTGTTAGACACAACAACTAATCAAGCTAAAGATTTCTGGACTAGACCAGAGAATCACCCATAGAATCCACCATCAGTCCATCATTCATTTTTATGACCCTGTTAGGAGACATATACGAAGCACCCACAGGTTATCTTCCACGTATCCACAACCTATAGATCGAATCATGCTAGAGCTCGATATTGATTGGAGCCTTCGAGAAGTCATCCTCACCAACCGATCTATCATGCTAGTTCAAGTTAGGAGGGCCTTCTTTGCCTTAGATTCATAGATTCCATTAGTGCGTGTCGAAGACATAAGATTACCCAATTAGTTTGTCCATACCCCACGTATATTCCATCCCCCAGTTGTCTCGGCACGACCTCGGGAGGTCGGGTGTGAGGAAGAGTTACTTGTAGATTCCCATGCTCGCTTGTCACTTTTCCATCGTACAAAATTGGTGAACCGAACGTGAATGAAACAGTTCTTCCTCTTTTATTTTCACTTCTTCCATCCACCTTCGCTCTTTCCCATTATTTTATGGGTATTCATATACCCCCGAATATGTCGGGATTCGATGCATATGGCAGACCTCTCCTAGGTCTTGAAGCATACTATGATCAACTGAATAGACAACCATCACCCTCGCTCTCAGCATGGGGTGACAACTATTCAACTAACCGATTGTCAACACAAACTCCACCTCCAAGGACTAGATATAGTTCTTCTTTCCAAATAGAGGAGTTGGATCAGCTCGCTCAAACGCAACAACCAGAGCCTTCAGGCTCGAACAACATGACGTTTACGGGAGAATCTGGTTCGTCTCCTCAGGTGTTGCTTAGACCACAAATTAGTAGACAATCAGATCCATATCTATTTTTAGATGATGAACATTCAGTGTGTTATGCCAGGAGTGAACAATGCTCTCGGAGTATGTACCCACCTATAGGAAGTTTACAAACATGACCCGAGGTCTCGTTTCAAGAAAACACCTCCATACCTCTACCTATAGGAAATGCCCTCGGTGAAACTTGGTAGGGCAACGATCAGTTCATAGCGAGGGTACCACATGCCTATACAACCTTAGGATATACAACAAACACCACTAAGGAAAAATACTATGACTTCACCAAATGAAGTCATCTCACTTTAGTAGAAAAAGTTAGAGGGTTAGAACTTGCTCAAGCAAGTCAAAATTCTCAATTCATATAGGTAGGAAATTCCAATCCTCCATCATCATCTAGCCAAGTAGACCTCCTCATAGGAATAGGCACGTTGGGCATGCCTCCTCAGTATTCACAACAAATGCCAACTAGAACTACGTTTTCTAACACCGTTCGGTGGAAAATATGATACCTCCGTCTAGTACAAAATAATCCATTCTGGGCAATACTCCTCCATACTTAAACATATATTCCAAGTCACCACAAGGAGATATGTTCTCTTCTCCTGGCATGTTCACTCAACCACAAGGATTTCCTTATGTCCCTGCAAATGCATACGCTACACCATATCAACAACCCATTCCACCTCCACCCCCTCAGCAGGCACCATCGATGGTCGAAACCTATGCGATAGGAACTTATTCAGAATATTTGAAAGAACCCTTAGACTTCACTATACGAAGCGTCATGCTTCCAAGACCTCTTCGATTTTCCCAAATACAAAGGGAAGGAGACCGAATGCACACATTAAGGCCTATGCCCTGACCATTCGAGAACTGCTCCTTGGGATGGGGTTGTTGCTTAAAATATTCCCCAAAACTTTAGAGGGCATCGCCCTCGATTGGTATTCTGAGAATACGAAGCTTCCATCCATTCATTTAAACAACTTGTTTCAGAGTTCATCAAGGTGTTTGACATGAACAAACTATTGAGAACAGGAATCAGGGAATTCTTGCACATTAAGCAAGAACACAATGAATCTGTTGCTCATTTCATCCAGAGATGGCGTACGAGTCCTCTATTCTTTAGCAAGTGCTCCAAACATGGACCAGATGGAACTATGTGATTTATTCCTTCATTCTCTCAGCAAGAGAGGTAAAGGAAGAAGTCAGAAGTTCCCACTAAGGACTTACGATGAAGTACTTGAGAGCGCCCTCCGAATAGATCAAGCGTGATAGATAGCGGTCACAAGACGTATGGAACAAATGGGAGGTTAATCCCCTGACCAAGAATACTCTGACTTATCCTACTACCACAAACGTCAATCAAGGACCTAAAATCCTTAACAAAAATTGTGGCGTAACAATAGATGGAGTAACTGACCAAAAAAAAAAAACAAATGTTGTAAATGCTCCCTTCGATTAACAATCAACGAAACAACAACTTTACCCTGACAATCAACTCGGTGGATTTTAATCATCCACAACAACAACAAAAAAAGGTAGACCCGGACACGGGGTCAAGTCAAAATTCAAGCTGGATATCAAACCAAAACCAAAACCAAAACCAAAACAAAAAAATGTAAAACTTTAATAGTCAGCGGTTTAATCGAGTTTTGGACCACAATACGTGCCAAACCAACAACCTAGGAATTCTGATCCCAACTCGTATTGTGGTTTCCAAAATTTGAGGCCATGACACTAGGACTTGCCGTGATTACAATAAGTTCATGCAACGTTTGCCAGAAGAACAAAGACAACTTTTCATAGATATGTTCTTAGCAGATCCTGCATCACCTGCACCAAATACTTTCACGGGAGCAATCTCCCCTCAAAATGCTCCCCTCAAGATCTTGATGATCCACTCCCAAATCATGATAAATTAAATCCAAAAGGGATGAACAAGAGTGTTGATGATAGGAAACAATGATCATGAAGCCTCGACTTCGCTAAATCCACCTGTCGCACCACAATTAGGAAATCAGCTATGACCCAAGATAGTCGGTTTAGTGGAGTTAGACCTTTGAACTACATGTGGAAGCCATAACGAGGACACGAGTATTCCTCTCGGCCAAGTCAAGTTACCCGCTAGAACATAGATAACATTCAATAACCATTAGTAAAACCCGTAGGTGCCTATGATTTAATTAATGACCTAACAAAGACCTTCTCTCATATCTCCTTTTTGGACTTATTGAAGAACTCTCCTGCCCATAGGGCTGCTCTTTTAGAAGCATTAGGTTTAGGTCATTTAATTAACATCACTCCACCTCCGAAACACAAGTAAACCATATAGACTTTGATATTCACCCTCGGGGCAGCCGGATAGGGATACCGAGTTTAT
The DNA here is from genome assembly GCA_018340775.1 of Taxus wallichiana var. yunnanensis. Classification (NCBI taxonomy): domain Eukaryota; kingdom Viridiplantae; phylum Streptophyta; class Pinopsida; order Cupressales; family Taxaceae; genus Taxus; species Taxus wallichiana. The sequence goes on along the minus strand of CM031235.1, from coordinate 278,816,434 downwards.
ATTTGACATAAACAAAATGCCAACAGATGTTGAGATTGCACGAAGAGGTGATCGGCCTTACATTTACAAGTGTGGGTTTATAACAATTACGTTAAATGCGCAATGGTTGATGATGGGGCAGTAGTTAACATAGTTCCCTTCTCTTTCCTTCAAAAGCTAGGGTATGGAGAAACAAATTGTTCCACGACTCGGAATACGCTAAGAGGCTATGATAGCCTTAAAGCCACTTCGATTGGAACTATAATACTACCAGTCACCTTAGGACCCAAAACAATCCTCACTGAGTTTTATATTATAGATCAGGAAACCAACTATAATATGATCCTCGGCCGACCATGGATACACCGTATGAAGGCAATCCCTTCTACGTTATTTCAGGAAATAAGATTCCTACACTTGGGAAAGGTATTCATAGCAAAAGGTGATCGAAACCATTTGATATACACCTAGTCAGACCTGAAGAAAAGACCAGGCATTCACTCTGAGTTTGAACTCCCAACAAACCAACTTAACAAACCAACGACTCAAAACCGGAAGAAAAGTTGGTACCTACAATGAACTTAGAAGTTACTGAACCTAATCAAGAATATCCCAGCCCTCAAAGATGAGGCTAACATTGTAGAAACAGTATCATTAGGAACTACTGCAAAAATTGTGAATTTTCTAGAATAGGATCTACCAATTTTCCTGCCATTTGATTATGTAGGTATGGGATATACCCTAGGAGTTGGTTCTCTCCAGTCAGAAGAACTCTGCATGGTAGAAGTAACCGAAGCAGAAGAAGTGGACGTAGCAAATGTCCCAACATCCATCTTCCCAAGTAAATATTGGACTCTCCATTTTGATGGAGCTAGATGTCGTTATGGGGTTGGGGCAGGTGTGATCTTTACTTCTCCCGAGGGAAAGATCTTACCATTCACCTTTAAACTAAATTTTGAATGTACAAACAATGGCGTTGAGTACGAAGCCCTCCTCCTTGGCCTCATCTTAGCTAAGAGGCTCGGTGTTAATGACATCAGGGTGTTAGGAGACTCTCAATTAGTAGCAAACCAAGTCTCTGAGGTGTATGAGACTAGAGCTGAACATTTATAACTCTACAAAACAACAGTATTAGATTTGAGCAAAGGATTTAACTTCATATCAATTGAAGCAATCCCGAGAACAAAACCTTCTCTGCAGATTCGATAGCAACCTCAGCTTCACGTTTCACTCCAAGCAGTGAGTTGGAAGACACCCGTTTCATGGTATCCCTTCAATCTTGAACCATTAGTAAAGAAAATGTCAAACCCTCTTTTAAAACATAGCTGAGAATACATCTACTATCTTAGATCACGTTGATAGTGATAGAGCCACTCTTGATTACTTAAATGCCTATGCGAGTTACATCTCACCCATCACGTGGTGGATTTGTCCTTAATCCCACATTCGTCTTCTTACTTTGGAAATCCCATGATAGAGCTTCCCCCACAAAAGGAGCTCGACATATACACGTGATAGAGAATGGAGAAGATCTGGAACTACCTCCAGCCCCACCTGAGTTTGAAGAAGGTAATGCTTCTTTAATCGAGAAGAAACAATTGATATTAACATCGGAATGGAGGAAGAACCGAAGATCTTAAAACTAGGATCTTCGTTAACTCCAGAAGAGATAGAAATACACACTCGAATCCTCAGAGAACATCAAAAGGCTTTTGCATTTAATTATAAAGAAATGATGGGAATTGCACCACACATCACGGTACATAACCTCGTCACCAAATCAGATGCAAAGCCAATTAAACAAAAATCAAGACCAATGAAACCCAAGGTAGCTCTCATGGTGAAGGAAGAAGTAATGAAACTTCTCCAAGTAGGGTTCATCAAACTAGTTGATTACTCTCAGTGGGTATCTAATATCATTCCCATTCTCAAAAAGAATGGGAAGATACGCATCTGCATAGACTTTCGAGACATTAACAAGGCATGTCCCAAGGATGACTTCCCATTACCATCCATTGACGTCATCGTTGATGCAATGCTGGATTTGAGCTTTTGTCTCTCATGGATGGATTCTCGGGATATAATCAAATCAGAATATCCAAACAAGACCAAGCCAAAACTACGTTTATAACTCCTTGGGGAACTTATTGCTACGTTGTTATGCCATTCGGTCTCAAGAACGTTGGTGCTACATACTAGTGGGAAATGACATATATATTTCATGATCTTATTCATAAAATCATGGAATCCTATGTAGATGACTTGTTGGCTAAAGCCAAGAAGTGTTGTGATCACCGGAAGTGCTCCGCATCATTCTTTCACGTTTGATAGAATACGGAGTCACACTAAACCCAGAAAAATGCATATTTGGTGTGACGGGGAGGAAACTCTAGGTTACATTATATCATCATGAGGATTGATGTAGACCCGAGCCAAAATCAGGTTGTTCTTGAAATGATCCCACCTTGGATGAATCTAGAATTAGTCATTTCTTGGGAAACTCGGTGCAATCGAAGATTCATCCCGATTTAAGCTTTCCATTCATCGATCAACAATCTACTCAAGAAAGATTATAGTATCGATTGGGAAAAAAATAATGAGGCTTTGAAGTAGTTAAGCGTTTCTTGTTGTCACCACCTACGTTAATGCCTCTAAGCGAGACCGCCCTTTAATCTTATATTCATGAGCTACGATGTCTCGCTTAGCTGCATGTTGGCTCAAGAAGATGATGATAAATGAGAACGTGTGATCTATTTCATTAGCTGAACATTACTCGATTATGAAATGCGTTATACGCAAGCAGAATGAGAATGCCTTGCCATAGTCTTTACAACCAAATGCTTAAGACATTACATGCTAAATCAAGAAACAAGGGTCATTGTAAAAATAGACCATTTACGAACTTTCCTCACGCAAGGGTCCTTGTCTAAAAAGGTTGGATGCTTTATAACCTTAATGGGTGAATTCGAATTAACTTTTGTAAACCAAAAGTCCGTTAAGGGACAAATCATTGCAGATTGGTTAGCTGATAACCCGTTAGACGGAGGTGATCTAGTAGATCTAGATTTTCCCGATGAATGCATATATTACATCGAAACCAGACCTCCTATCTCTGAATGTCCTTGGTATACTGATATTATTAATTATATCATGGACCATGCATATCCAGAAGGTGCTACACTGCAACAAAGAAGGTGGTTACGCATTATCGTAGCTAAATACGTTATTATAGAACAAGTGCTCTATCGTAAGGCTTTCGATGGAATGCTTCTAAGGTGTGTTGACACAGAAGAATCCAAGAAGATTCTCTATGAATCTCATAGTGGAATATGTGGAGGCCATTTTGGAGGTCATGCCACCACCACAAAATACATCGGATGGGCTATTTTTGGCCCACTCTAGAACATGACGTAGTAGAGTTTGTATGTCAAGTGCCATAAATGTCAAGAATTTTCCCACGAGATTCACATGTCGGCACAAGCTCTACAACCAATCGCTACTCCATGGCCCTTTTCTACATGGGGCCTAGATTTGATAGGGAAATTCTCTCCCTCATCGACATGAGATGGCCATAACTTCATAATCACGGCCATGAGTATTTTACCAAATGGGTAGAGGCTATGCCTCTCACCCTTTATACCAGTTCCGTGATCGCAAGTTCATTTTAAACCAGATCATTTGTAGGTGGTGTCCCACAAATCATTATCTCAGATAATGGTACTTCCTTTAAGAATGATGAAGTCCATGAGCTATGCAGTAAATTTAAAATAAACCATCATACGACCTCCCTGTATTACCCTCAAGCCAACGGACAGGCTGAAGCAACAAACAAAACATTGAAAGCTATTCTCCTTAAAATGGTAAAAGAAAACAAATGAGATTGGCATTTAAAGTTATATCCGGCCTTGTGGGCCCACCGAACCTCAATAAGAACACCAACAGGAGCAACTCCTTTCTCATTGGTATTCGGAGCAGAAGCAGTTCTCCCACTTGAGGTTGAAATACCCGAGTCTCGCATCTCACTACTGAGGATTACGGATGAAGAAGCTTATAGAGAAGCACGTCTCTCCAACTAGAAAGCCTAGATGAGGCAGGTTAGATGCTGAACAATGGCATAGAGTCTATGTTGACCGGATGTGCGGTAGTATAATAAAAAGGTCTATGAATGAGATATATATGAAGGAGATCTAGTTCTAAGACTAGACAACCGGATCGATAAAAAGACCGGTGAAGGAAGGAAATTTCGGCCCAAATGGTTGGGCCCATACCGAGTCATGAAAGACTATGGAAATGGTGCATATCTCTTATGTACACTGGAAGGTGAGGAATTTAATGAAACAGTCAATTCCTTGCATCTTAAATGATTCTATGCATAAGCAACCAACACTACTTGTATAATTATATCTACATTGCATCTTCATGTAGTTAGGTTCATTTTGTCCATTCGTTTCGTAAAATTTTGTGATCAAGGAACTTATTCTCAAAGCAATTCATTACAAACTTCTGATGGTATTGGCATAATCCTTCCAATCATACTTCTTCATTTTCATAACATCATCACCATTTTAGAATCATTTCATCAATATAAAGCTAGATATGACAAAGTCTTAATGGTAACCATACCAAGGTCTGCATGCTTGTTCTCACTTTTGGTTTCTTCCTAGGATAGGTGTCTTGCCTATGGTCTATTCTAGAAGCTTCATAGTGTCACATCTATCCCGTATGTATATCTCTTTGGAAATAAGAACATACTGACATTTTGCTCAAATAAATAAGTCAAATATAGATCAAACAGAAAATTTTATTTTTACACATTTCCTTGCCCTACCAACCTTCGGTGATGAGCTTGCATCTCTTACTAGTGACGTAGGGTTGGGAAAGGATGGGAATGCCCTTACTCGCCTATGCCTTGTCCATGGTGATAAGCCCATGCTTCTTACTAGTAGCATGGGGCAAGGTGTGGGGGTCCTCTTGACAATAAACGTTGAAGGTCATAAGCAAATAGTTCAAATAAACCTTTGAAATCTTGAGTCAAAAACAAATGAATCAGATGTCCAAAATTCAAGAGAGCTCAAAACCCCGAAAACCAGATTTTGTCTACCATGTGGCCATCTACGGATCTAAGTCTAGATAAACCACAAAGCAAGTGCATTCTAAACTATGGAGTCACTTGAGTAGAGTAGGTTTGTAGCATCCTAATTTGGTTCCACCAAATCTTTGTCTATCTCTCATCACTACCATTCAACAAATTTCATAGCTTGTGCCCTTTCTAGCTCTCGGTGGTGAGCCCTCGCATCTTACTAGTTGCGTGGAGTTAGGAGTGGGGCAAGTTCATCTGCTCATCATACCGGTTTATCATCTCATTTTGTCAAAACAAATATGAAGTACGGAAAATTGCTTATAGAAGCTAAAGTTCAAAATCACATTGTGTCTGCATTATCATATATCAGCATCACGAAATACAAAAAGAAAGAAAGCATTTGTATCATTTGTTCTCCATTGCATACATTCTGAAAAGCATATAAAAACAACATTATAATTTACATGTGGAAATGAATCACAAAAACCTAGATACAAGAGTCTGATCTAAAAAGAATATATATATATATATATATATATAATCAAGTTTCTGTACAATGCCATCATGCTAGGCATGGTCAAAATGCTCAATGAGCCAGGAAATACAAAATAAATCATATAAACAATCTAAGAGAGCCAAGTGGCCTCTCAACCCCTATGAGACCCCTCTGAAGGTGCATGACCACGTCACAGGACTCGGCTATGCCGGCGCTCACGAATGCTTGAGGGCTCACGGTCCCGAGGAGCAGCTGCGGCCCTCGGCTTGAGAGTGACTCCTCATCAGGCGCTCTGTTGTCCTATACCAGCCAACTCGGTATGGAGGGTAGTCACCATCTTGGCCACATGCCAGATAGGGGAAAAAAATGTCGTATGCCTGCCTACCAGGCTTTGAAGGCTCCCCTGCATCCACGGATAGCTCGGCGTGAGTCCTCTCCATGGGGATCATCAGGGTATCAGTGCATACCCAGTGAATCAGGTCTCGCCACTCATCAGCAGTCTCTGTAAGCAAAGGAGAAAACAAATTAGAAATAATCAAAGATAAAAACAAAAATAAACAAAAGGAGAGATAGCAACTAAGGCAATCCTAACTAGAAACAAACATTAAAGAGAAGGATGATAACTCACTCGGATCTCGGGCCTCCAAGAGGGATCCCTAGGATCGGCGCACACCACCGAGATGCCACCTGGCTTGGTGATGTCCTCCTCCATGTGCAGGGGGCATGACATAGCATCTGCTACGGACTCATCCTCCCCACCTAGGTCCTGAGAGGAAGGTGGCTCCTCTGAAACTAGAGTCACCCTCTCTGCACTCTGCTCTGCCCTCTCGGCTGTAAGATATCTTGAGTGTCATGCCACTCGGGATCGTTGTCCTCCTCTCCACCGACTCGCTGACCTCAGCCTCGGTCTCCTCCTCTGTCTCTCCCCCTGTGAACTCCTCGGACTCGGAGTCTATATCAATGGGGTCATCGCTTTGTGTGGGCGGGACCGGTGGCAATCTGAAGTAAGGGTGCCTGAGGAGCACCGGCTCTCCCTCGAGTGCGTACTACCCACCTAGCTGCAATAGGGACACCAGGAGTAACAATGGTCCAACCCCGGCCTCTAGGACCTCCCCTAGCCTCCCTGGGCGATCGAATACTTTGGCACCACTAGGGGGAGCATACCGACGTAAGGAAGGCCAAACTGCTGAGGCACTCGATCAAAGGGTGTGTCTCCACCTTCCCCATCCTGTCCACAAGCTGCCCTGTGGTAGAGAAAGAGATCAAAGTGAGGGTCTCCTCACCCCACAACCCTGCCATGGCCTGATAAGGTGTGGCCTCCATATCATCAGTAGTAGGGGGAGGTGGATTGGTGGTGGGGTGCTCTAGCAGCGACATATCTATCCATCTGGCTGCCCTCACGGCTCGGGATCGCCACCTCTACACCTCTCCCATAAGGGATGATACGCTCATAGACCCAGCTCATAACTAGGGTCGGATGGCTCAAAGACTGTCCCTGTAAGTGAACCACCGGTACAAATCATGATAGGTGGTCCCAGAATATCGGCTCCCAGGCATAAATCCGGCCATGTGCCTCAATCTGTGTAATAATGGGGGACCAACAATAAAGTAAAGTGTCTCCTCCCTTGTCCCCGATCAATCTCGAGGCAAGGATCCCCATAATGGCCTGACGAATCAAGGGGATAGGCAAGGCTAGGAATAGAACGGACCCTCACCCCCTTCTTCGAACTAGTGGAGATAACTGCGTCTCCCATGTATGAAGCCCTTTGTCTTGCTATCGAGCCCGTGACCTGCTTTGTCTCAAGTGTAAGTCGTCTCCGATGATCGGGACCCCCAAGATATGGTAGACATCCTCCAGGGTGATAGTCCACTCACCCACTGACTCTGGAAATGGAAAGTGTTCGATCGGCATCCCAATATGAAAACAAGTCACAAAGTAGTATGTGACTAGAAGGTGCAACATGCGGGACCCGTGTGATATACACGATATACCGGCCCTCTGAAGAGTGTCTGCTCATCTGAGAAAGTGCATCAACAACTGCTTTGGAAGCCGATCACACTCTCTCTCTCGGCTCCATCGATATATTCCTCCTTACATACTTTACACCCAAAAACATGCAAAAAGGAGTAAGTTAGTATTCAAATCACATTGGAAAAATCATTAAAACATATAAGAATGCTAGAAATGCAAAAATGAATTCAAACAAGTATTATTTTGGCATTTATGTAAAGGACCGCCACCTGAGCAGGGCGGCGGTTCCGTAACCACCCGCCTTAAAGGTGGCGGTCTGTAACCGCCACCCTGATCGGGGGCGGCGGTCGTGTAACGTCGCCCACCTTGCTCGGGGCGGTCGTGTCCCAAATTTCGCATGGGTCACGTGCCCTAAAAACCTAAAAACACAAAAAAAGACTATTTTGACTAAAACAAAGCCTACCCATTAGGCGCCCCCTAAGTGACCCTATTAAAACTAACATTTTCAAAAATAATCCCCCATGATAAAGATTTCATCATTTTAACATTTTGGGGATAAAAACGTTAAATCAAGAAAAACTAACTTGTGATCTCGCGGGTCGATGTTCGCTCGTGGAGGCATGATCACTATCTCGTCATGAACGTTTTGACTATACTCTCATCAAAAACCGTCACCAGTGGGTCCCAGAGCTCAAAATCAATCAAATCAACACGCACAAATGAATAGGAAAATGGGCCCATTTTTACATATATAGCATCTTGACTTGTTTTGAATGCCCCCTTTTCACAGGTTTGGAGCGCAGCATGAGGAGGTAAGTTCTTATCCCCATGAATGGTAAGTCCTCATTTCATATTATTTTAGTATTTATTTTTGATTTATTTTATCTATCTGCACTTGAGTCCTCTTTTCATTTTGTAGGTAGCGGGAATTTTGGATGGCGTCATTTCGACACACGGACGTGTCAGGTATAATTTCTAACCTCCCATTTTGGGACCGCCATACTCGGACCCACCATTTTACGCCTCTTCATGGCTAAAATGCTTCTCGAGGGGGCAATATGTACGTACCCAAAATTGTAAGTGCTTTGCGCTTTGGAACAATGTTACACGTGCCCCAATGATGATACTGAGTCTCCTCATAAGGTGTTCGGGATCGGAAAAGCTCTCCAAGTATGCGTTAACATCCCGCATGTCCCACTTAGCCCCTGTGTGCTTTGTTTTTCTCTTCTCCCCTCTTTTCTTTTTTGGTCTTGATTCTGAAACCGCCGCCCACAGGTGGCGGTCTCGTGACCCCTTGAGCAGGCGGCGGTCTGTAACCGCCGCCCTGCTCAGGGCGGCGGTCCTTCACGCATTTTCTAGAATGTTCTTTTTAATGTGACTCATGTAAAATTTCAACGTTTACCAGACTTTTTTCACCACCTTTGCTCGTATTTATGATTCTGGTTCCCTGGAATAGTGTTTTTGCATTGTTTATGGTTAAAGAGTTCAAATTGGTTTTCACCTTTGGGTAAATGGGGATTCTATAAATAGTTGGTTGATCTTTAAGCAAATGGCCCCTCAAAAATTGCCTCTCATCTTCTCATTTCATAGTTTTAGTCTTTCAGTTCTTAGGAATTCATAGTTTTTCAGTTGTTTCATGCATAGTTAGTGTTGTTTTGTTGTTTAGAAGCCACATAATCTTCTTGTGCTAGTGTTGTTATTGTTTCACACAATCAATTGAGATAGGATAGTTTTATTTTCAGTCTGAAGCCATTAGAGTTGTAGGTTTTTTTCGTAAAAAAGAATAGCTTCAGGTTCGGATGTTTTTGTGTGTATGACTCATGATAAATCCCGCTTAGGAATTACATAAGCCAAGCTCTGTTCTCTTGCGCTATCCCTCTCCTACTCGCATTGTATTCAGTCTACATCCTAAGCTGCCATTGTTCAATACCTACTTCTATTGATGCTAGCATTACATGCTTTTCTGGATTCACGTGAGCATGAAGGAATGAGGAGATCACATTGAGGGGACAAAGCCACACACAATCGGATTCGCCATTGTTCTGCAAAATCCAGGTTCAAGCTTTCAAAGTTCTAGTTAAAATATATCAAATAGAATAGTGAATCATTTCATTTCAGTTAATCTCACTTTCGATATTACCGGGGAAGCTATGGGGATTGATAGTTTATGAGAAACTATGATTCATTCCTCACTTCTGAGGTAGGATCGAGAGTCTTTCAAATAGATTAGATCAGTTATTTCGTTATTTAGAATAGATTTACAACTACATAGGCAAGTAGCTATACTCACTTGCTTGCCTTGTTTGTTTTAAATTTGTTATTAGTTTAGTTGTCAATTTCTAGATATTTTAAATAATTTCTCTTTCAATTTTGTTCAAATAGTTCATCAAAAAAACACAAAAATAGAGAAGTTATATATGTTGTAGATATACTTTACATAGTTAGTTTTACTTTGCTTCAGTTAGATTTACATTGTTTCTTTTGTATGACAATCATGGGACCTAGGGAGCCCAGAGAATACGTATTCGAGCCAATCGTGCCTCAACCCAATCTTGTTGCAGCAATAACTGACATAGATCAAAATCTAGAATCAAGTCTTCAGACAACAATAGACCTACAAGAAATTAGCTCATAGTTAAGAGGATTAAACATAGAAGACGACAAAGCGCATACGTTTTGGTCAAACCAGCCAAACTACATATTACCCTAGATAAATATCCACATGATTGTAGAAGGGCTTAAAAAAGAGAAAATGTTCGGTTGTGATCCTTTGGTCCCCCATGCCCAGACACAGGAGACATTCTCAGCGACATAGACACTAGCTTAAGAATTCAAGTTGCGAGAATGCCTATAATACTACGAGAAGATTACTGTTATTATTCTAAATATAGAGGCTGAAAAGGCATACGACTCTTTGGATACTAGGGGTTAGGGATTGATTCTACACATGACCATAGGAGGTCCACAACAACCATGAATCTACGGTTGTGATCCACACGAGTCCCTGACCCAAGCGAGTCCATGGTCAATCAGACGTAGATGTTGGTTTACGCACATTAGTATTTAGATCCACTCTCCACTTCCACCGATCATATCGCACAATTATCCTTACTAGACACAATAGCTAACTAATCAAGCTAAGGATTTATGGACTAGACGAGAGAATCGCCCATAGAATCCATCATATCCATCATTCATTTTCATGACCCTATCGGAGACATATACTGAAAGCACCCACGAGGTTATCTTCCACGTATTCCCACAACCTATAGATCGAATCATGCGAGCTTGATTCGATATTGATTGGGATGAACCAAAGTGGATAGCATAGGCTAAAGTGTACCCCCCAATGTGGCTATTTTTGTATGCTTATGTTCCTTAAGATCTTCTACTCACGGTATTTTGTGGGTTTATGCATTGTCTTTTTATCTACTCCTATATGAGGTGTGGACCTTGAAACTACTTGATATTCATTGTAAAATTGATTAATCCTTTAAAACCCTAGATAGGCAAGAAGTCCTACAAAACAAACATTAGGTTGGTTATGGGTACCTTTGTGCACCATCGACATTTACACTACTCCAAAGAGGGCCCAAACCACACATAGTTCTCACCTAGCATGTGATCTATATAATATATGTAACCAAATAGATAGTCATGATCTTACAACAATATGATTGTACTTGCACTTTTTCCCTAGCTTGACTTGGAGTGATGATATGTTCATTGTATTTGCATATACAAGAGGATTAATTCCCTAGAAATAGTATGCAAATTAAATGGAGCTCAAGTGAGTATTGGAATATACTTGCTTTTGATTTATCTTAGTGTATGCTCATGAGGATCTTTGGGTGTCAAGTATGTATGATATCCTCCTTGATAATGGATGAAATGACTAGATTATATATGCGTTCCAAATATGGAAACCTCAAATAAGGATGACTAGGAATGAAAAAGGAATTTGAGTTATAAAATGGTTCGTTATAGGAGGGACTAAAGTGGCAAGGTCAACCCATAACATACAAGAGTTATGGCCCTCCCTATCTACTATGGTCCTGGATACTTGTGGGAGTGATCTGGAAGTTAAGATTATAATGTGGGAGGGTATATCCCTGATTTGATGGAGTAATACGGTTTTGTGCGAACATATTGTTTTTGTGTGCAAGTAAAAATGAGTGATATATATCTAGGGATAAGATTATTATTTAAGTTAGACAAGTGTGGACTAGTGCAAAAGCATTGTATAATTTATATTGTTCTTTAGACATGAATTACTAAAATGAGTATCTAAACCTAGCTTAAAATGAGGGAAATGTAGACACCTAAATTTGGTATTTATCACTTGATAATGTCAATAAAGGCTTAATCCAAAAATCATGAGTCACAAACTTATTTTGATCATAATTGTTATATACCTAGTCCTTTCGGTCTTTCTCTCCTAATTGCACTTCTCAATCGTTTATAGAAAATCTCACATAAGTCAAAAGTGATATAGTCATCCTAATGTACAAACACACAAAACTTTAGAACACTTCACTCCCATTCTATACAAAAACACATAACGTTTGGTATGAAAGTATTAATTTTTTTTTACGGCCACCCAAGAGTAAATTTATCGATTTGATATCATTTATGGGTTAGTATTATTTTAAAATTACACCTATAAAAACCTATATAAGAAAGTAAAATACACTCATTTACACACTTGGAAATATGACAATGATGAATGACCTTTAACACAATATATTTCTCTCTCAAAAACTCAATAAAATTCACATCTCTAATCTCATTCTTACCATCAATAGAAATTCCTATGTTAACCTCCTCTCCAACTAGTTCAAGCTTAACTTGTAAGAAGAAATTTTATCTCTTGGGGTTCCATATAGGAATACATGCCTCATTTTCAATTTTAAAATTATGATTTTCCTCCACCGCATGTATTATACCCATCTTAGGAAACTTTGTAGTGTATTTAAGAAACGTTGGACCAAGTTATAGAAATTTATGAATCTTGTTTCTAAGCACTTTCATCTAAATTTTGACCTATAAGGAAATAACATGAACTATGACTTCACCATTGAAGTTAGTAAGTTATATCCTTACACTTTGAAAAACACCTTTGTTTCTTTATTTCCATATAAATGAAAAAGTTTCAATCGAGATAACATACCAAATCTTATGCAAATAAAAAGATAAAAATAATATTAGATAATGTTAGCATATGGATTTGCATGCATGAAATGAAATACAATAGTAAGGGAATGAAGTCCCTCCTCAATGAAGGTGAGGTTTACTTTATTGAAAACCAAAAGGTATTTACATTTGTAAATTCAAAATTGTATGTGGGGGATGTTTTGGAACATCAAATGGAAATAAATGTGAATGATGGAGATGAAATGGAATGAAGGAAATAAATGGAAGGAACATGCAATAGTTAGGTAAAAGCAGAGCCTAATATCACATATAGAGAACAATGAATAACTAACTCAAATAAAGTGGAGTTTGAATCACCTAAACAAGAACAAGTAAAAGGGAATGCACACGAGCAAGTAAATATCAAAGCTTGATCATTGTGAACAAGAACAACATATTAATAACATTGACAATAAGATCAAAGACAATATTTGCATGCAAGATTTAAACACTAACATATAATGAACATAATAACATCAAATGCTACAAGAGATAATGAATGGGACACAAAGTTCATATTTTATTAACTCCAAAATGTCTTCACAAAAGAACACAAAGTTTCTTTCTAAAAAAAGATTGCACACAAAAGTTTCTCAAAATCACCCTTACAAATGAGCCTCTAACTTTCTTTATAACCCAAAATTTGGTTACAAAGTAGTTAGGGTTTACATGAATAGGTCATCTTAAGTGATTTTGAATTTTTCAACCAACTTTAAAAAGTAACTTGGAAATAGGAATCACTTAAGTTATCAAAAGTTCACCAAAAGTGAGTTTAACAATAACATCACTTTAAAATACCATTTTAAAACATATAGCAATACCCAGTACCTTATCCGTTAAAGTGGGGTCCACCTATCTCAACTGTATGAGAAATGGACTCTCCCACTTCTAAATAATAGAAAGCTATCTCCTCATCCCAAAATTGAAATTAGGGTCCGCCACCTTTACCGAGTTGAAAAGATCTATTTGAACATCTTCTCAGAGGTTCACTTGGTTTAAGCATAACCTCAAAAACACCTGCGATTCCAAAATTCTACTTGGCATACCATTTAGATTGACCATTTTTGATTGAGCATTCTCAAACAAGTTCCTCAATTTGATACAACGTTCCATTGAAGCAGAAGAGAAATTGATGACAAGAATGTACATGTCTTTGAACAATTGTGAGAATTGTTCTTCAACATGTTCTGATGAATGCCTCTAATTATTCTTATTCACAAGATCACAAGGGATTTCAGCTATGAACTCTGAATTGAGGCAAGTGAAGTGAAGGCTTCACTACATATTCTCTCGTAATGAATCATATAATCTTCGAGAAGTGTCTTCCATGACTTGAGATGTAGACACCAAGAAAGTGTGTCCCTCAACATTCGAATTCAAGGATCCCTTCAATGGCTAGAGTTGTAGATTTCATACTTGTCATTTTTTTTAGATTAGGAAATATCTCATCCAGATTTGACATGTTAGAAGGAAAAGATTCCTTAAAAGAAAGGATTGGATCTAGGTATGCACTAATGTCTTTATGGAGCTTTACGGTTGCTTTGATTGTCTCTCTCCCAAAGATGAGAATTTTGAAATCTGGTATTTAGTAACATGGCCCAAAGTGTTTACTTCTTTTAACGAGTTGAGTGTTTCCTAGTTGGGGGCAGCCTTTGCATCGAGATACTAGAAAAGTGAGGGATATTGGATTTATCGGATGTTGAACATAATCCACCAACTCACTATTTTCTGCCTTGAGTTGAGATTTCGAGATTTATATTTCTCAAACCTTCTTAGAACAATATCCATGGAATCTTGATCCATTGCTATGTAATTTTCAAATGTAGAATTCCCAAGTCCAAGCTTGTATACGTCATAGTCGGTGGGTGTTATGGAATTACATTCTTTGTCAACTTGTGGGATAACAAGATCCGTAAATTTGTTTCCATCTTCATCCACCATTATTCTTGAGAACACTTTAGGCTTCTTGGGTATGACATCATTTGAAATCTTGAAAAGGGCATCGAAGTCAATATCAATTGTCTTTACAACCCTCTTCCTTTTCTTGATTTCACAATCAATGAAGAATGGGTCTCCTTCACCAATTCTAGATACTGAGAATCCTAGAGTCCAAAGCAACATCCACATTGTCCTCAATATCATTAGATTCTACAAGAATCCTTTCCACAACTTCAATCTCCAAAGAAATAACTTTGATATCAACCTCAAGGAGACCTTGAGAAACCTCTTCATGAACTAGAGGTTCAGAAGCATTTGGTATTTGGACCACTTGCACTTGAGTAGACTCTTATGCATGACATGGATTAGGAGTGTTGGTTATGAGCTTCCTTAAAATATCAACAACGCGAGTAGAGGAGTCTCTACTTGAATTGAAAATCCCTTATACACGTTCTCTTCCTTCACTAGGGCCAATACCCTTGGATGTTTCTCCTAGTGACACCTTCTTTGGAGAAGTGGATTTGGGCAACCACTCTTTTCTTGCTTGATATGTATGAGTAGATGGCATGGAGGTTGATTGAGAAGAGGTTTTAGTTGATTGGAGGCCTTCTCATGTTGTAAATTTCGTGATCCTAGGGTATGAACTTTGATTGATGGTAACTTTACAAGTTCTCGTTCATACTAGGCTATGCTCCTTTCAAGAATTGGTTGATTATGTTATCAAGAGAAAATTCATCTCTTTTAGTCCAATCAATTCGGGGCAATGGAGTAAAGGAAATGAAATCATATGAGGGATCAATAACATCTTCACCATCATCCAATAATGAATTTAGAGGATCTTTGATGTGGAAAGCCTTGATCTGAGCAAGGGTCAAGTGGGAAAATTCTCGCCTTCTTACTTCGTGTTCATCTGAACAGGCAGCCCGAAGTCTTCCATGGTGGGATTATGTTGGTACTTTGCTCCAAGAGCCTTTTACATGTATCCATTGATGTCAAATTGGGATCTCTTCACAAATGGATGTATGGTAATGAGAGAAAACTCCTTCTCCATGAGTTGTGCACTGAAGAGATTCAGACATTGGAATTCCCCAATTTGGATTGGGAAATGGATTCATGAATAATGTTTGTCATTGAGAAGACAATGAACTTGGAAAAGTTTCCACGCAAGCTCCATTAATGCCCACTTATCACTAAAATACTTGGGAAGCTTCCATGGAGTGCCTATAAATCCGCTCACGTGAATGTAGGAAAAGGATGGGAATTGAATAAACCATGTTCCCCACTAAGAAATGACAGCCATGACATCTTTGGAGAATATTTATTTTGTATTCCTATTCAATTTTTAATCATGCGGAAGGTGAAAGCATCATTAAATCTCTTGAAGTGATGAGAACTAGTCTTGAAACTCAATGTGGATAATAGTGGAAAGCATTATTTGATGGACCCATGACACCTTTCGTTTCTAGCCCCAAGAATAGCTTCTTTATAGCCACTTTGCACAAGTTAGATATGATGTCGTGTAGAAATGCCCAATCATCTTCACTTTGATCAATTGTTTGTGAAGAGTGTCACTAATGATGGTTTCCCAATCTACAAATTCCCTCTTTGCGTAAGGATTATACGGATGTGATACATCCATGGGTTTAAAATCTTGGTAGAGGCTAGACCAAAGACTCCTCGGAAGAGTGATCATATAAATGATTTCCTCCACGAATTCAACTCGATACTGATTCCTTGGGAAGCCGATCAACACGAGGCCTCTTGGTCACTAGCTAATTGACCATCTTGTTCCACTGAGGGTTCTTCATCCCAAAAATCTTGTTTGAATTTTGAGTGATGCCAACATTCTCAAGGAAATTAGGGATGTTGAGAAATTCTTTGATTTGCTCTGGTTTAATCAAGAGGAAAGGCTCACAATTATCCTTAAAAAGTCCTCTCCTTTTTAGATCATAATGTTCCATGCAAGCGATGACTAGCTCAGGGCATTACACTAAAACATGAAAATTTGCTTTTGCTTGAGGTAGGCCACTATGATAGAGCCTATTAGAGAATATGGTTTTCCCTTCATTTTTCACCGATCACAAAAATTTTGCACGTTGATGTGGCCAAGATCAATGTCGGTGATATTGTCATATGCAGACTTGATGGAAGTGGGAGGAATGATCCCTTGGAATTTGTATTTGAGTGTAGACTTGTTTGACCTTTCTACTAGCTTCTTCGATTTTCTTGTAGATTTGTTATATTTTTGGCCATTATGAATTTTACAGAAAAACAAAGTGGGCATGCAAAAGAGTGTAAATGGTATCGGGTCTTAGTCTCGAACCACCGTTTCCACAAGAAAAATATGACTCTTTTTATTATTATTATTATTTTATAAAATAATAATGAGTGATTCTGGGTCACAATTTTTTAAAACACTAACACAAACAAAATATTGAGACTAAGCTCGAGTTACAAACTGGGTTAAAATACTATAAATTTGGACAATATTTTTTAATTATTCCCGATTGTAATGGATTTGTGCAGGATCGATTTGAATTTCAAGCCAATGATTTTTTCGTCTATATTTAAACTTCTACCTCTTTGCGTTGTTAATGGCCTAACTTGTGAATGCGTGGATTTTTTTATATTAACATCTATGAGCTATTTTGGAATGCGTGAATTCCCATTGACCTTTGTGAGTTATTTTGGAATCGTTTTGAATTCCCATTGAGCACTTTGTCTATGCATAGAGGATTGTCTTCTTTGTACTCATGCATGGGCTTTTTTTATAAATTTTTGGCTTCATGTATCGATAACACTACGTGGAACTTGATACCTATGGCGTGAGATGAGTCTCTTCTCCCTTGGTGAGGAAAACCTTTCCTTTTCTCACACGTGGACAACCTCCTCTTATTTTCTTTTTTTACCTCTTATGTTGAAACACGGTATGGCCAATGCATGGTATTTTTAATTCTCTTTTGCAACATGGCTATTCTTTGCTTACTATGTGGTCTTCTAGCTTTGATAGTTATGCATGTATTGTCCTCTCTTTAGCATGACCTACTTATTTTCACCTTTTGATTTGTGTGGTTATTCCTTTGATTCCATTCTTACATGATGACCTCCCTTTGAACCTTCACTAAAAGCTACATTAGATTATTCCTTCACTAGCGTGTACTTTTGTCTTTGTAAATGTGTGGACAAAGTGGCACTGTGGTTTCTGCCCAAAGCATGGCTTTTCTCCTAACTTGTGCATGAATGTATTGATAGTTATGCATGAATCTCCTATTTCTTCATTGGAGTGGGCTCTACTTCTTCCATCACATGGTGAATAGCCTTGACTGCCATGTGCATGCGTTGGATTCTTTTCCTTTGAATTGTTTGATTTTATATGGTTGCGTATGTTATTTTAGACTGATATGGATATCATTTGCTTCCTTTTAAACTAGGTAATGCATGTGAGATTTTCTACCTCTAGCATGGGCTGCTCTACTTCCACCTATGTGGACTACCTTCACTTCACCATGCGTGAACTTTATGTTTTGAAAAATGCTCCTACTACGTGCTCTTTTGGACTGCGTGGACTATTGCTTCATGAATAATGCATTCCACTTCCTTCACTAGAAGAGTCAATGTCTATGAGGAATGTGCTATGAATCCTTGGAAAAATCTTTCTTTATCGGAAAACATTAAGAAGTTGGAAATAAAGAGCCTCAAAGCTTCTTCATTACTTTTGCATGAATTTTTCCATAGAGTTTCATGAAAGAAAGTTATGAGGATTCAAGAAGCTTTCTCGTAACCATTTCTTCTTTCTTCCCATTGAATAACCAATTTCCACTTTCTTGGGTAGTGGGCATTAATTTCCAAGGGAATATGGGAAGAAGTTAGCCATTTTCCCATGAAAATGGAAAAGTGGGCTGGTAATTCCCATCCATTTCCCCATGTGGGAAAATGGGAGATATTTTTTTGTTTGCCATCCGGTTGTGTTGGCAATCAACAAGGGAATTTCCCACAAGCAGGGGAAAATGGAAACTTTGCAGGAAAGGGAAAATCGGGAGAGAGAAAGCCAACTTGGCATTCTGACAATTAGAGGCAGAATTTTAATTTCCCATGGTCATGGGGAAGCGAGAAAACTTCTTCCATATTTTTCAATCAACTTTAATGAATATTAAATTAATATTTATTAATTAAAAACCCCAAAATTCAATAAAATTAATTTTATTAAATAAAAGGGTAAGATATTAATTAATTAATTTTAAACATAGTTTGTGACATGGCGGGAGAAGTTCTTATCTAAAATGGATGAAACGAAGGCCAAAATGATCGGGAGAATAAAATGATCACGATGAAGGTGATAAATTACGGGAAAGGACACTTCCAATTTTTTAAATTTTCACACTCTAATTTTGTCAAGTCAAAATTAGCTGATAACAAATAATTACAAAAATAATATCATTTTTCATAATGCTTTTATGAGAATTTTTTTAACATGCATCAACATAGAAGCACAAATATATTTAACAAAAATAATATCAAATAGAAAGTGTTTAGCTAACTCATCACACCCACACACATTATAACACCGATTACTAATTTTTATTTTGTGTATGTTTTTACCAATGAATAACTTATTATGAATGAGTAGGCATCTTAAACATGAATTTTTAGGTTATACATAAGTGGACCAAATGTGATGCAACCTAGAATTCACCAGTAAAATCCCAGGCACGTTGGCACATCACTCATCCTAGACTGAGCACTCACCCAAAGCGTGCAAAGGTACCAGGCCCCTCTTTAGGGTTGCTATTGTAGGATGTTAGCATGATGAAGACTTAAAGCATTCAGATCCATGACTAATATATCATTCTACAATGCATGTTCAGATCTAGATCTTAAAGACTCATGAATCACATGATAAACATAGCGAGATCATTCATGCAATAATAAACTATAACCATGATTAACACTTTGATTCAGTCAATAACCTCCATTATATTAAATGCAATAATACACATAAGCTTCTTACAATAATGGCATCATATGCTCATGCGCGTACAGATCTGATAGTATAATCTCATAGTAATCCAGTCCTTACATACTATTCTCACACACACTTATACCACACAGTTCATTACATATTTATAAGGGTGGGGACTTTCCCTTCACCACTTATCCATTCCCAAAATAGGTCACATGCTATTATTAGCCACATGTCATTACAATAATAGCCACACATGCAAGTGCACTAACAATAGAATTCTTCTAGTTAAGCTGTTAGTAGTAAATATATTCTCACTGTACTCATGCAAAGTGCTTCGTAGCCGATCCTCCAAAATATCCTATGCGTGTCACGCAAGTTTCTAACCGGTTTGTGTGTTCTGCATACCATCTTCCAAAAATAGATCCTCATCGTGAAAATGGCTAAGTCCCAAATCTACCTCTGTCCTTAGCGCATGATTCCTTCCTGATCCTCCCGCACTTTTGAACGTGCTTTATACCCTTCTATGCAAACCTTACGTATGTTTTTGCTAAGTGCCATATTTTGGTGACCAATATTACCCCACACTAATTGCATTGCTGCCCCAGAAATGGTTGTCTCCAAAACGAATCAAAGAATGTGAATAGAGAGATAGAAAGAATTTGATGAATAAAAGAATGACTTTACCCTACAACATCATCTGCTTCAACCTAAAGAATCAATTCTGGATATTCTTCTTTTATTTCGCCTCTAAAGTCTATCAATCATTGAGCACAACCTCTACCTATTTTGGGATATTCACTATAAGTGACTCCAAATCATCTTTGCAATCTCTCCTTTCTCATTCTACAAGACCAAAACAATGTTGGACATGGCAGTCATTCTTCCTTCTAATAATTCCATCTTTTACATGATGAGTTTCCCAAGCTCATCTAGCCTTTCCTTGTGTGGCTCTTGTGTTGTTGTAAGGGCCTCGTGCTTCTACTTGACAAGTGCTAATCGTTCTACGTGCCCAAGGTCTCATCTTTCATGGCTTTTAGGACTTCATTTTCCTCTATAATGGTCTTGGTTCTTATAATGGCTTCTGGGGCTATACAAATATTTAACGCTTGATCTGCTTTCTTCAATTCCTCCTGCAAGATCTAAAGCAACCCCTCATATGATGCAATCTTTCTCATCATTGAATCCTTTTCTCGCTCTGCTTCCTTCTCAAGATTCTTTGGTTCTGGCATGCACAGAGGTTCATCTTCAAGCACCAAGTCCACCAAGGTTTGTACATAATGCATTTGAAGGAAACATTTTGGGTACCTTAGGCTCTAAGTGTGGCTTTGCTTTCATGATATTGTCCCCAACTTCCTCTGCCATGCTGATGAAAATAATGTTCTTCTTCTATGCCAAGTATTTTTCTTGCTTTAGGCATGTTATTTCTACATCCTTGGCCTTGATCTCTTCCCTCAGTGCCCTAATTGTTGCAGCCTTATCCACATTTCTTTGTGCCACCTCTATTGAGACTTTCACCAAAGCATTTCTCACTTGTTCATCTGACATAACAATAGGATTTACTATTATGTGTCTGGCCTAAGGTGTCTTCTTCAACCTCCTTGATACACATGACTCTTCACATACATCAAAGTTTGGTTCATCCATGTGCGTGTGCATAGACCATGACAGTTGCTTCCTTGTGTGCATGGTTTCCATATCTTCATCCATTAGCTCCCACCCATACAACTCCTTTGGTGTCACTGTGCTTTGAAAATGGGTGCAGAAAATTTTACTTGTGTCCTCAGCATAGCCCATGACTGATGCAACATATTCTCCACTTGTTCTCTTCGATCTTGGCCCCTTAGGAACTTGGGCTTCAATATTTGGAGCTTGTTCTATCATACCCTGAGTAGTCTCGATTCGTTGTCTCATCTGCCTCCTTCTCTCCTTCTTCTCCATCCTTCATTTCTTCATCTTTTGGTTCTTCCACGTTCTCTGGAGGTGTAGGAGATTTGGGCGTGCTCTCCTCATACTCTTTTTCCTCCTCGTTCAACTTCAACTTCCTTCTTCTCTTCTCAGTTGTCTCCTTCTATTGTGAGAGTCGAGGTGATCTGCGCACTAATTGTGGAGTAGCACCTTGGGTCCTTGTTCTCCTGAATACCCTTTTGAAGCGGCACTCTCCTTGTACTACATCCAGATCCTCATCTTCTCCTTCCTTCCCTTGAGGTGGCGTAGTTGCGCACTCCATTTCTACCTTGTCTGTAGGGCTACCTCCTACCTCTATGCTCCAAACCACCATTATCTTCATGCTCCTCCTCTTCATCATCTACTTCTATTGTCTCTGTGGGCTTAGGTGCTGGAACATTTTCCATTGTATGCTTACCTTTTGGCGGCCCTAGGAGCACGAACTCATTCTCCACATATTTTTGTTCTCCAGTTTGGGCTTGAGTTGTAGGTACACAAGTGCTGCTCCAACATCTCCAACGGCCAAGCTTACAGGATTCATGCTTATAATATCTTAGATCACCTCTCAATGTAGGTAGTTCATCCTGGATATACATATGTCTTTACGAGTGTATCGTGAAGTCGCATGATATACCTTGTTTGTATTGAAGCTTAGGTAGCACGCATCGAAAACCAAGAACTCGATGCCTAGAAATATCATGTTGTGAAGGCATATGGTAATTTACACCATGGGCTCCAAGCCCCATATTTCATGGTGAATTGCACTACCTTCCCTACTACTGAAGGTAACTCCTTGGGTATACGACATTATTCTTCAAACGTTACGTGGATCCTATCATACCATTTCTCTACCCTCTTCTTGAATGGTCTACTCATTAATCCCTCACACAAGTACTTGCAAATATTTCCACAAGTGACTTGTTCTCCATAGGGTATTCCCAAATTTTCTCCTTTGGCCCATCAAGCACCCCGATTTCCATAAACACCAAAGACAATAGAACAGCCCCAAAATTAATTTTCTCTTGTGCATGATTTTTCAATGATAGTTTCTACGATGTAATGGAGATTTTGTAAATCACTCTGTTGATGCAAAATCACAGCACCCCTGGATGCAGATCAGGCTTCTAGGTTGATCACTCAGGCATCCAGTGTGATTGCACAACATTGAATCCTTTCTCCAAGTGTGGGACTGTAAAATGAGAAAGGAATCTCCAGAGAAGGCTGGTTCCTGCTCCTAAACTACTTGCCACAAGCTATTCCAGTGTAGGCAAGCTAATCTAATCCTAATCTAACCATGCCAAGGAGACGAGAGAGAGAAGGGAAAAACATCAAAATCCTACACTAAAACGGTGATACACCAGAGAAGGAGAATGTTGAACCTCTATCAAAACTGCCATGGGACAAAGAGAGGTGAGCAATGGGAAGGATGGATAGATGCATCACGAGGCCCAAGGATAGATTTCACCACGAGAAAATGTCCCAAAACTCCATGAACATAGCTCCAGGACCTGCAGTGAACATTCAAACATGCACAAATACACCGCAATGAAGAGAGGCGAGAGGAAAACAAGCGAAGAACGAGCAAGGATGGACAGATGCATCACAAAACACATTTTTGTTGCTCAGGAAGTTTGCACAGAACATCATTTCATTAGTAAAAGGCAAAAACGCCATTACGGAGCGGGGAGGAGGTTCGAGCTCCATTTTCAACCCTAGAGAAGAAAGAAGGGAGGAGAGCGAGAGCAGAAAAGATGAACAACTTGTTATGTCCCCTTTTGAAAGAAGCCCCTCTGTACTGATATATAGGAAGAAAGAGAGAGGGAAGAGAGGAAATTGAAACTACCACAACCACTTCTAGGTCGCATTTTAAATCATCTCATTATGGTAGAAGCGGTGGATCTAGCAAAGCGGCGAGGGTTTATCTGCTGCATTAAAGTTGGTTGTTGAAGCGTCGCTACGGCATTACCATGCGTGAGCTGTTTCTTAACTTTCTCTCTCATACTACACCAAAATGGAAGATTGATCCCAAAATCATGTAGATAATTTCAACACTTTTCCGTTGATATAAAGAATGTGCAAATCGAGCTCTGGATCAAAAGATATGACGATCTGAAGATTTAGGGCACGGAACAGACCAAAACGGATTTTGAAATATTTTCCCGCTTCGCCACCTGGACGACACGTGGCAGGCTCTGATTCACTGAATAATTCTCTCTCCTCCACCTTTCCATGGGCTTTCCTTTGAAATTTCCTTGTGGGCCCTAGCCGGGACACGTGGCACTATCCCATTGGTTCGGGCTGACCCTTCAAAACTCGCCCTTTGACTTTTTGACCTTTTCCCTTGTGACACGTGTCATGATTTGATTGGTCCGCGGGCCTGCCGGCTCTTTCGCGCCCTTCGCGTCTTTTTGTCCCGGATGTCCCAGTCTTTGTTTGGGACGAAACCTCGATCCGCCCGAAATGGGCTTCCTTGTCCCTTATCTACCGATGACACGTGGCGCTGCCTTGATCGATTGGCTCTCGGCTTTTTTCGGCTATCGCGTCCCTCGCGTCCTACGACCCGGATGTCCCGGTCGTGAAAGTTTCCGTTCGGCCGAACCGGCCGGTTCGCGTCTTTCGCGTCCATTTGTCCCAGATGTCCCTTTGCTGCTTGGGACAAATTCTTCCGAACCGCCCGAAATGGGCTTCCCTTGCTTCTTCACCGCTTCGCCTTTTCGCGCCCTTCGCGCCCTCGCGGCCCGATTGTTCCTTTGCGAAAATTCTGTTTGGGCGAACCGGCCGATTCGTGCCCTTTCGTCCCTCTGTTCCAATTGTCCCAAAGGCGACCTTGAGCAGGACTTAGCCAATTTTCACGATTTTTCCTGGATCAATCTACATGCTTGGAGCTGCAAAACTCTGATACATGTTATCGAAATTTACCCTGAGGGGGTGAAATTTTGACAACAATTTTGATGACTCAGTGGGGTCACACTGCTTAGGTGAATGATCGGTAACTGAAAAGCAATCCATTGGGCATGGAGTCATAAGCAGCACTGAAAACTGATCGAACTTTGAAAACTTCCCTCTGAGCCACTTGAATCCCACCAGGACATGGAGTTGTTCTCACCAAAATGCCACTGCCCAAACAGAACTGTGCAAGAGCAGAACCAGCAACACCAAAACTATGTACAGAACTAAAAATCATACATGCTCCAAATGGAACATGCAGAGTGTGCACAAGCACTTCTTCTACTGAAAGCAAACCTAGCTACTCTACTCTAACTGGAAGCAAAGGCAAGCTAAACAAACCCTGCAACTGGTTGTGAGAAATAGCTTCCTTTCTTCAAAATTGGCAGCCATGCAATTGATTTGGAGCTGATCATGGTTGTTAGGATGAGTGGAAAATCAACAAAAAGCTGGTATTCCACACAAATCATCAAGGTATCAGCTGAAGGAAAATTCAATACCTCTTTTAGTTGCTCTGCATTTGGGTTGAAGAGGTATGACAGCTGATCCTTGATACTTTGTAGCTCACCCTCATGCTCAGAAGCAAGCATGACTGGTTGTGACTTCTCCTTTGGCTCCAATGAAGCCAAATACCTGATTGGGCAAGGTCTGATCAGTTTGATATGCCCATAGCTCTGATTTTCAACTCCAAGAATGGAGTCTTCTTGTAGACCTTGAATGGATGGTGTGGAAGCAATGGTAGAACCCTTCTGCCCTTTCTCTTCCTCCAATGAAGAACATGAAAGATTAAAATCTTCCAATCTTGATTCCGAAGAGCTGTTATAAGATGCAGGCTGCTGCAAATGAATGTTCTCCTTCAGGACAGCAGACTCTTGTGTTTGGAATGTGGATGATGAAAGAGAGAATGGTGGAAACTCAACCGGCTCTTCTCCATCAAAACAGTCCTCCAAATCTGACAGATAAACTGCCTCATGGCTGTCCTGCTGCAAATGTTCAACTTCCTCCATGGTGTCCTCTTGATCTGTAACTTGACCACCATGGTTTCTTTCTCCCTCCAACATTGATTTTGAGAGGTCAAACTCCTCTTCAGCACTGGAACTTGAGAGAGGTGAAGTAGAAAGAAGAACTGAAGGTTCTCCTGTAGCTTGCTTTGTGCTCAGAGCTCTTGGATCTGCAACTTTCTCCTCCATAGCTAGAATGTGCTCCTCTGCTGTTGGATCTGGAGCAGCTTCTCCTTCATCCAATGTTCGAAGACAATCTTGCTCTTGAATGAGCTCCTCCTCCAGCATGAAGTTTGTCAAGTCAAACTCTTCAATCTGCTGCTCTAGAGGACAAGTTGGGACTGCAAGATCTTCTTCTTCTGCAACTGTGAGAATCAGATCGACCACCATTTGTTCTCAACCTTAGCCTCTTACGTAGGCTTAACCATCAAGGGATCTTTGTCATACCAAACTTGGCAGCCAAACTTACTAAGCTCTTAATCATTTCTTCTTTTCTTGGCTCTTCCTCTTGCTTTGTCCTTGATGACTGATTTTTCAATTTCTTCTTCCCCACATGGAATTGGGAATGCGAGAGGAGGGTGGGTTGCAACTCAATTGATTTGGAAATTTTTGTGGTGGTAAAGGAGATGAAATCTCTTGTTTTTAGAGGAGGGGGATTTCTTTTAGCTCTTGTGGAGAGGATGACTATTTGGAAGGAAAAAGGAAAGAAGAATTGAGGTGTGGTGGAAGGCGAGAGGTGGAGACATGGGATCAACATTTGGGACAGCGAGATGGAGAGTTTAAAATTTGCAAGTCCAAATGAGATGATCTTTGCTTGAGTAATGGGAAGAGAAAAACCGGATGATGGTGTAGAACTTACCCATTGACAAGGTTGTTCAACACCGAATGTATAGGCCTCTATTTCTGCTTTGTCCATTGTGCAAGTTGGGGCAGCATCTTTATCATGAAGTCAGCTTCTCTTGAGGGCTGAAGTGTCTTGGAAAAGGGCCTCCCCATGGACAAGGAGTCCTATGACCAATTTGAAAGCTCTCATCATCGAGTGTTGCTCTGGGCTACACCATCTTTGCCTCCATCTTTTGGATTTTCTCCAATAGACCAGCATCTTGGATCGATGGTCTTCATTGTATGCATACTCTTGCTCTTGGAAGGCTCCATAGCCAAAGCCGACTTTGCACTTTCTTTGCTCATATGGGTATGCATCTTGATCTTGAATCTGCTCAAAATGTTGATTTGGAGGATTTGTAAAACATGTTGGAGGTGGAATATCTTTGTTGTTGTTGATGTGAATTCCATGATGGAAATGAAGTCATGATTGCACAACCTCATGGAATGGGAAAGAATGAAAGAGATGGAAAGAAGGATGAATGGGAATGGATGGAAAAACGGGTGCT
Organism: Taxus wallichiana var. yunnanensis; assembly: GCA_018340775.1. Lineage (NCBI taxonomy): Eukaryota > Viridiplantae > Streptophyta > Pinopsida > Cupressales > Taxaceae > Taxus > Taxus wallichiana. The sequence continues at coordinate 278,789,531 of CM031235.1, read as the reverse complement.
GACTTGAGAAATGGGTTCTTTGATCGGATGGAGTCGCCGGATGTGTTTGAAGTGCCTCAAAGGCTGAAATCTTCACGGGAACACACCAACTGCTGTAAAAGATGAAGTGGAAGACCTCTAAGGTCCCACAGGCGTGCCAAACTGTTGATGCAAAATCACGGCACCCCTGGATGCGAGATCGGGCTTCTAGGTTGATCACTCGGGCATCGGTGTGATTTACAACATTGAATCCTTTCTCAGTGTGGGACTGTAAAATGAGAAAGGAATCTCGAGAGAAGGCTGGTTCTACTCCTAAACTACACCCACAAGCTATTCCGGTGCGAAGCAAGCTAATCTAATCCTAATCTAACCATGCCAAGGAGAGAGAGAGAGAGAGAGAAGGGAAAAACAGCAAAAGCCTACACTAAACGGTGATACACGAGAGAAGGAGAATGTTGAACCTCTATCAAAGCGCCATGGGACAAAGAGAGGTGAGTAATGGGAAGGATGGACGAGATGCATCACGAGGCCCAAGGATAGATTTCACACGAGAAAATGTCCCAAAACTCCATGAACACGGCTCGGACACACTGCAATGAACATTCAAACATGCATAAATACTGCATGATGAAGAGAGGTAAGAGGAAAACAAGCGAAGAATGAGCAAGGATGGACAGGATGCATCACAAAACACATTTTTGTTGCTCAGAAGTTTGCCTGAGAACATCATTTCATTAGTAAAAGGAAAAAACACCATTACGGAGTAGGGAGGAGGTTCGAGCTCCATTTTGACCCTAGAGAAGAAAAGAAGGGAGGGAGAGAGAAAAGATGAACAACTTGTTATGTCCCCCTTTTGAAAGAAGCCCCTCATACAATATATAGGAAGAAATAGAGAGGAAGAGAGGAAATTGAAACTACCACAACCACTTCTAGGTCGCATTTTAAATCATCTCATTATGGTAGAAGCGGCGGATCCTGGCAAAACGGCGGGCTGTCTGCTGCATTAAAGCTGGTTGTTGAAGCGTCACTTCTGGCATTACCATGCGTCAGAGCCGTTTCTTAACTTTCTCTCTCTAGACTACACCAAAATGGAAGATTGATCCTAGAATCATGTAGATAATTTCAACAGCTTTCCGTTGATATAAAGAACGTGCAAATCCGAGCTCTGGATCAAAAGATATGACGATCTGAAGATTTAGGGCACGGAACAGACCAAAACGGATTTTGAAATATTTTCCCGCGCTTCGCCACCTGGACGACACGTGGCAGGCTCTGATTCGCTGAATAATTCTCTCTCCTCCACCTTTCCGCGGGCTTTCCTTTGAAATTTCCTTGTGGGCCCTAGCCGGGACACGTGGCACTATCCCATTGGTTCGGGCTGACCCTTCAAAACTCACCCTTTGACTTTTTGACCTTTTCCCTTGTGACACGTGTCATGATTTGATTGGTCCGTGGGCCTGCCGGCTCTTTCGCGCCCTTCGCGTCTTTTTTTCCGGATGTCCCAGTGCTGTTTGGGACAGAAACCTCCGATCCGCCCGAAATGGGCTTCCTTGTCCCTTATCTGCCGATGACACGTGGCGCAATCTGATTGGCTCTCGGCTTTTTCGGCTATCCGCGTCCCTCGCGTCCCTGCGGCCCAGATGTCCCAGTGCGAAAGTTTCCCGTTCCGGCCGAACCGGCCGGTTCGCGTCTTTCACGTCCATTTGTCCCAGATGTCCCTTTGCTGCTTGGGACAAATTCTTCCGAACCACCCGAAATGGGCTTCCCTTGCTTCACCGCTTCGCCTTTTCGCGCCCTCGCGGCCCGATTGTTCCTTTGCGAAAATTCTCTGTTTCGGGCGAACCGGCCGATTCGCGCCCTTCGCGTCCCTCTGTTCCAATTGTCCCAAAGGCGACCTTGAGCAGGACTTAGCCAATTTTCACAATTTTTCCTGGATCAATTTACATGCTTGGAAGCGCAAAACTACGATACATGTTATTGAAATTTACCACAGGGGGTGAAATTTTGACAACACACTCCTTATGACATCTTATTCGTAATGTGTAGCCACATTGTGTTTACCTACAACCATCTTTCTTGGTCATTCATCTTTGTTACAAGATGTGCAACTACCTACACTACTGGGTACTTCTTCAATTTGTCGATGTCCATGCCACGCAGACCTTTGGTATACCCCAACTCCTTCCTTGTCTCAGGATTGCAGCCTTATCAATTAAATCACCGTTTAGATCTACCCATGTGCCTTTCAACCCTATTACTATTGAGATCAATGTGGTTGTGATTCTAACCCTCCATCCAACAAAGTAGAAGAAGTCCTCATGGAATCTGCTCATCAACCATCAATACAATGGTTCATACTTTCCAAAGTATGGCAGCTTGTACAACTGGTATACTCCAATTTGTTTTAGTAACTTCTCACCAACGTCATCGTACACTGACATATCTTCTATTGTGTGCTTGTTTGTTTTTGTGCTCAACAACACATCGAGATCCTTCTTATTATCTGATGTACGATGGTTATAATAACTGATTTTACATTGATGGATGTGGGAATCCCATTCTTGTCCCATGATCACGCCCTCTGATCATTGCATTTATGAGAAATTACTCTCGGGAGCAATTTCTTCTTCCACTTTGACCTTCTTCTTCCCTTTTACTCCTATTGTGGGTGCTTTCTTTGGTGCCATCTGAAAATTCTCTCTTTTCTACCCTCTGTAATTGAGCAAGTTGAAACCCTAGTTCAAATCTCTATGCCCTAGTGGAAATCACATGCCCTAGCTCATTTGTAATGTGTCTGCTTCACTCAAACCCTTCACCTATGGGAACACAAGCTTCTCTTGCACACAAACCTTCTCTCCACGTTTGGTTTCACACTCTTCACACCTCAACATGATTGCTTGGCTTGTTTACACTTAGCTCTTTTCAAATTCTCTCAATGAAACAATAAAATTGAAATTGCATCCGTCCTTATATAGATTTTCAAAAATCTTCTGCATTTATTATTCCTCCACCTACCAACAATCCTCTCATTAATCGACCATTTTCATTCTTTCCTGTGAGTACATCTTGGTGCCCAAGCTATAACCTTCTAGCGTGACTTCCTACCTTCTAGCCAAAAATTCTCTTCAACGTTCCTCCATTGCACAAGTACCTCGCCACTTTGTAAGTTTTTTTGGTAGTTCCCATGGCCTCTGTTTACCTCGCGTTATATTTTTCTTTCAATTTCAGAAGCAATCTTTTTCTTTCAATTTTCCAACTTGAATAACACCGTGTGAGTTAGTTCCTTTCATGTGTACTTATTTTCATTATTCTTGTACCTGGATATCAATAACCACCCCACACTAAGGGTATGTGTAATCCTCTGCGCATAAAAATTCTACAAATAGTAATTAGCTTATGGCGCGTAAACGTGCTTATTACACAAAAACACCAACTAAATTGAAAAAGCATAAAGCAACAAAGAAGGAAATTTATTAAGGAAATCCATAATTGGAAACCTAATCTAAATGACAACATTGCCTTAATACAAACTCTAAGAAGTCTTATTTATAGTAGGGCTTAAACCTACTCCCGTTGAAGTAACTAGGGTAACCACGTGTCATCAAGCACCTCTAATTGGAAAGTACCTATTTCAAGTATGTGAGTGATAACATACAGCCCCAACCAATGTACTTTGAGTTTTCTGGATAGTGCAAAAACTTAGAATCATAAAGGAGAACCATCATCTAATTATGAACTTTTTATCCTTGATGTGACTATCATGCCATGCTTTGCCTAGTATTTTCTTGTTTTTGACTCCAATGTGCTATTTCTCATCACTCATCAACTTAATTGACTTTTCAATCCATTCTTCTAATGCTTTCTCATCAGCTAGACCTCCAAGTGTACACAATATGCAAAGATGGTAACATGAATTCCATAGGAAGAACTACTTCTGCCAAACACTAACTGAAATGGTGTGGCTTTGTTCAACCTTTTATATGTTGTTTGATATGCCTAAAGTACTGCAAATACTTTATCATCCCAATCCTTTCTTTTAACATTACATATTTTTGTCAATGTATGGCTCAAAATTTTGTTGAAAGCCTCAGCAGTCCCATTTTCCTGAGGATGATATGGTGTAGTCTTATGGTGTGCAATCATGAATTCATCCAATAAAATTATGATTGTCTCATTCAAAAAATGTGTGCCCCTATCACTGGTCAAACTCAAAGGACATCCATACCTTGTAATAATATTTTCCCAAAGAAACATGGCTATTGTAGTTGTTGTACAATCCTTTGTAGGTGCTACTTCTACCCACCTTGTCAGATAATCTGTGTAAGTTATGATATAGCATGATCTAGTCCTACGCGTGAGATGGTGAAATAGGACCCACAAAATATATAGCCCATTTCTCAAATGGTTCTACACTATTAATAGGTCTCAGAGGCATTTCATCTCATTGACCTGGTTTTCCAAGATGTTGACAATGATCACAAGCCTTGCAATAATCCTTACAATCTTTATACAGGGTCTCCCACCATAATCAACAAGTAGAATCTTGTGCATAGTGGCATCACCTACATAGTGGCCACCTGTAATACCACCATGAGCTTCCTCCATGATATCTATGCACTCATGTTCCAGTACGTAACGATGCAATACTTCATCCCGACCTAACTTGTATAGGTCATCGCTAATTAACATATAGGGTGCCGCACGTATAGAAATTTATTTCTTCTCCAAGGATTTCATTCCTTCTGGCACCATGCATGTTTGTAGAAAGACAACAATGTCCTCTAATTCTGATGGTGCACATTATAACCTATATAACTGTGCATCGGGCATGGTATCTTCAATGGCCTGTGCTTCTTCTCTAACTATATTCGGATAAATGGTTTGGTCCAAAATTACTTTTCCCTAGTTTTACCACAACTATGAAATCAAATTCTTGAAATAAGAGTACCCATTTGCATATGTGCCCCTGTAAAATGGGCTTGTTTACCAAATACTTCAATGCCATGTGATCTATATAAAAGAAAAATGGTGTAGCTAGTAGGTACTGTCTGAATTTATGTAGCGCATAGATCATTGACAAATCTTTCACACTCTATAGTTGTGTAATTCTATTCTGCAGGAGTCAAATTTATACTAGAAAAATAGATAGGATGATCTATAATACCTTATCTCTTAGCTGAGCCAACACCACACCAATGGTCGTGTCAGAGGTGTCCACATGTACATGAAATGGTTGGTCCATGAAGGAAAACATAGAATAGGCATGGTAATAAGTTTCTCCTTCAATATCTCAAATGCGTGTTGCTACTGGTTATCCGTAATAGAGCATACCTTTTCCTTTTAATAACTCCTCCAAAGGTGTGGCAACCTTGGCATATCCTTTAATAAACTTCCTGTAATATCCTGTATGACCCAAAATCCACGCACCTCACTCTGAATGGTAGGCTCTTTTAGGCCTATAATGACTACAACCTTAGTTAGATCAACCAACAAAACTTCCTTATAGATTATGTGTCCTAACAATATTCCAAATGGTGTAGAAAATATGCACTTCTTGATGTTCAAAGAGATACTCAATTGTCTACATATTTCAAACATTAAGCGTAGATTGTCACAATGATCTTTGACCAATCCATACACCATCCAATCATCTAAATAAACATGTAAGAAGTTGTGAATAAAATCTTTAAATGCTGAACAACTATGTGTGAAAATACAACAGGCACATTTTTTAGACCAAAAGGCATCATAGTATAGGTGAAGCTACCCCATTTAGTAGTAAAAGTAGTCTTTTCCTAATCCTCCTAGGTGATCCTAACTTGATGATACCCATAGAGAACCATCTATAAATGAATAGATTTCATGCAACGCCTTCTAGTATTTCCTTAGTGAATGGCGTAGGAAAGGGATCAGTCACACATGTAGCATTCAACTCCCTGTAGTCCACACAGATCCTAATCTAACCATCCTTCTTGATACTGATCACCATTGGACTAACCCATTTTGACTCGTCGAGGGGCTTGATGATCCCAAACTTCAACATTTTGTCAATCTCTTCTTTGACCTTTTCACGCAAGTTGGGGTTCATCCTGTAGGGTCTCTTTCTAACTAGGCACGCACCCTCTTTAAGATTTATCCTCATCTCCCCTAATGATTCATGCATGCCTTTAAGCTCATGGTACCCTCAAGGGAATAAGTCCTGATAATCCCGTAGTAACTCTATGATTTTTGCCACTTCAAATTCTGACCAATAGTCTCCAATTATGGCCTCCTTAGGCTCAACATCTGATCCAATATTCACTTTCTTTGTCTTCATAGGTTCATGATAGGTGTGTGTGGTCTTATCTACATTGTCCAACACCTCACACCTACCTGTTGAATGGTTTATATCCAGATTTTTCTTCTTTTCATCCACTAAGTAGACCATTTTTCCTTTTTATTTCTCAAGGAAAGCATGTTGAAGTAGTGTGGCATCAACCTTTGTTTCTTCAACATAATGCGCTCCTGAGTTTCCTTCATCAATAACTCCTGAAGGAGTTCTTCAGCCTTGGCATTGTCTCCCATAGTTAAGCGCTTTATGACTCTTAATGTTTCTTCCATCAAAGGCTTGGTAGAAAAGAAGTCAAATGTCTGGGCCATTCTGTAATTAAATCTCTGCACGATTTCTAGTCTCTCTATGGAGTTATGCATATACATACCAAACATGCACACAACCATGTAAAGTTGAATAAAACTTATGCACCCAGTGAAGGTGGTAAAGCTTCCCGCCCCTCTATTCAGAGTCTCTCACACTTCTGAGCGTGGTGTTGAATAGGTTTATTACCATGATAAGTACATATTTGAGTAGGTTCATTTCTCTGTAGAACCTAGTGGTAAGAGCAATCCTAATTTCATTCCATCCTACAAGATTATCCTTGTGGACCACCCATGAGTGCATTATTTATCACGTAGTGTATATGCTAGCATATTTCATCTTTCCAATGGGTCTATCCATTATTCTTCCATGGCATGCAAGAACACCATAGGGTCTCCTTCTCTAGTGTAACAAGGTACCGAGTTGTTACCTATTCTCTTGATATAATGTGGTTTGTTTCCCTTAGGAAATATGCTCTTTACTGTGTGCCCTACAAACTCATAAGTGTTATGAGCCCAATTATCAAAAGCAACACTTGTAGTATCATTAATAGACTGTGTATCCTCCCACTAAAGGATTCCTTCTTTACATGGATCAAGCACCTCTGGATCCCGGATGGTGTGTACATAAATCCTATTTAGGTCTTCTTCACTCAAGGGCTCAACACAAGGCGTAGATTTTCCATCTGTTAGAGGGATACTAACTCTTTCTTCCTTGTTTTCAAAGCTGATATAACCCTTGTTGAACCAAATATCAGCATTATTTACATATAAGCACCAAGGATGCCCCGGTGAGAGCTATTTGGGAAGCTATCTAACTCTTCAGTGCTAAAACCTCAAAATCTCTAGTGAACTTGCCTCCTTGTATGGTAATGGATGAATCTTTTAAAAATCTAATGGGAGTGGCCTTAGTCTGATTAGCCATGAACAATACATTAGAGGATGGCTGCAATGGGGGTCTCCCATTTTTTCCCATGCATCTAAGGTAAGAACATTGACTCTTGTGCAAGTATCAATTAGTATATTACTCAATAGCCACCCATCCACAACAACATTCAAAGTTATTTCCTTGTCATAATCTAGGCTATGTGGGGAATATTTACATGTAGGATCTATCATCCAGTCTCAGTACTTGTGTGCAGATTGTTTCCTTTTAACCAATTCCCCAATAGTGGAATGATATTAACGCAACAATTTACACACTTCTCTCAAGTCATCTATATCAGTTTGGACCATCTCTGATGCTTTCTTTTGCTCCATCTTCCGTGATTTCTCCTTTAAATATTGTATTTCACCCTAGAGATTTCTAAGTACCTCCCTGGTTTCCTAGTAAACCTCCTTTAGATGGGTAGGATCTGGGTACCGTGCATGTAGAACCTCCTCCTTAGTTATGGTAGGCCTTTGTTGCAATGCTTCTTTGGTGTGCACGTTGCTTCAATGCACGGGTCGTGATCTTTACCTGCAATGCCTCATATTCTACTTCAACTTAGGCATCCACTAATTTTCCACAACGCGTTGTATCCTAACCATCCCTGCGTCTTTTTTTCCTATTTATGCTTCTTGTTAAGATGCTCATACAAGTCCGGGCACACCTCATAACTATGATTCTTTCCACAGAAAGAAGATGTAATATTATGTGAAAATTCATGCCTGTAGTGGTCAGGAGATTCACATGTGTAACATGCTCCGTGAGGGAACTCGATTCTTCCACCACCATGGTATCCTCAACCTCTACCATGAGCCTTTAAAATTCCCTTCATTTCACTCATAGCGTGCTTGATTGTGATCCCGATCCTAATGCTCATTCTTACTTTTAGAGTTATCTCGAAACTCTATCTATCATACACAAATATCTATAGTGTGTTGGATCGACCAATCGGTTAGTAGTCTTCCATGTCATGAGTTGTGGACCTATAGATTTTATAGTAGCTTGAAATGTTTTCCTTATCGTGCATTGCAGTAATGGGCAGCGGCTAGCATCATGGTTTAGATGGCATATCTCATAATCCAACAACAATGAGCACACTGATCTGCAGGGAAAACTATCCTTTGTGTGACCTTCCACTTCACAATATGTGCACCAAATCCTTGTGTGCATCTCATGTGCTGAATTTTCCGATAGTTTCTCCAACTGCTTTTCCATAGTTGTGATCTATGCTTCTAAAAATGGGCTCACCGAGTGTCTATACTTCATACCGCCTCGATGCGTAAGGATGCGTTAAGTTCTTCATGTGGATCAGTGTATGTTTTATGTGATAACACCCTCCTAAAAGGTGTAATCAGACCTCCAACAAACCATTGTGCATGTTGGCTTGCATGAATATCATAAGACAAATTAGATAACAATGTTTTGAAATGGGAATCATACTCTCTAACACTCTCAGTAGTGCCTTGCTTAATATCCTTGAGCGCACTTATACTCTTCTACTCGAATTTAGGGATGTGAAACTCTTTAAGGAAAGCATATTTTAAAGCTGCATAGTCTATGCAAGTCTCATCGATCGTGGTCAAACTTTATGTACTAACTATGTGCGCACCCTTGTAATGTAGTAGAAAATTGACTTTCCCTACGCTCAGAAGTTGTGATTCCTTTTACGCACCACAATATTTCACACATGTGTACATGTTCAACAATATCTTCTTTTCCCCTATACTTTGGGAGGTGAAGAGACATCTCCATGTAAATATTTTGGGGTTGGTGTAGACCTTGCCCACTTGCCCGAACCTCATGTGTTTCCTCTGATCCGAACCACCATATCCACTGGAGCTAGAGCCACCTATACCTCTTAATCTCAAACTGTAGTTGGGGTTGGACTAGAAGATGTACTTCCCTGTGTCCCAACCGTAGTATTGAACTACACCCTAACAATCGTGAAGTATTACTACTCTCTAAAGATAGTCCAAAAATTTGTGTGCCTGAATTCGTGTGGATGATACACCCAAAAAGGTACTCCCATATAACAATGAAGCCATTTTTGCTACCATCATTGTGCCTCTTATAAGACTCACTCCTACTCTCCCACTACTTGAATTATCTTGCTAATTGTTTGTTGTACTAGATGCTAGAAAACCAAGTGTAAGGGAAAGGTTTCAAGTGGATTTAGATGCACACCCATGGCCAGGTCATCTCTACTGGCACACTTCTTCGTGAGGCCGAGGAGGGTTCTTTGTCATGCTTTCCCAAATGGGGGAGTTCCTAATGCTCAGGTTCCACGTCTTCTATGTGAACTTCAACTCCTTCCCGAACTATCTTTCTCCATAATGCCATTTGCTCTGCAACCTCCCACTACTTCTCTACCTCCCTCTCACACGCCTCATTATACTTAAGCCACATTTCCTCTCTCTACCTCTCTACCATTAGGTCTACCATATTTCACCAAGCCTATTCCGCCCTTTGCACATGGTGGGGTTTAGTTAGCCATTATTTTACTCTCCAAGTTCAGGGTTACCATCAGAATTTTGATTGCAGTGGAATGCCTTGCAGGTAAGTTCCCCTAGGATATCATAAAAATTAGAATTCAGCTACCTTTGGGCATGAATAAGTGGAAATTGAGTACTCCAAGATATAGTTGTTCAAAACACCACAGAACCACGTATCCACAATGCGAGTCCAAATCAGATCAGCATCATAAAGGGCCTGAAATTCTTCCTATGTCTAGACAAGTGTGTGATACCTCTAATTCCATTTAGATGCATAAGTAACCAGCCACTTGTATAGTTCTATTGGAAAGATAGCGAAGAAGCTCTCATACAAACAGTCATACAAATTCTGCTCCACCCATACATGTACATCAAACTTAGATCCAGTGTTAAATCTCCATGTGTATTCCTCTTCCAGATTATGTATCCACTCCTCAACATTTTCTAGGGTCAGCGATACGTCTTCATTATGAACCATCCTAAAAACAAATGAAAAAGAGGTCCCAAAATGGAACCAATGATGTAGCATAGAATTCACCAAAAATCCCACGCAGCATCTTTGGCACATCACTCAGCCCTAGACGAGCACTCACTTGAAGAATGCAAAGGTACTGTAGGCCCTCTTTAGGGTTGTTGTTGCAAGATGTTAGCATGATGAAGACTTAAAGCATTCAGATCCATGACTAATATATCATTCTACAGTGCATGTTCAGATCTAGATCTTAAAGACTCATGAATCACATGATAAACACATCGAGATAATTCATGCGGTAATAAACTATAACCATTATTAACACTTTGATTGAGTCAATAACCTCCATTATATTAAATGCAGTAATACATAGAAGCTTCTTACAATAATGACATCATATGCTCATGCGCGTATATATCTGATAGTATAATCTCACAGTAATCTAGTCCTTACATACTATTCTCACACACACTTATACCACGTAACTCATTACATATTTATAAGGGTGGGGAATTTCCCTTCACCTCTTATCCAATCTCAAAATAGTCAATGCTATTATTATTAGCCAACACGCCATTATAATAATAGCCACACATGCAAGTGCGCTAACAACAAAATTCTCCTAGTTAATTATTAGTAGTAAATCTATTCTTAGCCTATACTCATGCAAAGTGCTTCATAGCCAATCCTCCAAAAATAGCCAATGTGTGTCGTGCAAGTTTCTAACCGGTTTGTGTGTTCTACATGCCATCTTCCAAAAATAGATCCTCATCGTGAAAATGGCTAAGTCCCGAATCTGCCTCTATCCTCAATGCATGGTTCCTTCTTGATCCTCTCACGCTTTTGAACATGTTCTCGCTCTTCCATGCAAACCTTCTATTTTTTTCACTAAGTGCCATATTTTGACTAACCAACAAAATGGAACTAAACATAACCAAACAAAATCTAGTGTGGTCACACAATTTCCACTTATTATTCAATTTAGAAATAATTTTGATGTCTAGACTAATATTTCATATAACAACTTGGGAGTCACGAGGGATAAATTTTGTCCTATTTTATTTATTATGATAATATATCCTCATCCTTTATGATCAATCCATATTTATTATCTTTCAAATAATTACAAAGAATATTGTAATTTCTATTTTTAGATTGATATATCTTATATGTGCTCTTAATGTCTACCCAAGGCATCCCTTTCCAAAATTTGGACATATTATGGAATGTCTTTAACCCTTTAGTGAAGTAATAAAATTTTGAGCACTCCTAGTCAAAGCCAAGGGATTTCCATTAAAAAAATTAATTGTACCAAATATATCTCCACCTATGACATCTAGTGTCAAGCTAAGAGAAGATAGGTTGACCAATAACCAAGGCCTTACATGTTCATAATATCTCATATAAATTGAAAAAGAACATAAAAATGGCATAACTACAAAAGTATCAAACATCAAATAAATTAAATATATCTCTTTCCACTACTTTTCCCCCTTAGGAGTTATAATCCCCGAGTTAAATCTAAAGTAGATTTCTAAGGCTCAAAACTAGATAAGGACCTTAATACCCATTTAATGGAAAAGAGACATCTTATTTACCAAGATCCTTGATTCCAATTCCCCTTTTTTTTGGAAAATATTCCCACATCATTGCATGTATTTTCTTACATTCCTCCCATTAGATGGGAGAAAATACCTTATAATCTTATGATGCTTTCCAATTTTAGTAGAGGAGAATAACCAATAAGAAGAATAATAAATTGAGAAGGAAGATTCTTTTTGAAAAACTTGAATTCTACCTAAAAAGAAAAGAAAATTCCCTTACCACTTGAAACTTTCCTTTTTTTTCAAATCCCATTACCACATGATACTAAATAAATGGATGAGGAAAATTTAATACCCAATTATATTGCCATTTTATGTAGAATACCCTAGGGCCAACCCGACACCAAAATGTAATAAGATGGGGCCTTAATCCAACTCATAGGTAATGAAGTTTTGGAGGAAATATTAGATCCATAGGCTAAGAAATAAATTTCTATTTTTCATTCAATCAAGAAAGGATAGAGGACTCCAATTCCAAAAATAAAAAGTTACATCAACAAGATATATATTAGTATGATCCTTTTTATTAGGAAACAAAATTCCCTTAATAAGAGGACCCAAAGTAACATCACTAAGAAGGTAATGAAGAGATTTAATACACATCACAAAAAAAAAAAAAAATTGGGCCAAGGGGAAATATTTTATAATATATATTTGAAGGAGAAAAGACTTGGTAAGATCAAGTTTTATTTTAACTTGGGAAATGACATCTTGAAATGGAGTGGGGACCATTCTTTGAAATTTTCACCAACCCCAATAAATAAAATAAATAAATAAAGGGACATTAAATCCTATCATAGGATTTATTAAAGAATGACAATGCCATGCAAACATTCTTCCTAGAGCATTTAGCCTAGTTCATTCCCTCCTAACTAGTGAATAGATTATCAAGAATATATCTTCCCTCCACACATCCTATTTGAGTGGTAGAGATAATGCTAGGAGTAACTTAAATTTATACATCCTAATGGAAATCATATTATCCATAATTCTCTAAGTTACATTGAAAAAAATATTGGTATCCAATTATTGATAAGGATTTAGTCCCTTTCTTTAGGAATGATCTTGATTATTATTGTATGAATGTCGACCCTAAGATTCCAGCTTGTATTTCTTCCTAAAATAATGTTACAACCTAACCCACAACCCAATATTTAGATATTATACAATTTGGGAGGAAATCCATCAACCCTAGGGGATTTATACTTTTGAGCTCTTGATAACATATTGTATCCCATCTAGTAAAATCTTAGAATATAACTCTATAACATCATATCTAGGAAATTTTGAGGGATACAAGAAGAGAAAAGGGTGGTATTTTTCTCAATAACCTCATAGGACCCCAATAATAAATAAATATTGATAGGTGATAAAAATATTGTATGATTTCCTTGGGTTTATGGGACACCATACCCCAATATCAATATCAAGAATTATTTCCTTTGTGTGCTTAAAATTTAGCTCTTTAAAAATTTATTTGGAACCATTATCCACATATTTAAGATACATCATTCTAGACATGACCCAGACACCATGAGAAAGTTAAGATTAATAAAATCTATGCTAGTTCTTAACAGAAAATATCTTTAAAAAGGTTTGAATCATTGGTGAGATTTGCATTTTTGTTTCAATTGAAATCAAATGTTCTTGAATATTAATTTCTTTGTTCTTTATTTCCATAGCCTTAACCTTACCAAAAATATCTTTAAAATATAATAAGAAGCAATGCATCAATTCTAACAACACTTTTGGACTTAGGGAGTTTGATATGCTCTTAGAAATATTCCATGAGGTTCTTATCCCTTGTAAGAAATAATCATCATTAAGGTGGGACACATTTTATTTGTAAATAAACTTATTTACATTCCTAAATAATCACATGAGTTATCGAGGTAATATCAAAAAAATTTAACAAGGTGATGGTTAGAAAGCATATAGAGGGAAACCTAAACAATGTTATACTTTCCAATAGGGGAGAATAAGCATTCCCATATCAATGTGATTTTTCAAGCATAGAATAAATCCTCTATTTTCCAAATCTTAATTATTGTACCAAGTGAACCAAAAACCTTTATAATATTTCTCACCTTTGAATAAGGGATCAACCAACCTCATCGATGTATTCATTTTAGCTCACCAAAATTGCTCATTTTCTTTCCATTCAATGAGATGGACCCCAAGATTGTGTTCTTTATCTTCAACCAAATTTAAATCACCCTAATTGATTAGGAAGCCACTTTCTAAGCTCATTTATCTCTCTATAGCCATTAAGAGGACATATGAAACATATTTCAAACTCTTGGTTCACAATGACGTATTAAACCCATGAAAATATGTTATAAGGTCAACAAGTATATTATTCAGCAAGGGGATCACATTTTCTTATAATAATTTGCAACACCATCATACCATTTATCATGCTTCATGAAAAACATTGAGCACTAGGTTGGGTAAATGAGAGGGCGTGTTTAAGGAAAACCTAGCTGATTTGATTTCTTGAGGTAGTAGGAATATTATAATATCAAATGTGGAAAATGAGATTGAATTTTTTTATAACAATGTGAATAATACTAAGGTATGAGAAAATTTTAATAACCAAAAGAAGCTTGGGATAAAATATATGATAATGTGGAAATAGGAAGAGGTGAGACTATGAAACTACTTGGTCTGATTTCTTCCCATAAAAAAATAAAAATACTAAACTCTATTAGATTGGATACCCTATATTTACCTATTGTCTTGAAATCTATGTTGGGTACTAAAATACTAAAAAATATGGTTTTTTTTTTTGGGATGAAGACTCTCCCATGGATAGCATCAAAGAATAAAAGAAGGGGAAAGGTTCAAATAACCTCATGATAACTAACTCATGAAAGAAAGAAAGAGAAAATAAAATATCATCTTGTTTTGAAAGGTTATATAAAATAATGTTGCAAGCAAAGATCTCCGGTTCATTTATATTAACTTATGAAGGTTGTAAGATAGAATGTTAGGGAGATAAAAGACCATGGTAGAAAAGACACAATGAGAATATTTTTTAGAGTTACTCTACCATTCACTATTACACTATTACATATTGATCGTTATGGTTTGTTGGTTATACTTCTTGTATTTCTTACTTGTGACATGTCATATACTACTTGTTATATAATGATCATATTTGATTCACATTACCTACATCACCATGTTTAGTTTCCATGTTGTATATGGTTCACATCCTCAATTATTTAATTGTATAGTCTTTACATCTAACACTTTCTCTTTTTATCTAAGTGATACATGACATCATCCCTCATCTCAAAAGGGGATCATGATGTGGGATATTTGAAAATATAACATAAATCGTGGCCAAAATTCCATAGAGCAAGCAACATGATAATATTCACCCATGGCATATAAAACTATTTAATACATATTACAAGAATTATATCATATTTGTATAGACTTGGGATGGTTCATCATTATAAATTAAACATATTACATATTTTATTTCAATTTCACTTTGACTTGGGATGGTCCATCATTATAATTTATATGATTTATCATATTGGCATGGAATTGGTGGGAAATTTCATCATACAAATCCAAATGTATTTATGTCACTCAATCAATTCATAAAAAATATGAGCTACACAAGTTCAAATTACAAATTTAGTCACACTTATGACATTTACCTAGTTATATCAACACAATTATCTCCATGAATGATACAATTGTAGCTTACCAACTTAATGTAATATGGTGACATAACTACATAACAATTATTGGTGACTTAGATGCCTAGTGCTATATGGTGTAGTCACTAAATCACACACTTGGAGTCATTATTTAGTCTCGATCTCATACTACTATTCATATGGTTCTTGAGTGAAAAGAGTAATAATTAAACCATGACTTTGGCCTTTTTACTTTTATTTATATCTACTTTTGGTCTTTCACCCACACTTTCCCAGTCTGTATTTTCATTTTGTGTTCTTCCTATTTCTGACTAGGGCACCCTAGGTGCCCTGGTCCCCTCTGGGGTGCCCTGATCCTCTTTGCACTTTACTCTCACCTTTTGGGCACTTTCTAGCCATTTAAGCTTTCTATATTTTTGGTGGTCGGACTTTTTGGGGTTAATTACAAAATTAGAATAAGATAACCATATAAATATAAAGTTATGAGACCATAATGAGGGACCAAGCACTAAGCATATACTATCACCATCTAGATTTGCATCCATCAAAGGCACCTAAAGCTACATTTGCATCCATCTAGCTCCATCACAAGGCACACAAGGTTGGTTCATTTGCATCACACTTCATAGGAGGGGAGTCTATTGTTTCCATGCACACATTTACTATATTCTACATCTAGTTATTTTCTCCCTAATTCATAAAGTGTGACTAACACAAAAGAAACCTAGGGCACGATTTGCGCGCACACACACACACACACCTAGAACTACATTAGGTCTGAGATTTAGTACAACACTTAGTTAGTAAGTCTGTCATTGTGGCCACTGAGGAAATTCTAACCCCTTCATATGCATATTTATCTTTTAGGGTTTTGATGATTTGCTTGGGGTTTTATAGGTGATTCCTTATTACAGGTCTTACAGTGACATCCAACGTAGTTCAACGACATCAGTGCGACAAGAAGAAAATATAGGTGAATATCCAACGACACCTCAAAGGAGGTTTTAGGCCATTTCCACATACTAGGGTGCCTAGATCTCAGACCATGATGCCCATGGGTGCCCATATCCCTTACTAGGCACCCAAGTCTAGTTAGAGAGCTCATATCTACACTTTTGTGGGATTCCATGTGGTCGTTTCCTCCCCTATTTACCTAGTTTTACACTTTGTGACACAGTCCAACACCTTCATCGAATCAGCTAAGGATTTCTTAACCCTTTCTTACACATTAGGGTTTCACATTTCTATTTATTTAGTTGCTTGGGTCATTTCTTTATTTATTTAGTTTTTATTTACTGCTTTTCATAGCATCGATTAGGCTATAATATCATGAGTTTAATCAGATGGTGACATATCTACTTAATACTTGATGGTGACTTAACTACCTAACACTTGATGGTGACTTAGCTACCTAATACTAGATGATGAAATATTTACCTAATTCTATACAATGACATATCAACCCTGATGCTAATGTTTATCTAATATGTTCATAAAGTATATAAACACACCATGGGAAATTAGATATAGTCATTTCATGTTTTTATGCCATTTTACACATTTCGATTTTCATATACCAATTTTATACTTCTCTCTTGAGAATTAATACATGTATTTTCCATGTGATTGGAATAATTCACATTTTTAGCATGGGGATACACTCTCCATATTACACAAATCACACTCATATATGGTTTGGGTGAACAATTTATGTTCACTTGTTTCTTGTAATTTTAATTTAGCAATTTCATTATTTGATTAAAAGGGGACAATTTAAGTACCTTAAATTTCATCTTGTGGCACTTGAAAATAATACATTGAAATTTATCCCAATGTTACCATATTAAAAAATTCATTGACTAAATTTAAAACATGTTGTTCATACCTAATATCTAAGTCCATTACTTCATGAATTTTCCTTCAAATTATATCTTTAGGAATAAATGCAAATTATACAAAACACATTTATTCAAACTCTTTTCAATCTATTTCTACCTTAGATAAAGTTTTGAAATAATCCTAGATAGGTTCATGAGACAAGGATATGTTTAATCAATAAATCTATCCCAAGGTTAATGAACTTATCCTTTGTACTTACAAAAATGATCTTTTAAATATACAAGTTACCTTAATTTGACTTAGGTTCAATTGAGTATGAAAGAATTTGCATAAGTCATTTATAAACATCACACACTAACTCATTAGGGAATCTTTGGATTCATATCCAAAAACACTCTAAGAATGTATTTAAACCAAACATTAAATTATATCTCCTTAGAGAACATTAAAAAATAGATATACAAATCTAAAAACATCTATCATTGCTTCCTAGATCATATCTATGCACTAAAATCAAGCCAAGTGTAATTAAAATTTATTAAGGGATAAATTGGGGCTCCATATTTATTTAAAATTACTAACCTCAACTCACCTTTGTTAGGATTTGGAGAACTATAAGTGTCTTGATCATGCTTTAATGAAGTGGTATAGAGTTCAACATTCATCATGTCAATAGGGTGAGAGGTCATTCCATCACATATGATGAAATACACTCATGTAAGGTAATAAGGTATAAAAGGTAAAGATAATTCATAAACAAGTACAAAAGATTAAAAACAAAGATCTAGATTAAAAACACATCTAGATATATATGTAAAGTAGGCACTAGAGGAAATTTATGGATCACAAGTACTAGAGGAAAGACTTGCCATCCCTAGGAAATCATCGTGGTAGTGAATTTGTATGAAAATAGATGAAATTTTCTTCCACTAAATTTCAAACTCCTATATTTCATAGGTAGGTTTACAACACCTTGCACATCATCCTCTTTAGATTTCATATCACTATGGCACAATATGAGCCCATTTTGGGGTGTATATTTTCCTAACCCTTAATATTGTTTTTTATATACTTTCTATAAATGTGTAGATTAAATGAATCATTTTTCATAATTTAGAACTATCATTTGTATAAGTATTATTCTAAAATAATATTAATAAAAATATTGAAATATTTCAATTAGATTAACCCTAGTTTTGAAATTATAGACATATGTTAGTTTCAATTGTGTGGCTTACTTTGTTTTATGATCTTGATCTTATTGTCATGATGATAATGAAGTATGGATAGTTGAAGGTGATGGTAATAACTCCATTACTTACATGAAAACAAATAACTCCATTACTTACATGAAAACAATTTGTTATAGTGACTTTGTCAACTTAGATTGAGTTTTATCATGATCCTTGAAAATTGATCCTAACATAATCAATTATGCATTAAATGGGTTATTAATCATATTTTAACCATATATTTATTATATATTAACACCCTCGTTTATTTTACTACCAATATAACTTGTATTGTAGCGAATCGTTACACCAAAACCCCAAAGTACTAGTGAAATTTGCACACTAGGATCACAACATCCCACCACACTCCACGATGCGTAGACCATGGGCTAGATTTGCACCCATATAGTGGGACCACACCCAACCCTATACGATCCCGGGTGAATGGCTGCAATGTGTTGATGTAGCCACTTGTGTCGGGACTTCGAACCAGGTGGTTCTATGATACAAAATGTAATGAACCATTACACCAAAACCTCAAGGCATTAGTGAAATCTGCACACTAGGATCATAACATGGATTTTATGTAAAAACCACACTTGTAGAAACTAAATTGTAGTGGGTGGTTGGATTGATTAAATTGGTTTATGTATGACTTAGCCTAAAACTATGACCTAATAATTTAGTAAATATTTGTGCCTACACATAAAGTGACCTTATATTACCTTATTATTGGCACTTCTTAATAAATGCATGTAAATCACAAGGCATAATGTTATAAAATAATGACTATCTTATAGCACCTAAAATTTGGTATTACAACAATTTGAAATAATCATTTGAAATTTGACTCAACATCATCCCATTTACATATTTACTAACTAAACCTATAGATATCTCACTTAATCCCCGGACTTTGAGTCTACTAGGCGATGACTTGTTATTAATTTTAGAACATCTATAATCAATCACCTTATATAGAGAACATCTTTAGAATCTTATAAATCCTCATCACATCTTATATCCTGGAAAGGTTCACCATCCAAGGAGAAGTAAAGATGATGAATCTCTATGAGTTGATGAACCTATCTATTTTACTTAGATGGTCACATTTTTAAATTCACAAGCTATCTTAGTTGACTTAGGGTTGTTTGAGTGTGAAATGATTGACATAAGTCACCTATATAAATACATGAAACCTAATCTATTAAAGGAATATAGGGATACCATATCTAAGGAAACTCAAATAAGGATACCATTGAAGCATATTTTCCCTTAGAGCACATTACAACAAGAAACAAATCTAAATATATTATTATTTACTTCCCTGGATCATTATCATGTACCAATATTTAAGTCAAATCATGATTTCCAGGTATTGAAGGCCTTATTTTGGATTTAACATTGTCATGTTCATCACGGCTTTATCACACACCTATTGGAGAGGGAGAAATATATGGGTCGAGGCCTCTTTGGAGATTGTTATGTAATAAAAACTTAAGCATTACGAGGTGTTGAGGAATATCAAACTAATTATGTATTAACCCCTTTTTATGTCACAAGAGGAGAGAGAAGGTTTCAACACAAGAAGGAGACATTTATAGGTACATAAGTGTGATCCTACATATCCATAAACACAAGTCACACACAAGTGTCATAATTTAGTTGCAAGTCATAATAGAATAAGACATAATCAATTTCCTTAAGATGAACTCACTAAAAAAACATGTATGAGAAGTGAACCTATTTATCATTCAATTCTAGGCTCTTAAATTTATTGACATCTTTGTGACACTTTGCATAACACCCTTTCCTAAGTACCGAACTATAATTACTTGTATTCAATTTCAGAATTTTTGTTGAATCAATATCACCCTTTAGAATAATTTTAGGATTGTTTATCTATATTTAATATTAAATTAAATTTAATTTATTTATTATTGAATAAGATCTTATATTATATTAACAAATAAAATGATACAAGATAACTCAAAAAATGGATTATATGGAAGCATGCCCCAAAACCATGAACTAAACTAGGCAAAAACAAAACCTAGAACACAACCAATTATAAAACATCATAAAGCACTTTTATTTTAAAATCTTAATTAAATTAAAATTGTTTTGATATTACACATATTTTACTACAATCCCTAAGGTAATTTGTGTTCTATTTGGACTAAAAAAATGGATCGGGGTTTTGGGAACATTTTTAAAAATATTTTATAGCAATCGCGATAAAGCATGGTGTACATGTCTTAGCGAATTCATGCCAAATTTTTGTATTTTGTCCACATGTAACTTAGTACATGGAATCTTGTAAAATTTTAATAATGAGAAGAAGGTTATGTCAATGACTATGAAGTGGACATGTTATTTTTTTATCAAGCCATACAAAGCATTGCAGAAATATTCTTGTAGTTCAAACCCCATTTTGGGTCATGGGGATTGGGAGCTTCTATTTCTATTAGTTGTTCTTATAGACATGCAAAATGGTTTTTAGTTTATCATATTGGTTTTGATTTGAAAATGATTTATTATTAAAATGTACACATGTTCATCATATGAAGCTATTATTGATTCTAGATAGTACATTTTGAATTAAAAAAAATCGGGTATTTTATGATTTGAGCTTTTATGGCCATTTGAGGCCAAATATGAATGACATATCTTATTTTTGTAATATGGAAAACTCAGGTGTGTGGTATATTTCTAGAATAGCTAGTGGGGAATCTCAAATACTTTGTAATAGGAATTTATTCTCAAATAAATCAATTATGAATTATCTTATATTGCTTATTTGAATTTGACCCCTCTTGGTATTATTCCATTTACATAATTCTTCAAGTTAATATTAGATGGATGTTACCATCCTTGATTGACAAGGACCTTTTTGACATGATTATGTCATATGTGTAAACATTGTCATATCTTGATATGGTGGATGGTGTTAGAGTAGGTATTTACCTTAGCTCATTTTCACCTAGGTACTTTATTTACTTTTATTATATTTATCCTCACCCACTTATGTGTGTAGATATTTATTTTATCTTATTTAGATATTAGGAGATATTATCTAGTTGTTAGGTATAGTTCTTTCTTTGATCTATGGTATTGACTAGATCTTTGATGTCTAGTTCTCTCCTAAATCTATGGTCTTGACTAGTTCTTTGATGACTAGTTATTTCCTTGATTTATGGCTTGATCTATGATCGATCATAGGGTTTTCATGCCTTTCGGATCTAATGGAAGCCTCTATTTTCCATAAAAATGCACGGCAGCAACAAAATACGACCAAATCTCAAATATATGAATACACAAATAATTGATTTGCAAAATAAAACTTACAGATGGATGCCAATAGCAATCTCTGCTCTTCGATACCATGAAAGGAAGCGATAACGGATAATACCAAGCCAAGAACACAAATGCTAATCAAACACCACGATCTATAAGATGAAATCAATTCGCGAATAACTTTACATAAACCTTTGTAAACAAATGAGAAAGCAATATCATATATTATTATGGAACTCAATACTGATACATTGAGAATGGGCCTTGCATAAATAGGCAAGGAATAACAATCTAAGAACTAGTCAATGTCTAGTTCTCTCCTAAATCTATCGTCTTGACTAGTTCTTTGATGACTAGTTATTTCCTTGATTTATGGCTTGATCTATGACATTGAGTGGTTCTTAGATTGTTATTTCTTGCCTATTTAAGCAAGGCCCATTCTCAATGTATTGTATTGAGTTCCATAATAATATATGATATTGCTTCTCGTTTGTTTGTAAAGGTTTATGTAAAGTTATTCTAGTGAATTGCTTTCATCTTATAGATCATGGTGTTTGATTAGCATCTATGTTCTTGGCTTGGTATGATCTGTTTATCATTCCTTTCATGGTATCGAAAGCAGAGATTGTTGGCATCCATCCGTAAGTTTTATTTTGTAAATCAATTATTTGTGTATTCATATATTTGGGATTTGGTAAGTATTTTGTTGTTGTGTGTATTTTTATGGAAAATAGAGGCATCCATTGGATCCAAAATGTGTGAAAACCTAAGATTGATTTGTAAACTTGGATCGTTTTTTCAAGCGATTTGTTTTTGTAGTTTTTTTGTTATTGAGAAGTACCTTTGGATCGCCTTGGGATTTGCACCCACAAGAAAAGAAATCACAGATTATTTGTTTGGGTCTATTTTTTTCGAGATCTACAGAGCAATTTTCTATTGCGGCGTATGTGTCTCGGTTTACGTGAAGGAAGGCTTTCGGATCTTTCCTTTTTGGCGGGGGTCCACGGATCTTTGTCACAACCCATTAAAATCCTTAGCCCTTGATCATATGGTATCATCATATGAGGACTTAAAGCAAGCGATTCCTACTAGTAGTTGCTTTACTTGAGCCCCCTCTAATTTTATTTGTGTGGTGAAGGCAACAACAATTTATTTTGTTTTAGTGGTAACTAAAATAAATAATAGAGCAAAATATTAAAGAGTTTGTAACTTTTGATCGGTAACTCGGTTTTGAGTGCCGTTTTTGCAAAAGTACTTTTTCGTGCTCTTTCCATTAGAGTTATTTATTTTGAGACTTTCACTATAATTATAAAGTGCCAAATATGGAGGAGTGTTGTAATCAACTATAGACGTAATTTCAAGTGAGCTCGATGTCCTAAACTTTTGGGAGTTGCAGTTTATACCTATCATGGATTACGAGAATGATATGCTTTTCTTTGAAGTACAAGAGGATATTGTAAAATTTGTGGAAGAAAATAGATCGCTCAAGAATTGAAATTCTCTTCTACAATCACTCATTCATGATAAGGATACAATAATACACTCCCTACAAAACAAACTTGCTAGCCTACAAAATCACCATCATATTGTGGACAACCATATCCATGCTCTAGTCCACTTGCGGTTGTTACTCTTGTACCCACCTTTGACATTGATCTGCCAATCTTTGAGCTGAACACTGCTTTTGATGCTTCTAAACCTATGAGGCTTGTTACTGCATGTTCTTCCACATCTGTGCCTATTACGGTACCACAAGTTGTGTATTGTACTTACCTTTCGCATGGCTTTTTGGGAAGCATACCACTACATTCCGTTCTTGCATGCTTTGTTCTATGGGTCTCACTAGCGGAGTCATTGGGACATTCACAGGGTATTGTTTCCTCTATTCCACATGTTAAGTGGAATTCTTGTCATGACATTGGTTTTCGAGCAGATACTTCATTAGGATCACACATTGACAGAGCTCATTTTTTGTTCACTCGACTCTTTCTGAGGATCATGAGCAACACATGAGTTTTGTACCTTCACTCAGGCTTGAGAAACCTGAGATTTCAGTTGTCAGACATGATCAACCTGACACACATTCTGATGTTCTTTTGTATGCACCCATTGTGCATTTTGCACCAAGTCATATGCAGGCATCTTCTTCATCCATCCGTGTTGATTTGGGGTGGATATCTGATCACTCATGGAGGCAACATAGGCATTCGTTGAGAGGACTCTACAGGCATGGCTCCTCCACCATTCGAGCCTCTTGCTCCACTTTCTATACCTTTTGTATTGTGATGCTTCTTGTTTTGAGCATTTTTCTTTAGCAGGTGTAGTGTATCTCTCTTGTTTGTTGAGAGATTTTGTATCTATATTTTCGACACTTTTGGCATGTTGATAGTATCTCTTGTGGGGGATCTATTCTAGTGAAGTCCAGTGTTATTTTGTCAGTGTTCGAGTAGTTGATTTTGGGCAACTCATACAAATTTGTAGCGTCACTCCACCCATTCAGCAGTATGGGAGGGTGTGGTGTTGATCTTGCTTCTTCGAGTTTCGTGTCCTTGCCTTGTTACCTTAGCTTTTCTTGGATCGTGACACTCTAGAGTTTGTGTCCTTGCCTTGTTGTTTTGGTTATTGTTCTTGGATCGTGGCACACCTATTTTGTGATTGGTCAAATTATGTTTGGTGTTTTTTTGCACTTTTGACATCACTCCATTGATAGTCTCCTTGTATGGAGCTATTCTGGTGAAGCCCAGTGTCAGTTGTTTTTGAGTTCTATGATCGAGCAGTGGATTCAGACCAAACATCTTGACATTGTATCATTTTTTTATCCGAGCTTCTTGGGATTCCTTGGAGCGGGTTTTTACTCTCTTTTACTTTGTTATTATTGGTTTAGGATACCTTGCGGTGTCCCTTTTTTCTCAATTATTGTACATGAGTACCTCATCAGGCCTAGTTGTCGGGACTCATACTATGGACATGCCACATCTATTTTGGCCCCTAGCTTCACTTGAGGGGGGGTGTTAGAGTAGGTATTTACCTTAGCTCATGTTCACCTAGGTACTTTATTTACCTTTATTGTATTTATCCTCACCCACTTATGTGTGTGGATATTTCTTTTATCTTATTTAGATATTATGAGATATTATCTAGTTGTTAGGTATAGTTCTTTCCTTGATCTATGGTATTGACTAGATCCTTGATGTCTAGTTCTCTCCTAAATCTATGGTCTTGACTAGTTCTTTGATGACTAGTTATTTCCTTGATTTATGGCTTGATCTATGACCTTGACTAGTTCTTAGATTGTTATTCCTTGCCTATTTAAGCAAGGCCCATTCTCAATGTATTGTATTGAGTTCCATAATAATATATGATATTGCTTCTCATTTGTTTACAAAGGTTTATGTAAAGTTATTCTGGTGAATTGCTTTCATCTTATAGATCGTGGTGTTTGATTAGCATCTGTGTTCTTGGCTTGGTACGATTTGGTTATCGTTCCTTTCTGGTGAATTTATTTCATCTTATAGATCATGGTGTTTGATTAGCATCTGTGTTCTTGGCTTGCAGTACAATCTAGTTATCGTTCCTTTCGGATGGTGAATGTATATTTTTTCTTCTACATGTTGGTAATCCTTAGAATGTAAGGAGGATAATTGTAATTTTGACTATGTGAAACTCATTTTATAATACATTGTAAATTAAATATAGCCTCAATTGTACCTAAAAAAATTAATGGGGTAGTTAGTTCTTTATTCACTCATACATTAATCATAAATGAAATGTTGAGTTATATCACCATTCAATTTTTTTCTTAGGTCAAAGTATATAAGTCGTGTCCCACTTTTTACCTTTTTTGTTCCACTATAAAAATATGTGCCACAAATAAAACTTAACGAAACACGTATAATATGACCAAACTTATATTTCTTAAGATTTTAAATATACAAAGGCATAGTGCATCCATAATTTAACTTTTATTTTATTTTTTAAAGTATTTAAAAAATGACTTCAAAGTGGAACACACTTATATAATTTTCCCCTCCCCTTATGTTACTTGGGACTTGTTACTTATCTTCAAATATATCTTATGAATAAAAGGGTATTGTGTGATGACATGTGGCCATGTGTACCAAATCAATATAAAGGTTCATTGTATTTTTGTTTACAATAATGTCGACTCTTGATTTTGGAATCATTCGGGTCAATTACGATAATATCTCTTCTTTATTGTGTTTTTGTGATGACTTAAGTTTATTCCATACATCCCTATAATCATAAAGAAACATTTTTTTAAATGATGACTATCACTTAATATTTCTAGATATAATTTGTTTCAAATATATTCAATCTTTTTAATTTTAATCTATCTCGTAAAAATATAGGAGGAAGTTGTGGTAGTAAACTTGACATTCAAAATATCTCAAACCTTATGAATTGAACTTTGTTCCTCACGATTTGGAACTAGCTACCATCATGCACACACTCTAAGTTTGGAAGTTTTTCTATTAGGAAATCCATTTGAGAAATGTATGGACCATATTTAATCAACCTATCTTTAATGCTAGGTAGTGACGATGGTTCAAATTTTTGTCACAATATGAATTTGATATCAACTATATCAAGAGTGAAGAGAACACAATAAATAGGAGACATGTTACTACCATGATGGTAAATAGGTCTATTTTTAGAGAGAATATTTTTATGTATCTACATGAGGATCCATAATACAATACGGTAAAATAATCTATAAGAGTTGATCCCTAAAATTGCATATATAAAGGACTCAAGTTTGAGCAACATGGTTTGTTGAGATTTCATGAAATAATCTATGTTGCGAATAGAGGAAAGATAAGACTAGTATTATTTGAGGAGATTCACAATGTTAATTATTTAGGACGTCTGGGGTAACCAATATTTTAGCAATCTAAGCCTCTCTAATTTTGAAATGGACTTAGGAAAGATAAAATATAATTTTTTCCACAATTCTTAGAATTCTAAAGATTCAAGGTGCATGATGTGCATTTGACACGACTCTTATATCCTCATGACATACCAGGATGAAATGGTAGGTAGTCAACATGGATTTTTTCAAGGTCTTCCTATGTCCAATAATAAACATAATATGATCTCGATAGTGGTGGAAAAAATTACTAAAATATCGCATTTATTCAAGGAAATATTAAGGATGAATCACGTCTTTTCTTTGAAAAGATTTATACAAGAGTTATTTAGATTACATAAAGTCCCTAAATTGTTCTATTTTATTAAGACACCCACATGAATTTTCAAGTTTATAATACCTTATATGCAAAATTTGGGACCAAAATCAATTTTAGTTATACATATCATCCTTGGATTTATGGGAAGATAGAGAGGATAAACCAAGTTTTAGAGGACATGTTGAGGATGAATTGTATGAATCAAAAATAAAAGTGGGAAGAGTACCTTACCTTTGTCAAGATTTCTTATAATAACACCCATTACACCACTTTGGGCATGCATTGTTTAAGGAAAATTATGGGAGAAAGTGTAGAACTCCTGCTTATTTGGGATAACATTGAGGATAGAGTGATTATGGTTACCAACATGTTTATATAACGGCAAGGTAATTTTTAGCGAGTGATATAGTCCTCTTAAGGGTAAAACCTAAGAGTATTTAAATATGTTAGTGTAGGTTATTATTTATCCTTTTATTTATTTATTAGGATAATTATTACACTTATGTTAGCCCTACACTTGTTGGGTTAGTTTGCTTAGGTGTACTAGTTGTGTAGAGTTAGCTTACTAGTTGTGTTGAGTTAGCTTCTCAATTATGTGGAGTTAACTTACTAGTATTTTGGAGTTAACTACCAATATTAATTAGTGGGAGTTCTTCACCACTAATTTAGGTAGTATTTTCACTTCCCTCCTCCTATATGTACATCTTTCTTATTGAGTAATTCAATTCATTGTATTGTAATGTATTGAACATTATGGATTATGATGGATTTCCATATATAGTATTTTAGCTCTTTCGTTTTGCAAATTTAATGTGGTGTACTATTATCATCGAGATCACGTCTTGGAACAATATTATTATCGTTCCTTTCATGGTATCAGAGCGATAGATGATGTAGACATCCATCTGTAAGTTTTTCTTTGCAAGGGTTTATTATTTTCATGTATTTGGAATTTGTTAGCACTTTTTTGCAACATGTATTTTTATGCAAAACGAAGTTCGCCATTGGATTTGGAAGGAGCCAAAACCCTAGAATCCGTTGTAAACTCAACAATGTTTTGAGACAATCAAATATGGACATTTTAAAGGGTTTTTTGGCACATTTCTCAAAAAATCCATATAATTATGTACAGACATATTTTTTGACTCAAAAATTATATCATCTTTCTAGGTTTCTCTTTGTTTTTTGATACAAGTGCTAGAAAAAGAGATATTTGTAGTCAAAGTTTGTATTAACAATTGTACTTTTGGGTGCATTCTTTTATCCATTGGATATAAGCGTGTACCTTTTGGATGCATTCTTTTACCCTCTAGATATTTTAGTTTTGGATGTAGTCTTTTATCCACTGGACGTAGATTTGTACCCTCTAAGTGCATTCTTTTATCCATTGGATATAAGCGTGTACCTTCTAGATGCATTCTTTTACCCTCATGGATATTTATGTTTTGGATGCAATCTTTTATCCACTAGACGCAGATTTGTACCCTCTAGGTGCATTCTTTTATCCATTGGATATTGACGTGTACCCTCTGGATGTAATGATTTACCCTCTGGACATTTTAGGTTTTGGGCGCAGGCTTTTATCCTTTGGTCACAAATATGTATCGTGTGGATGCACTCTTTTACCCTTTGGACATTTGGGTGTCACGTGTACCTTTAAAAAAGATCAAGCATTAAAATATTATTTTAATAGAAAAACCTTCTAGAGCTCATAACTTTTGATTTGTAGCTCAGATTAAGGTGATCTTTTTTTGAAATTGTGTATTTTTTGAGATCTATGCATTGGTGACATTTTTAAACACATATTTCAAATTTAAAAGGTACTTTTTCTCATTTTAATGTTTACACGCACTCAATTATAAAGTGTCAAATTTGGGAGGGTGTTGTAATCACTTGTGGATGTAATTTTGGTTGAGCCTAACGTCCTCAAATTTTGGGTGTTGAATTCTTGTATCTATGGGTGTATGCATTTATATCTCTTTTTGTTGAGATATTCTAGATCTGTATTTTTGACACTTTATTTTTTGGCATGTTGACAGTCTCTCTTGTGGGGGAGCTATTCTAGTGAAGCCCAATGTTAGTTTTTCAGTGTTCGAGTAGTTGATTTTGGCAACTCATATAGATCTGTGGTGTCACTCTACCCATTCAGTAGTATGGGAGGGTATGGTGTTGATACTGATTCTTTGGGTTTCATGTCCTTGCCTTGTTATGTGTTGATACTACTTCTTTGGGTTTCGTGTCCTTGCCTTATTACCTTGGATTTTCTTGGATCGTGGCACTCCTATTTATTTGGATCTCGTGTCCTTGCCTTGTTGCCTTGGTTGTTCTTAGATCATGGCACACCTATTTGTAGCAATTGATCAAATTATGTTTGGTGTTTTTTTTGCACTTTGACATCACTCCATTGACAGTCTCCTTGCATGGAGCTATTCTAGTGAATCCCAGTGTCGTTGTTTTTGAGTTCTATGATTGAGTAGTGGATTTAGACCACAAGTGTGCACCAAAATTCTTCAACATTGTACAAGTTTTTTGGAGCCAAACTTCTTAGGATATCTTGCAGCAGTGGAATTTTTCTCTCTACTTTATTATTACTAGTTTTGAGTGCCTTGCAATGTCCAATTTTCCCAGTTATTGTACATGGGTACCTCATTAGGCCTTGTTTCGAGACCCACCTTCTTTTCCACCCACCTAAGCTATGCTTACATGAGGGTGTTAGTGTAGGTTATTATTTATCCTTTTATTTATTTATTAAGATAATTCTTACACTTATGTTAGCCCTACACTTATTGGGTTAGCTTGCTTATGTGTACTAGTTGTGTGGAGTTAGCTTACTAGTTGTGTTGAGTTAGCTTCTCAATTATGTGGAGTTAGCTTACTAGTCTTTTAGAGTTAACTTAACTACCAATATTAGTTAGTGGGAGTTCTTCACCATTGATTTAGGTAGTAGTTGCCATTGTATTGTAATTCAAGTCATTGTATTGTATTGTATTGTATTGTAATGAGCATTATGGATTATGATGGATTTCCTTATGGTATTTTAGCTCTTCTTGTTTTGCAAATCTAATGTGGTGTACTATTATCATCTCGAGATCATGGCTTAGAACAATCTTCTTATCGTTCCTTTCAAAATAAAGTTTGATAAGTCAAATAAGATAGAACCTAGATTTTGGGACCATTTTATGTCCTAGAAGTAATAAAATTGGTGGATTATAGATTAAACTACCCCTAGCTCTCTTTCGGTGACGTGATGTTTTTATGTTTCATTACTTAAGAATGATATTGTAGATGCTCCATATATTTGGGATTGGATCATGTAGATGCTGCATAGATCTATAATACAAGATCTCACCAACATGTGGATCTACAAGAAGAAATGATATGTGCTTTGCATACTATGCAAGCCATTACATGAGACTAAACAATACAAAGGAAATACAGTAGAAGATGTTTCCCTCTTCTCACCATTCAGATGTACCTGCTATTTCCTTTCTATCCCGCTCCTCTCCATGGAGTCTCTGTCTTCATGTAACATGTTCCTTTTTCTCTTCTTCTTCTTCATCTTCATCCTCTTGGTCTGGGAGAGAATCGAGGATCTAATGCGATCCCTCTCTTAACTCTACTTCTCAACCCTAACTTTCATGCTTATATATAAATATATAAACTTAGGGCTCCTTAGCTATGCAATTACATCCAATAGATTTTCTTTAAACAAAATCTATATTTAAAGCCCGTGACTAAAAATAAAACACATCACACAGGTAACTAGCGCCGGTTAGACCTAACCGTAGCCGGTTCCCACTTGCTCGACCAAATTCAAACTGTTTGACCGATGATAGTTCTAGGTGAATGTGTGCCGGTTCCCCTTTGACCGATGACGGGTTGTTGTATTACCAGTCACTTTCCATTGCATGCTAACTGTGAAGCAATCTAGCTCCACAACCTAACAGGATCCTAGTTCATTCGTGCTCTTCTAGATGTAAGTTCTACTTAGATAATGCCACATGTCCACATTGACTTATAAATATATGCAGATCACTTTATTTATCACTTTTACAAAGTGTCTTTGTTGAGCTCTAATACCTATCATACCTAGGTAACCTACAAACACATCCTTGCAAATTTTCCTTTCCAACAAAAAAATGGTTGCGACATCTACAATCTCACAACCAATAATCCAATTGAAAAACCTTATGTGCCCATAGATCATCACCCTTTTAAAACTCAAGAAAACATTAAGTGATTGGATGGGTAAATGCAATTTTCGAGCACTTTTTTACGTGGCTCAATATGACACCGATATTGATTTGTTGCATTTTTAGCCAATTATGACATTTTAGAGTCAAATTTCACCATCATGCTCCCATCATGGAACTTTTCATTTGGAGTCAATGTCAAAAGACATCCACCACTTAACATGGCTTCCACATATGAATGTGAACCCTATCATACCAAAAAAATTCTCTCAAATCAAGACAAAAATTATTTGGAGTCCCAATATGGCTTACAAATCGAAGGTAATATTGTTCTTTATAAATTTTCAAGGTTTTTTGTTCTTTTTAGTTTCAATGACATGTTTTTTCCTTTTGTATAACTAACCAAAATTAATCAAAGAGGGTAATATCTATGTAAGTTGTAACCCATACATTTATGTAAGCCATGATTGAAATTTTCAAGCAAGAATAGTCTGCAGGCAGCAGACATTTTATATTAGGTTGTTGTCTACATCCTCTATTCTCTTAATGGCCAATAATATAATGGGTGTAAATATTTATCCAATAGGATTAAATGTATTTGACATATGTTATTTTCAATGACAATGCTACATTTTCATGTAGCAATTATGTACATGAACTACACTATAAGGCCTTTTATGAGTTGTAGAACACTAATATTCCAAATGCACTCCATGAAAAGATGAAAAGTAAAATATATTTCAATTACAAACCAAGAGGTAATTTTAAATTAAATTATTCCAAAATGATTCCATGTATTTATTTGACATTAATAGAACTAATATTCTCTTTGCTTCTTATAGAAGAGAGCCATTGCATCTTATACAAGAAGATAAGTTGTAATACAAGGCCATCAACCTCTTGAGGGATCTGCAGATCTAAACATGGATGCAAAATCATTTCCTGTTTCATTTCCTAGAAAAAAATGAATTAGTTATGTTGTGCCTCCTCTATTGGACATTCACCAAACTTCCTCACTTTAGTTGTCGGTATTCCTAATGTCAAGCTATGAATAATGAAAAAAGTAGACATTATTTCGAATTATAATGGGTACTTTATTTATTTTAATTATTACACATTAATATTTATAACATCCTCATCTTTTGTTTTCATCAAGATTCCTCACATCAACAAACTTTAAGGTTTCAACCAACAACAACCGAGGAATAATATAGTCTAGTTCAGTTGTGACAAGGTACATTACTTATCAATTTATTATGTTATATTTTAAGTTAACATTGAATTATATTTTTTTCCATTTTATGATGAAATTTTGTTTTTGTTGTTTCCCATTCACAAAAGAAACAAATGTT
>CM031235.1:278667137-278756526 GCA_018340775.1 Taxus wallichiana var. yunnanensis | reverse complement strand
AAACCCTAACTAGAGAAATCTTATTTCCTTCCAAACTCTCACAACATCACCTCGATCTGCGTGGGGTTACCTCTCGAGTGCAACTCAATCTACCCATGTTTGTGTTCTCCTTCACACTCTAGTTCACAATTCTTCAACTCGACACTTGATTTCTCTCCAAATCTCTCAAGTTTTCCCTAAGTCACACAAAGCATTCACAAATTTGCACAAGGTAAGGTAAAAATGATTTTACCCCGACATTCTATTTATAGGTAACTTTTTCCCGCATTAATTACTTGCAACCACCAACATACAATTGCATTTAATTACTTTTCACTTTTCCCACTTTTCCAAAGCCTTTATCATCACTTAATGTGTGTGTTCATC
The DNA here is from genome assembly GCA_018340775.1 of Taxus wallichiana var. yunnanensis. Lineage (NCBI taxonomy): Eukaryota > Viridiplantae > Streptophyta > Pinopsida > Cupressales > Taxaceae > Taxus > Taxus wallichiana. The sequence goes on along the minus strand of CM031235.1, from coordinate 278,756,160 downwards.
ACACACTCCAGATGTAACCTTTTAGCATAAAAACTACTCGACCATGAGACCTCCTTTCACGTGCTCCATGCCAAAGTACATCAGCCTCTATGCCTTATACCTATGTAGTTATCCATGTCATTTCCTACCTTTGTTACATTTGTGCTCATTCATGTACATGGATTTTCCTTAGGCTTGTCCTCATTATCACTATCTTTCTTATGACACCTTACCACCATTCTTCAACAACCAACATCACCAACAATGACACATGCATGCTCCTTTAGTACTTAGGCCTTTGTAAATCTCAACTCTCTTGTCTCTTTCTTTCCTCTACCCCCACACTAATTGTATGTGGTCCTCTCGTGCGCATAAACTCACATAGATAGTAATCAGCTATAGGATGCAAACATGCTTATTACAAAAAAACAAAACTAAATTGACAAAGCATAACAATGATGAAAGGAAACACATATAAAGGAAATGTATTAAAGGAAAACCTAATCTAAATGGAAATATTCCTTATTACAAACACCAAGAAGACTTATTTATAGTAGGGCTTCAACCTACTCCCATTGAAGTAACCGGGTAATAAAGTGCCATCAACACCTATAACTGGAAAAGCCTGATTCAATATTTTTGTTACTACAAATGGTCCTAACCAATGAAATTTCAACTTCCCAAGGTGGTGCACAAACTTTGAATCATACAGAAGAACCATCTTCCCACCTCAAATTCCTTTATTCTTGATATGCCTATCATGTCATGCCTTTATCTTTTTTTTATTTTTGACTCCATCGAGAAATGGCATGTCACTCATCCAACTGCATCAACTTACATATGTGCTCTTCCACTGCTTGTTCATCATCTAGGCCTCCTGCGTCACAATACATACAGAGAGGGAAACATAAACTCAATAGGAAACACAACCTCAATGCCAAACACCAACTGAAAGGGTGTGGCCTTATTTAACCTCTTATAGGTAGTTTTATATGCCCAAAGTACAATAGAGACTTTATCATCCCAGTCCTTTCCATCCAACATCACAAATATTTGTTAATGTATGGCCCAATATCTTGTTGAATGCTTTTCAGTATTCCCATTAGCCTATGGGTGATAGGGTGTTGTCTTGTGGTGCACCACCATGAATTCTACCAATAAAATCTGATGGTCTCATTCAAAAAGTGTGTGCCCCTATCACTTGTAAGACTCAATGGACATCCATAGTGATTGATAATGTTCTCCCATAAGAATCTGTTGTTTGTAGTTATAGTGTAATCCTTTGTAGGTGTTGCTTCCACCCACCTTGTTAGATAATATGTACAAGTTATGATGTAGCATGTCCTATTCCTACACGCGGGTGGGGAAATAGGACCCACAAAGTCAATTTCCCATTTTTCAAATGGTTCAACACTTGTAATAGGCCTCAAAGGCATCTCATCTCTTGTTCTAGGCTTCCCAAGTGCACTGAAAATGGTCACACACCTTGACATATTCTTTAACATCTTTATAGAGAGTCTCCCACCATAATCCAGCCATCAAAATATCTTACATGTGGTGGCATCTCCAACATAATGTCCACCTATAATCCCACCATGAGCTTCTTCCATTATCCCCTCGTGCTCATGTTCCAAAACACACCACACAAAACCTCATCATGACCAAGTTTATACAAGTCTCCACCTATCAACTGATAGGGGCCACACGTGTATGCAAGTTGTTTCTTTTTTCCAAAGTCTTCATCCCCTCAGGTGCCTAGCCAGTGTGCAAGAATACTGCAATGTCCTCAAGTTTAGTGGGGGCACGTGATTCAATCTGAAAAGTTATGCATCTGGCATTGTGTCCTCAATGCTCTGCGCATCCTCACTAGAATTGATCCTTGACAAGTGGTTAGGTCCTGAGTTACTTTTTCTAGTTTTACCACAACTTGTAAACTAAAATTCTTGAAATAGTAGGATCCACCTACATATATCCCTTGTAAAATAGGCTTGTTGACCAAATACTTAAGCACCATGTGATCTGTAAAGAATATGAAAGGTGTAGCCAACAAGTATTTCTAAACTTGTGCAACACGTAAATCATAGATAAAGCTTCACGCTCAGTAGTTGTATAATTTGTTTAGTTGGTGTCAACTTCCTTCTTACAAAAAAATGGGGTGGTCCACTATTCTTCACCTAGTTTTGGGCTAGTACATGCACCAATGGCCATCCAGAAGCATCCACATGAACATGAAATGGTTTATCCCAAGAAGGAAAGTGTAAAATGGGTGCAAAGTAAGTCTTTCCTTCAATGTCTCAAATGTTATCTATTGTGCCTCATCCCAATGAAACTTTCCTTTACTCTTCAATAATTCCTCCAAGGGGTGCAAAATCTTAGCATATCCTTTAATGAACTTCCTGTAATAACCATGTATGTCCTAAGAACCCACGCACCTCACTTTGATTGGTAGGTTCCTCTAAGCCCAAAATACAACAACCTTAGCAGGATCTACCAACAAGCCTTCTTTACATATGATATGCCCAACAAAGTGCCAAAAGGTGTTAAAAAGATACACTTTTAATGTTCAATGAGATGCTCAATTATCTGCACCTTTCAAACATAAGTCTCAAATTTTCACAATGGTCCTTCACCAAACCATATACTATCCAATCATCCAAATAAACCTACAAAAACTTATGAATGAAGTCCTAAAAGGCTTGTACCATGATGTGAAAACACTACAGTGTGTTTTTCAATCCAAAAGGCATCACGATGTATGCAAAACTTCCCCACTCTGTGGTGAAAGTGGTCTTTTCTGATCTTCCTTAGCAATACACACTTGATGATAACTAGAGAACCCATATGTAAAGAGTAGATCTTGCACCCAACAACTCCTTCAAGTATCTCTTCTGTAAAGGGGTGGGAAAAGGATCAATTACACATGAAGCATTCAACTCCCTATATCACATAGATCCTTATCCACCCATCTTTTTTATGTTGATGACCATGGGACTCACCCACTTAGATTCCTCAATAGGCTCAATGATACCAGACTTCAACATTTTATCAATTTCTTCTTTCACTTTAATGTGTAGATTAGGATTCATCCTATAAGGCCTCTTCCTAATCAGTGTGTGCCTTCTTTAAGTTTGATTCACATCTCCCCTAAAGAAGGGTGTACTCCTTTCAATTCATGATATCCTCTTGGAAATAGATCTTGAAAGTCATGCAGAGCTCAATAATCTTAGCAACCTCCTGCTCCGACCAATAGTCACCAATAATGGCCTCTTGGGCTCTGCATCTATCCCAATGTTAACTTTCTTCATTTTCATAGGTTCATGATATGCGCATGCCTTTTGCATCGGTTGTATCCATCACCTCATGCATGTACCTTTAGTGTGATTTAACATCCAGATTATTATCCTCATCATCTTCACCATCTATTACACATAGCAACTTACCCTTTTCTTTTTCTTCCCAGGTGCATGGACCATCTCTTCTTCTTCACTCTCTTCAAGGTCAAGGCATGCCTCTAGGTCCAATTCCCAAACATATCTAGCAAGAGTTCTTCAGCCTTTTGTTGTTATCTCCCATGGTAAGGTGCTTTTAATCTATAGTGCTTCATTGACTTGAGGCTTAGTTGAAAAATAATCAAAAGTATGAATCATACCTGAGGTCATCTCTACCAATTTGTTGTTACTCTTGTTAACTTTGCATGCACATACCATGCACACGTGCACAACCCCTAAGGTAGTGTAGAACTTATGTACCTAGAGTGATGGTGAAAGGCTTCCTACCCCTTATCCAGAGTCTCTCACACTTCTTGAATGTGGTGTGAAGAAGAATCCTTCCCATGAAATTCACATATTTGTGAGGGTACATTGCTCCTAAGAAACCTAGTAGAGAAGGTGATTCTCACTTCCCACCACTCCAAAGGTTATCTCTGTATGTGTACCCACCATGCAGTGTTGTAGTCCCCCACAAAGTATATATACAAGCATATTCCTCCTATCTCCTTCATCATCCCATGGGCTTCCATGGCTGTGCAAGAATACATCAAGGTTCCCTTCACCAATATACCGAGGTACCTGGTTATGACCCAAATGTTGAACAATGCATGGCTACTACTATGTGAGTAATAATATTCTTGATATCTCATCCTACTACTTCATATGTTCCATGTGCCCAATTATCACAAAACACTGGTGGTGTCACTAACTGAATGAGCATCATCCCACTATATCACTCCTTCCTTAGATGGCTCATTTACTTTAGGATCTCTCGATTGTATGTGTGTGTAAATTTTTTTCAAGTCCTCTTCACTCAAGGGCTCAACATAGGGAGCAAACCTTTGCATCTATCAATGGTATAATGATGCACTCTTCTTTATTCTCAAAGCTAATGTACCCCTTGTTGAAGTACAAATCTGCATTATTTGTATAACACCAAGGGCACCCAAGAAATGTTGGAAAACTATCTGCCTCTACAAGCTCCAATACCTCAAAGTCTCCCTAGTAAACTTGGCCCCTTGAATCATGATAGTAGCATCCTTTAACACTCCAATAGGATTGGCCCTAGTTTTATTTGCCATGTACAACACATTTGTAGAAGGTTGTAATGGTGGTCTTCCCATCTGATCCCAAGCATCCAATGTGAGCACATTAACTTTTGCACATGTATCTATCAAAATATTACTCAAGAGCCATCCATCTATGACCACATTCAAGTGTAATTTCTTTATCATACTCATGATTATGGGGAGGTAGATTTGCATGAGGATCTACCTCTCATGCTCATGTCTGTGTGTGGAACCTTTTCTCTCAACCATTCACCTAGTAAGGGGATGATGTTCTCTGTATCACAACATTTGACATACTTCTTTTAAATCATCCATGTCTTTCTATGGAAGGTCAACCTTCTTTTCTCTATCCATCATGCGCGTGCTGTTCCTTCAAGCCCTGAATCTCTCCTTGTAAATTCTGATAACATCCATGGTCTCTAGATAGACTTCTTTTGATGTTCAACATCAGGGTACTTGGCATTGATCACTTCTTGCTTTGTTATAATAGGTTTTCTCCTTGGGGCCCTCACACATGCATGCTACCTGCCTCACATGGGTAGTGACTAACAAAGGTTGTAATTTAGAATCTAGTCCCACCTTTGGCATCCATTGACCTCCATCGGTGCATTGTATTTTAATCATATAGCCATGCCCTTATCTTACTTATGTTCTTACTCATGTGCTCATACAAATCAGGACATTCTTCAAACTTGTGTTGTTTCCACACCATGAGAAAATTATATTTTGAGGGCATTCACATTGATAATGATCAGGCAATCCACATGTAAAGAAAAGTACCTCTAGGAAATCCTCCTCTTCCACCACCATGACCTCGACCTCTGTATCCTCCATGAAATCCCCTATTTCGAGTTATCACCATTATTGTGCCCTTCATTATGTTTCTCCTTGATCCTTAGATCCACTTGCTACACTGGTCTATGGCACACACCAGTCTCAATAGCCTCATGAATATGATCGATTATTCTATAATTAATAAAGTGTCATGAGTATGAGACTTAAAAATTTATAGTACATGGATACATTCTTATGGACCACATTATAAGAGGGGACATCTACTCACATCATGGTCAAATGACATATCTCACAATCTCAACAAACATGCATGCACTGAATTATGAGGAAAACTATCCTTAGTATGTCCTTCCACCTCACAATCTATACACCAAATCCCACTACGTGCATCTCATGAGATGAATTGGATGATAAATTTTTTAATTTTTTTCCATGGATGCAATATGTGCTTCAGAAATGGGCTAACTCCAGTGTCTATGCTTCCCAACTACCTCGGCATGTAGAGCTCCAAATCCTCACGTGGATCTATAAAAGTCTTATGAGAAAGCACCCTTCTAAAAGGTGTGATCAAACCACCAAAAAACCACTATGCATGCTATGGCTAGGGTGGATATCATAGGATAAATTTGATAACAAAGTTTTAAAATGTGCATCATACTCCCTTACACTCTCATTCATGCCCTGCTTAATCTCTTTCAACACATTGATGATTTTTTATTCAAACTCAGGTATATGGAACTCTCACCAAGAAGCATCATCACACAAGTGCATTGTAATCCACACAATCTAGTTGGATGGATCATACTTCCTATACCAACTATGTGTGCGCCCTTGCAAAGTAGTAGTAAAACTGGCTTTCCTTTGCTCGGGGAGTTATGATCCCTTTTGTGCATGCCATAGAATTTCACACATGTGAACATGCTCTGCTACATCCTCAATGCCTCTATATTTTGGGAGGTGAAGTGACATTTCATAAATAACCTGTTGGGTTTGTGTGGACCATGCCCACTAGATCAAAACCTATATTACCTCATTAGTTTCCTCCACCTCCTAGAACCACCATCCACTTGATCCAAGCCTCCGATCCTCTAATCCTCCGATCCTCCTCTAGTAGGGAAACGCAATGACAAGAATGGATGTACTTCCTTGAGTTCCAATATTGTACTAAATTGAACTCCCATAGTCTGTGAAGTGGTAGTACTTCCAGATGTGGCACCAAGATTCTACACACCCACACTCTATCCAGATGATGCATAGAAAATATACCTCCAACTGGACCCCAAATAACAAAGATGATGTCTACACCACCATAGATGAATGTGTTATCTGATTAACTCTTGTACTCAATGGAAAATGAAATCTACATTGTCACTACTCTATCACCAACACTAGCTTTCTTATCAATAACTGTTTTAGGAACTAGAACACCAAGCGCAAGGGAAAGGTCACAGGTGGGATCAGATGTGCACCCATGGTCCTTATAATTTCTTTCGATGTGCTCTCATCTGAAGCCGAGAGGGTTCTCTACCATGCTTACCCAAATGGGGGAGAACTAGATGCTTTGGCTCCATCTTCTCCATGTGAGCTACAAATCCTTCATGAGCCATCTCTCTCTGCAACACCATTTCTCTCCTCAATATCACACTTTGCTTCACTAATTCCCTCTCTCGTGCTTCATTATACTTAAGCCACCTTTCTCTTCTCTCTTCCTTTCTACCTGCAAGGTCTACCATCTTTCACCACACATGCTCCTTCCCCACACATGGTGGTGAGTTTAGCTAGCCATAGGGAGGTGCTCTAAATTCAACACCACCATCAAGATCTTAATTGCTAAAGGAATAATGTGAAGGTAAGATCCTCTAGGCTCATGCAAAAACTCAAACTCTATAACTTTTGGGAAAGAATACATGGAAACAACATACTCCAGAGTATAATTATTCACAACACCAGCCCACCAATGATCTACAACACATGTGTCCAAGGTTCATCAACATCAAACAAGGTATGATATTCTTCTGCATCCAAACCCTTGATCTTGTAATACCATCTCTCTGTTGATGCATACGTGAGACAACCACTCATACAATTCTATAGGAAAAAAAAAATAATGACTCATAAAGCTCATGATAAAGGTGTTCCTCAACCCACTTTGTGCATTGAAATCAGGTCAGAACCATATCTTGAGAAAATTGATCATTTTCATCAATAACCCAATCTTCAATGGTCACAAGAGTCAACCAATAAGCCATCAAGTGTGCATCATCCTCGCAAAAACTTGAAAAGAGGTCCGAAATGGAACCAAAATGTAGTCTTTTTTTTATCAAACCCTATACACGACACATCACTTAGATAGATATGAGTGCTCACCAAAGCATGAAGGAAGGTACAGAGTCCCTCTTTTATGTCATCTTTTTCAAGGAGTTAGCATGCATGAACATATATTCCATAATCATAACAACTAGATCCATGAGCTCAATTTGGAAACACACATAAATAAGTAAACATATAGTTCACATAACCACTAAGATCAGATTCACCATATAGTTACCAGTAACAGAGACATCAACAATCAATATCCAACCATATGATCCATTATATTAATCCATAATAGTTGAATACATATATATGATTGTCATAAGTTAGGTGCACTCATAAACCAACAACATAACTCTAACACACATGATCATCTAAACCATGCAAATCAATACATATATATAGGGGTGGGGAAATTTCCCTTCACCACCCATGCATTCTCAAAATAGGATGCATGCTAAGAATAGCCATGCACCGCTACAAGATATCTATAGAAGCATGCAAGCTCACCTATTAATAGATCATCCATCATGTTTCCCCTTACATGCATTTCTTCTATAGCACTTCCGCACATTTATTTTGTAGCTTACCCTTTGTGCGCTAACTCTTGCACTCTTTAAATACTTAGCCATTTTCCTATGCCCAACATTTTTTAATAGATTTTAATTAAACTAAAATTACTAGTATCTTCTATGTGTTGGTAAAGACTTCTTATCTATATTTGAGCTTATTTGGTGGAGAAAATTGAAGAAATCATCAAAAACAATCAAAATCCATGAAAATTTATAATTTTAACCAAGTATAGGAAGTATGCACTAGCATACGACTTAGTGTTCTAGCATCATTCAAGTAGTGCACTAGAATATAATTGTATGCACTATTATATCATTCTCTAACATATGTATTACATGTGTTAGTTCTATTTGTATGTGCTACCGTATTTATGCATGCACTAGTATCCCTCTACATGTGTTAGCATAGAATGATTTGCGCTAGTGTTTACTATTTGTGTCCTTTTTTATAACACTTTTATTTGTTACATAAATGCACCCATTTACACTACATGCGTTAGTATTCATCTTTATGTGCTAGCGTATAACTATCTACTCTAGCATGAAGTGTTTTTATAATATATGTTTTACATGTTTCCTTTGTAACACAATCATGTGTTCAACTACATTCACTAGAATCCTATACAATGCTAGTGCACTCAAGTGCACATTGTAGTATGCTATTGTCCACGCTACCATTCTAACACTATTTTCCCTCTATTTTTTTTGTTTTCTAGCATACTCTAATGTTTCTAACCTCTATTTCATTTTTTTATTTAGTTCTTGTAGGATTGTTGTCACTAATCTTTGAGATGTTATTTAATATTAATATATCATCTTGTTTAATTATAGTAAGCTCGTGTGTATGCTTGGTGTCCCCATATTTCACCCTAAAATTTGGGACTACCCCTTAAAAAAACATTCTTTTTAAAATAATGGGTCGTTTTGTGTTTCTTTTGCTGCATGATTGTTTGCATCACTCTAAGGTAACCCTGAGAGAGTCATGAAAACCAAATTCACCAAATACCCACATGCTAAAACTCACTATATCCCTTCGCCAAGTTTTGTTTGAGAGAATTTTATTTATTTATTTATTAAATAAATAAAGTTATTTTAAAAATAGAATGAGCTAAAATTGGAGGATTTAGGTTATATAAAGAACTTTACCCCATCATTATTACCATAGAACATTCACCCGGGGGGATGAATTTTTGTAGATCAGCTAAATGGAGAATTTTTTTGAGCAATTGCCCTTGCATAATTAGCTTTTTTGTTTTGTTTTATTTCTTTTTGTCTTGTGTTTTGGTTTATTTTCTCCGATAATTCATGTATCCTATTCATTCTTCCTACCATATATTTCCCCAGGCATAGGGTTTTGAAAATCTATCTAGTATTTTTAATTACTAATCTCTCTATAGGTGATTAGAGCTCAGGATTATTTTAGAAGATTGCAAGAAGTTGTTTGGTCCAAAAAGGTGCAAAAATGGATTTTATGAAAATAAGAAAAATATTTCCATCAATGCGTAGAGCTCAAGAAAATATACACTTTTAGAGAAAACGACACCTAAAAGCGGAGCCACGAGCAATAATGAAAGTTACATGTAGGTTTTCTTTGCTACATCTTCTCGGACCCTTTCCAAAAATGGAAAATTTTATTCTGTCCTTGTGTTTTCTTCACCAAAAATCCAAAAAAAGGAAAGAGATGTTGTCTTTATGCGATCACAATTTTCAAGGCCGTCTCCTTGTCTAATTTCCACGCTGCCTTACGTGACGAATTTTCACACAATTTTAAAGGTAAAAGTCATAATGCAAGTCACACTTTTGGAAAAGAGTTATCTTTTCATGCAAGTCACATTTCTTTGGAAGGATCACTTAAGATACCAATGGGAATTTTGGTAGTGGCAGGAAGGTGGGAATTTCTTGCCTACCTAACAGGTTACTTTTTCCCATCAAGTCAAATCACTTAAGCTTCAATGAGAATTTTGGAGGTGGTAGGTAGGTGGGAATTTCTTACCTGCCTAGCAGGTGAAAATTCCCATTATGAAAGTAAAGTCACTTAAGTGAAAAGTGGGAATTTCTTGCCTGCCTTGTAGGGTGAAAATTCCCATTATGAAAGTAAAGTCACTTAAGTGAAAGCGAGGAATTTATTGTGTGCCTTGTATGGAAAAAAATTCCCATGGCTTTGACTTCTTATTTTTAACATGACTTCTAGCCAAAAAGTGCAACCCATTTTGGCATAGCTAAATGTCTAAAAGCTGATTTTTTTAATTGTTGGGAAGCATCCAATTTTGGCACCTAGGGTTGGAGAAGCTTTCTTTTTATTATTTAGAGCATCTGCATGTTGATGTGAGTGCACAAGTGAATAAAATAATATTTTTAGCTTGTTTGGCATGCAAGAAAAGTCGAGGGCAGCGAGATTTATAAGCAAATTTTGGTATTCATGCCATGGACTCCATATTTGTCTGAATCAATTGTAGGTATTCATCACAGATGCCCATATTGGTGAAGAAAGCAGAAGTCAATATCTGATACATTGAATATATCTTCAGAATCAGAGGGAGAAATAGATCCAGATCTCATAATTGCAAAGGCTTCCGGCAAAAAATCATCCTCTTGTTTCTAATGCAGCCCAAGTAGAAGTCATTGCATGGAAAATTCCTTCCAGGAGCTTGTACATGTGCTCCCAATCTTCCAGTTGAAGCCTTCATTGAATATACTTGTATTTTCCTTCACCCGGAGTGCTTTCCAAAATTTAAAATTGCTCATATACAATTAAAAATAAAAGATGAGTTTTGTCTGAATTATTTACGGCAAACATTGCACTAATGCATATACTAGAGAAGAATTGCAAAATCTTCAAGGATGAAAGGGGAAGACAGGTCAGAGGTAGCACCCATAGGAAAATCACAATTAGTTGCTTCTAGATCCATTTTGGTGAGAATCAAAGGCAAAAATGTCACATGCATGCATGCAAAGTATGGAAAAAGAACAAGACTGAGAGTGTAGCAGCTTTCTTCTAATTTCTTCTCTTTCTTTTTCTTTCTCTTATTTTCTCCAACAAAGTAATTGAGTAATCAATTAAATTGTAAAACTTAAGTGATTGGTTTAAAATTCATTACTTCAAGTTACTGGAAGAAGTCAATTACTTGGAAATAGGTGGCAGACATGCAAAATAGAAGGTTCTATTTTTAGTTATAAATTATGCATGTCATGCAAAGAGGAATTCCAGGAGGAAGATTGTCAATTGCTTCCCTTTTTCATAGCTTCAACATGTGGCAATTCATTTAAAAGCTTCCTATTTGTAATTGCCCTCTATACACTATAAATAGAGGAAGAACCTACGGGTTAAAGAATGAGAATTTGTAATCAACATTCTTGTGTTCTAGACTTTGAGTTGAAACCCTTGATATCTTTCTGAAAGCTAAGGAATTGAAAGGAGGTAGATTTCTAGAGAACTTTGTGTCAATGGTGCATTTGTTTCTTACTTTTGTGTAGATCTTTGCATAAACTTTGTGTTATCTCAGATCTAGATTTGAAACTTTCCTTTCCTTTAAATTTTGTATTTTGAGATTTGTTTGTTTTATCTATGTGCATGAGACCAACTCTGTGAACTATTGGTTGGATTGCACATTTTCTCTTCTTTCTTCCCAGATTCAATTATTTTCCTCTTCTGCAAATATTTCTTTACAATTGCTTACTTGTTACAAAATTTCCTAGCTATGGCTCATGAGCTTTGCAATTAAAGTAAAACCCACAAACAATTACTCAAATCCATAATTGATAAAAATCTTACACGGGAGCCTCACCGGTAAATGAGGGAGATTTATCTCATGACTGCCTAGGTTTTCGGTTGTGCAAAAAATCTAGCCAACAATGCTCTTTCCTCACACTTCTATAAGTGATCGTGGAAATAAAAAATGTGAGTTTATTTCTTGTGTTTTCTTTTGTGTCTACCTTAGGAATTTTTCTAAACATTTGTTTACAAGACCATCTCTAAATAAGGTTGTTAAAAACATTCAAACTACTAATAGAAGGTTGTCTTGTTCGAAGATCAAGCAAACCCCTTTATCACTTTTTATACTTTATAGAATCAACCTTAATTTAAACTTTTTAGAGTTGGGATTATTCCCTTATTTTAACTATAATCGAGGGAAGTGCATGATCGGGGTCGAAACTCATTATGAGAAGTACAAAGGAACCCGAAGTAGTTGGAAAAATGAGGGAATTGGCCAATGAAATGGGAGCATCCACCTACTTGACTAGTACACCTTTTGTGAGATTAGTGTCAAGAATTATCCTGGTAGTGGCAACCTTCTTGCGATCCTTTGAATGGAATATTTTTCTCATTGTATCAAATGGGGTAAAGTAATGTTGGGATACTCTGGAAATTTTCCGATAGAATTTTCTTGGCAAACCGAGCTCGCTTGGGTAATTTATGAAATTTAGAGAGAGAACTTTATTCTAGGAAGCCACACCTTGACCAAGCCAATTTAAGCTCAAAGGCCTTCCTTGAATAAAATATCATTCTCATTCATTCTATGTGTTGCAAATTGTTTGTTCCACTTTATTTTCATTTATTCTTTCCATTTGTATGTGTTACAAAGTTTGTGTTCCACATTCTTCTCATTCACACTTTCTATCTCCCCATTCTTCAAATTTTCAAATCAAATTCCAAGTCTTAAGTTTTGGACATCCATATTTGAACTTAAGCACAATCATTCTTCATCTAAGTCATTATATCCTATTATACACTTTATCAACATCATACACCATTGCGATCTTATTGATCTTTCATATTCTAAGTCTTTTGGTTTAACATTCACGTTATTAATATTTAATAAATCAACCATTCTACTTCCATAAATTTAACATTCACTTTGTTGAACTTTTATCTTCATTTTCAACATCCTCTCTCTTAATCATTCACTTTCTATGAGTATATATCATTAATCAATTACCCTCATCTTCATCTCTTATATCTACATTCACCCCTATTGAGATTCGGAATTTTGATCATCATTTCTTCACATATTATTTCAATATTTATTTTGTTGATATTCAAGTATTCCATTCTTCATTGCAAAACTATCGTCTCTTTTTACATTCATTTTGTCAAATATTCAAGCACACAAATCATATTTCAAACATTCTTCCATCTTAGCATTCAATTTTCTAAGGTTTGAATAATCATAATTTCACTTTCAAATCTTTTTCAATCACTCTTCCATATTAGGATTCACTTTGAGGGTTGAGTTATCCAATCATTTGTTACCCTCTTCCATCTTAGATTCAATTTTCTTAGGGTTGAGTTATCTTAAATATTCTCCTCCATCTAAACATTCACTTTGTTAAGGTTTGATTCATCTCGATCTTCATTTATCCAAACTCTTCCATACTATCATTCACTTTTCTAAGGGTCGAGCAATCAAATCCTTTCAAACCTCTACCATCTTAGCATTCACTTTGCTAAGGGTCGAGTAATCCACTCTTCATTGTCACACTCTTCCATCTTAGCATTCACTTTTCAAAGGGTAGAGGTATTCAATCTTTTAAAATTCTCTTCCATCTTTGCATTCAATTTGTAAAGGGTGAGTCACCTATCATCACTTCCTTTCTCCTCCATCTTAGCATTCACTTTGTTAAGGTTCGAGCATTCTATCTTATATCTTCTTTGTTCCTCCCCAACTTCAAAAATGGTGAGAAAGCGACATCATTACTATGATCTCTTTAGAAGACAAGGTTGAAAACCATTCCCCATTCATAGATCGATGAAGAGGAAGAACATCACCTAGATAGTCAACAAAATGATCCTTTCATAGAAGAAATTTTGTGACACAAAAAAAGAAAATTTATTACTCCGTCTCCTCGAGATGGGAGAAAAACTACCTTCGTATTTTGATAATGACATTTTGAAAACCTTATGAGGTCAACCTAAATCATCAAATAATATGCAACCCAAATCACATAACCATGATGAAGTGAACCAAGTACAATGAATGCCAATGACAAAGGAAACTATAGTGCTTGAGATCTGAGACAAATCAATCCTTGCTTGATCAAATCAATGCAATGGAAAATAAATTGGCTCTCATATATTCTAAATTCACTAAAAACACAAATGATAACAAATAAAGGAAAAAAAAGTGATGACACATTCAAAACCTATACTAAAACAACCAACAAGAAAACCAATCCAAACAATGATATTGTTTCAACCATCCATGAAACTAATTCACCATTTTCTCAATAATGGAAAATGATGAAATATACCATTTAGGAATGCAATGACAACGTAAAAAATTCAATTTTGAATAATTGTGTCATTGCCCTTTTGATATGGAAATATTACACATACCCTTTACAAAATTATTCGAGATGCCCCAATTTAATAAATACAAGGGCAAAAGCGATCCTTTAGAGCATATCAAGGAATTATTCATGGCATGCAAAGATGTAGCATAGAATGATATCTTTCTTTGGTTCCTCTTTCCTAGGAGTTTAGGAGGGAAAGATTTGGATTGGTTTTACAACTTCTAAACAAATTGATCACTTCTTTTGTGGACCTCATGAAGAAGTTCATCAAGCATGTCTAATTCAACCTCGACTCAAAAGTCGTAATGATGGACTAATGCCAAACAATGACCAAACAAAAGTTTTTCACAATTTTTACAATGATGGAGAGGAATTGCAATTCGGTTCCCATGTTTTCTTCTTGAAAAATAGTTTGTCGGTATCTTTGTACCAAACCTTAAGAATGAGTTGTCCTCTCACATGCAGATGCATTGCCTCAACAAATTTGATGAAGTCATTAAAAAGGTAACTCAAATAGAAAAAACCTCATTATGAAAGGATTGATCAAGCCTCATTCCAAATATAATGGGAATTAAGTTAATAAACTGGAATGTTGTCAATGATGATGTTACAGATAATCTAAATGTGCGAGAACATAAAGAAGAATTAGCCAAAAAAATGAAGCAATCCATCACTATTCCATGTAGAGAGGATCCTCCCCCTCGTGATAACAAATGAAGACAATTCATACCTCTAGGAGAGGCCCTTTCAAGTGTGTTGTAAAAATTGGCAAGTTCTAATATGGTCACTTACCATTTCATGAATTATTTTTAAAAGGGAACCTAAGCTAGCTTGGTATCATCCCAATACATATTGTCATTTTCATTGCATTGATGGTCATCAAACAAATAAATGTATGCAACTTCATAATTACATCTAAAACCTCATTGATAATGAATACATAGTAGTCAAATACCCACCGTCGAAGTAAAACACCCAATGATAATATCAAGGTGTTTTCCAATTTTTTCCCCACACACAATATGAATAATAATGCTCCCAAGCGAAGTGGACAATCTTAAAATAACGTTGATTACAATTCCATCATTTCATTTATTGATAAGATTTCTGACCCTACTTTATGAAAAATTAAACGCTTAATTTACACCTCTTGGAGAAAGTCTCTTTAGCTCCTTTCGTCAATTAGCAAATGCCAACATGATAAAATATACATTCACAAGACCCTTCTATAAATGGGAACCCAAGCCTAGGTGGTATAAAGAATCAAAATATTGTGAATACCATTACATCGAATGCCACACTATTGATCATTGATCAAACATCCTTCATTACCTCTAATATTTAATTGACAAGAGAGTCATTTATATCAAACTCAATGATGAAGTTATTGTAACCAAAACATGTCAACTACAAAACATCTAATGAAGAGTTGAACTTTGTCCAAAATTCTTCACATGATAAAACTCAACAAGATCACGATGATAAGGGTCAAGGATCTTTAAACCAATCATTCTCAACTATGGATTTTCTTTGTTGGTTTAATCAGCTATTGCACATGTTTGAGATACCAATCTCCTAACTTAAAGCGATAAGTTAAACTTTCTTCAATACTCCTTTCCAATCCATGAAACAAATGAAGACTCTCTGAGAAGAGGGTTCATCATCAAGCATCGTTGAGCCCGATTCTATTCTTTTAATTCTAGCTCATATGCTGAAATTCCTAATCTTGTGGTAAATTTAACAACAACAAGTGTGGACACTTGCAACAATGTAGTTTTTTATGTCCATAAAACCTCAAATGATAAATTTTGTAGACATCTCATCAACACCGGTACCTACATGTAAAGACCTTCATATGCGTGCACTCCACAAGGTGCGTATTCTTAGGGGTATTCTCACATAACCATTTCAATCTATAATTGCAAATATCTCATCAAAAAACTTAAGAAAATGCCTACAAGGAGCAACATTAAATATTTTCTCTCTATGGCCTATTAGATGCTTTAGATGCCCATCCATGGATCAATACTTTGTTCATCATATCTTTCCACTCATGGCTGAATATAAATTTCACAAAGATATTCTCTCCATTGACAAATTACCTCCAACATTGCATAAGTTTTGTGATCTCATCGAACACTTATCGAATCACGTCGTTGAATTGGACCTCATCCGCCCAAGTCTCTCATACATGCCTCATTGAAGCTAAGTCATCACTCCATTGACTTGGACCTCATTCACCCAAGTCTCATACTACATGAATTTTTGAATCTTCCGATTCACTCCTTTGACTTGGGTCTCATCTTCCCAAGTCTTGTAACTTAGAACTCATTGAATCATTTGATTCACTACCACAAACTTGGACCTCATCCACCCACGTCTTGTAAATCTTGACCATTCAACTTTTCTAAACATGGACCTCTCCCTTGATGAGGTAATTGACAACCCTCATTCGTGAAAACTCATAAAAATTAAAAACCGTAAAAGATAATAAAATACCATATTAAACCCTTACTTAAAGAAAAATTTGAAAATTAAAGACAAAAAAGTAAGAACTTGTTCATAGGTACTCTCTGCACTAGGGGACGTCACTTTTACAAAAAAATTAATTATTTCACCCATTGGCGAGATACTTTAATCATAACATTATCATATCTTTGCATTCATCACTTATACGACACACAAGTTAATCTTGTTCCTATTAGGCATAATGTGCCTCATCTTTGTTATGGTTTCTACCATTTAAATATTTCTACCTACGGTTTTTTCTTGAAGATTAATGATGGAAAAACCTCCTTTAAATAAGCTCTCTCTTTAACAAAAAGCACTAACTTCTTTACATAGATCTCTTATCCTCCCATTTCATTCTACGATGTTGTAACCTTGCATCCTACTAGTCAAATGAGGCTAAGATTTGGGGTAAATTGTCTTCCCAACAAGAAAAATATCAATAAAAAGGAAAAAATAATACAATATATATATATATATATATATATATACTCATTTTCATTCTTCATAGTTTTTGGTGATGAGTCCACACTTTTTACTAGTAGTGTGAGGACTGGGAACATAGGAAGGTATCCTTACTCACCTACATTTTGTCTTCGATTGTTGAGCCTTTGTCTCTTATTGGTAGCATGGGACAAGATGCAAGGGTCCTTTTCACAAATAATAAAAAAAAAATCCTATAGAAATTCTAAATCAAAAGTTATTAATCATATATATCCCAGAAGTAATTTAGTTACTCATGTTAAGAGAGACAATAATTCCTTCAACTAGATCTTGTCAATCAATAGGCCATCAATGAATCTAAGTCTAGTCAAAACTTATAAAGTGAAATCATCTTGGAATTGGTTAGATAATCTTGATTGGGGATGAGTCACATTTTCTCACATGGATCATTGTTACACCTTGTGTCTTGGCATCCATCATCTTCATTTTCATATCACTATTCTCCTAGTTATCACGTCCTTCTTGGCTCTCGATGATGATCCCTCACATCTTCCTAGTTACATGGAGTCACAAGTGGAGTTAGACATCCTATCACTATATCATCTACATTCTTCCAATGGAATAAAATGTTTACAATTGTTTGAACATGAGTTTAGATAGTGCACCCTTTACCGAGTCAAAAAAATCAAAAACATTTAGATATGCTCAAAACTCCAAAAAGATTCAAATACGTTTAAAAGTAAAAAAATATTCAAATATGTTTAAAAATACAAAAACATTGAAATGTGTTTAAAATTTTTAAAAAAACATTTAAATATGTTCAAAAACCAAAAATAGTATAAAAATGGGAAAAAGCAAAACATTCATAAAATGTTTGACAAAATCTTAGCAAGTGCGTAACACAATTCAACAATATCATCATTTCATGAAAATCCTATTGATCATTCCAAATCATCTTCCAATAATCACTTTTCTTTCCCATGGTGTATATCTATGCTTGAGGAAAAATAATAAATTACCCTTTCACAATATAACTTTTCTTGGGAACACTTGGATTTAAATTAAATCCAATATAGATCAAACTCTAATGGGATTTAAAAGAGTATTTTTAAGTATTTAAGATCACTACAATATTTTTCCCAATCCAATCCTCTTGTGCATCTAAGCTATCACTCGAGGGAATTCTTTAATGTGGAACACATTAGGAGTGTCATTGGAAATCGTTATTGTAAATTGTGTTGTATTGTTGTGGTTTGAAAACATTGTGATGATGTTTTTTTCACATGTTAGTTTGTTATTTTTTCGTACTTTATCATTATAGACCTATTATAGTAGAATTATTAGCATCTTAGTTCACATATAACTTTGGTGTCACTAATTCCTATTCATATTGGGTTTGTTTGGCATGTTTTTTTGTGTCTTTGATTCACTTGTAAGTCTCATGTTCTCATCTTGGTTTATTAAATAATCATTCTTCAACATTCCAAAAATTCAAAAAAAATCACAGAATTTATAAAAATTGAACAAATTCACATATTTTCACATATCTTTTAATTGGAAAACACATGAAACTATTTCAACAACATAATACAACCTTGATAAAGTCACACTTTTATTTACTACCCTAATGATCATTCCAATCTTATGGCTATCATAATACAACATCTTCCCTTTGCATGATTAATATCTTCTTGGGGAAAGTTAACACAATTATTTTTTCATCATGATATAACTTCGCGTGGGGCAATTTTAGCTCTCATTCCCTCTCCTACAATTCATAAGTTTATTATTTGAGGGAAATTATCCTTTTCAAATCTTAGATCAATTAATGGATCCAACAAGAGTATCTTTTGGATTATCTAAGCATCACTTCGCTCTTTATTATGATCCTATTCCTATGCATTTCATAATTTTAGTGCTTAGGGGCATTTGCATCTACTTAATCATCATTGTGGCATGTATTAGGGGCATACAAAATTGTCTTCTTTTCAAATTTTTGTTGTATTTTGATATTACTTTTTAGACTGATTACACATTTTTCTCATCATCTTAGCTTCCTTATAGCCATGGTGTATACACTTACGGTGTGTATTGGGTTTATTTTCCTTTTTATGTTTGTTGTGTGTGTGTGTGTGTGTATGTTTACACACATAACGGGTTAAACATCATGATTCTTTCATAATCATGGTGACAACTCTATTATGTAACATCAAAATAAGGTTTCTCTAAATTTCACTCTCCAAATGATGCTCATGCTATGAGCACAATCCCTCCTATCCTCATTCAAATTCCTTTCCATCTTCTTATCAAGTGATTGTCCATCATTTTACTATGTCACACATCCACTTAAGGGGAATTACCTTATCATTCCTACTCATTGGGGCATCCAAATGCTTCACTAGGGAAAATCCAAAAATCTGTTATATTTCCTTTTCGTTCACTCACCGATCTGCATATGTCTACTATCTTTAAAATGCTATTACTTCATAATAACACTTTAAAGAGGGGAAAATGTAGACACCCTAAAAATACATACCTACTTCTATCATATCATGTTTTGCATCCCTTTGGAGTTAACAAAGTTAATCATGTCCCATTTAGAAATAAATTAATTAATCCTATCTTAGTTTGCATCATACTCCTTAAAATTAATTGTATCACGCCCTTTTAAAATTAATTAAATTAATTCCTCACACACCCTTTAACGAATATAACTAAACATTTATTTTATTAAATTATTCAAATAGGACTTTTAGAAGAGCAATCGGGGGGACAAGAAGTCCCTCCTCTTTAATGGGAGAGGTTCCCTTATTCAAGCGAACTTATTTACAAATACAGAGAAAATTATTTTATGGTTGAACTTGGATATTACGAAAGTGTTTTCCACAAGGATCATCGATTACGCCGGGAGGCGAGGAAGGGAATAAGAAGATGAGCGAGAATAGCAACATTGGAGTTATAGATAGCGAGAATAATTCTTCGTGTATGCGAAGCTTCAAGGATTTAAGACAAGATCATTTGCATTAGCTGAATGGGATTAAATTTAAAGACACAAAGTTAAAGTAAATAATCTTCTTGATTTGTTAATCAAGGACACAAAGTTCCTTCTTGGTTGTACAAGATCACTTTGTACTTGCAAAAGCGACAGTATGCAATCGAGAGAGACTAAACGAGTTAGGAACAAAATGATCTTCACAATATTAAAGGAAAACACAGAGACAACAAGAATCAGATAGACAAAGAACGGAAAGCCCTTTTGTATTGATTTCTTTAAGATCTATTTACACTTTCAGCAAATATCCAAGTTCTTCCTCCTTCGAAATGAATGGCGCGTAAAGACCATTATATAGATTACAAATTTCGATTACGTCTTGTAACCGTTTCTTTTAACTAGAGAATCGTTAAGGAATGCCAAACGCAATACCTTAACCAATTACAAGGAATACGGAAGGAATAGGAAGAAGAGAAAAGAATGAAGAAGGTGACAGGTGGATAGTCACCGAGAAGGACCCACCGTCTTCAGAAACCGCTTCTTGAATTTCTTCCACGTCCCGAGCCATGTCTTTGCCACGAGGACACACGGACGTTTCATCTTGAAGATGATGATGGATATCTCTGGCGTGTAATGGCAGGCGTCTTGAAATTCGTCCCTCAGAATGCTTGCTTCTTGAATTTGATCTCACTGCAACTTAAATTCAAATTTAGCACATTCGGGTCGGCGGGAAAAACTAAGTATGAATTGCATTAGGTTCACTTGGGACATGTGAGATGCGAATGCGCGAAACACGCGGCTCGGCGATTCGGGTGAAAGCGGGGAGAGGGCACAAATGCATTTTGGGACATTTGGGATGAAAAGAAGCGAAGTGCGCGACTCGGGAGTTTCGGCCGAAAATGGGACGATTGCACTTTTGACTTTAGGACATTCGGGACAAAAGTTCGAAGTTGCGATTTGAGTTCGGGCGAAATTGGAACAGAGCGCACTTTTTGATTTGGGACATTTGGGACAGAAAAGTGCGAAGTGCGCGATTCGGGAATTTCGGCCGAAAATGGAGCAACGTGCACAAAAGCTTTCGGGACACTTGGGACAAAAACTTCCGACGAGCCCGAAATGGGACAATTTCGGAGGTTTCGGCCGAAAATGGGACAGATTGCACTTTTTGATTTGGGACATTTGGGACAGAGAAAAGTCACGAAATCTGCGGTTCGGATGGTTCGGCGAAGTGGAGCGACTTGCACAAAAGCTTTGGGACACATGGAACAAAAACTTCCGACGGCCGAAGATAGGACAATTTCGGGGATTTGGCGGTCGGAGAACAACTTGCACTTTTGTACTTGGGACAACGGGACAAAAATATCCGACAGGCCCGAAATACTTACAAAATGACCCAAAACTTAGACTTTTTTAGACTTCAAGACTTTTTCACACCACCGGCTTGTGAGAAAAGACACTTAGACTCAAAATTTTGAAAATTTACCTTTGTGAGAGCGGGGAATTTTGAGTGGACAACGGTGGCTCTTGCGGGGATGACTTGGTGTAAATTCATGGAATGAGACAAGGCAAGAACTTAGACAACTCGGTGAAGCAGACCAGTGCCTTATCCATTGGGCAACGGAGTCAAGGACAAACCAATACAAGGGCAACACACACACAACTGAAGGGAAACACACCAAAAGCAAAAAGCAGAAACACTGTACATAATATACAAAGGGACTCCCTAGTCACCTAGGACTTGAACAACTTGAGATATCTTGCTTTATAAGGAAGTGGGAGGGGGAACCATCCATGTAATCAAGATAGAAAGAGTTCTTACCAGCAAAGTGCCTTATCTTGAAAGGTCCAAGCCATAGAGAATCAAATTTTCCATGGCTACCACGAGGTTCGTGTCTTTTGTCCCACAACAGCACGGTATCACCAACTTGGAACTCTCTGCTCCTAGCTTTCTTATCAAACAGAATCTTCACCTTCTGGCTGGTGGGCAGCTATTATCATCGCAACCTCCAATCTATCCTCGTTCGGTTTGTGCGGTACATGATCCTTTTGTCGAGCATCACTTTGAAACTAGTGTCTTGATGGCCTTCATCGGGTGCAAGAAATTTGGTAGTTCCCTTTATCCTTTGAAATTGAGCCTCTACTCCATACACTATTTGAAAGGGGACATTCCAATGGCTCTTTTAGGTGTGATCTGTCTCGCCCAAAGAGCATCGTAAAGTTTCTTATGCCAGTTTCTCTGAGATTCATTGACCAACTTTCTTATGATAGTCACCAGATTCTTGTTGGTAGATTCTGCTTGTCCATTTCCCTGGGGATAATAATCTGAAGAATGAGCCAGAGAGATGCCATACCCGTAGCGGAAATCCATTATCTCGGTTGAGGAGAAGTTTGAGGCATTATACATTCAATCTTGTTAGGTACACCATACCTAACCAAGATGTTCTCTTTAATGAAGTTGCATACTACTTGAAGTGGTGCTCTTGACTGGAATAGCTTCCACCCACTTGGTGAAGTAGTCGATGCTTGATTAGCACATGAGTGTGTCAGCGCTAGAAAGCAGGGTTGAGTGCACCAATGAAGTCAGACCCCACTTTGTTGGAAAGGTTCCTCAATCACTGGCTGGTTTGAGAGGCAAGGAAGCCAATTTAGGTCTTCCCACGAAAGTCTGACAGGCCTCACATTTATCCACCCACTTGGTTGCATCTTTGAACAAAGAAGGCCAGTAATACCCTCCACGGAGTATCTTATGAGCTGTGACTGTTGATGAATAGTGCCCTCCACATGTCTGATCATGAAAAGCTGAGAGCAATTTTCTCTGTTGTTCTTTGTCTACACACTTCAGGAATCTCCCATCCAAACCACGCTTGAACAAGGCATTTTCCCACAATACATATTGTGCTGATCTCAACTTAACAGTCCTCTTTTCTTTAGCAGTTAAATGAGAGGGGCATTCCCCGTAGGTGAGAAAATGAGCGATGTCAGCGTACCATTCATCAACTGAACTCAGGAACAGAACAGTAGGAAGGTCAGCTTTCTTCTCCAATAACTCATGTTGGGCTCCTTCAGCAATGAGCTCGCAAAGACCTTTTCCCCGAACCAGCTTGGTTGGCTTGATATCAAGGTCATACTCCTGGACCTTAGCCACCCAGTTTCCCCTCTTGGATCCAAATTCTTGTTGCGTGAGAATTGACTTTACAGTCGTATCTGGGACCAGCACAGTAGAGTGAGAGTTGAGGATATAGAAACGGAACTCCTTGACAGCTTTGACTACTGCAAAGGCATGCTTCTCCATCATGGTGTACTTTAGCTCATGGTTCTTCAGGATATAGCTCATGAAGGCAATTGGTAGCTCATGTTTATCAGAATCTTCACAGGTTAAGAAACAGCAGACCCAGTACTATCGTGGCGTAGTGATAGATAATGAAATCCTTGCTGAAATCAGGGCAGGCCAAAACTGGAGTTTTAGCAATAGCTTTCTTGATACCCTCAAAGGATTCCTTTCCTTCAGAAGACCAACCAAATGCTTGCTTTCCTTTCATCATCTGAGAAATATTCAAAGTTAATTCAGCAAAATCAGGGATGAATCTTCTTAGAAAATTGATCTTACCGAAAAAGGAATGCACGCCCTTTTTACTAGTAGGGAGAGGAATCTGTTGGATGGCTTGAACTCGTTCAGGATCAATCTTGATGCCATCCTTTGAGACAATGTGTCCTAATAGCTTTCCCTCTGTAACACAGAAGACAGATTTTTTAGGATTTAAGGAAATCCCATGCTCTCGGCATCTTTGCGAAGCGCTTCCAGTGGTGAAGTGATCCGCTCTCGTCTTTGAGAACATTGTCAGGTCATCAAGGTATATGACTATACATTTTCCTTTCAAGCTTCCAAAAGCCAGATCCATAGCTCTCTGGAAGGTGGCACCGGCATTAATCAGCCCAAAAGGCATTCTCTTGTAGGCAAAGGTACCCCAAGGAGTTGTGAAGGCTGTCTTATGTTGATCAGCAGTATCGACCTCTACCTGATTGTATCCAGAAAAGCCATCAAGCATAGATAACATCTCAGAGCCTATTACCGCTTGCAAAACCTGATCCATCATAGGCAGAGGGTAGTTATCTTTCAGAGAGGCCTGATTCAGGTTCCTGAAATCAACACAGATGCGGATCTCACCATTCTTCTTCCTAACAGGTACAATGTTTGCAATCCAAGTCGAATGGTGAATGGGAAAGATGATTTTAGCCTTTAGCAGTTTCTGAATCTCCTGAAATATGGTGTCAGCTATCTTTGGGTTGTACTGCCTCTGCTTCTGCTTGAAAGGCTTGATTCCTGGCTTGAGAGGGATAGAGTCGTTGCATTTCTTTTGGCTTGAAGGCTTTTAGATCTTCATAAGAATAAGCAAGCACATCCTTATATTTCCTTAGAAGGTCAATTGCTCTTCTCCTTTCATCTGATGTGCAACACTTCCCGATATTTACCAGCTTCGGGTCATCAGAACTCCCAATATCAATTTTATCATACTCAGCTGATTGCTGAGGTCCAGTGGAAGCTTTAGATCTCACGTACCTGTCATGTTTATCAAACAACTCCTCCAAACTCACCAAACCTTTGGGGATCTTGTTTCCTTTGAGCTTAATGCACCCTTCCTGATCAGTTTCTTCTCCTTGGGTGACGGCTTGGTCAGAAGACACGCTCTCACGAGGCAGGTTGTCACTTCCTTGAAATACTGGTTGTTCAAAATTGCCCTTGAGCTCCGGGAAGGAAAGCAAATGCTGGTAAATCGTTGAAGACTTGCGGTTATTAGTATTGTCAGGGACACTAGGTCGGTGGACCATCTCAATAGTGAACTTATCCTGAGAGAATTCAGGATGAGGAATCAATAGTGACCCTGAGACAGCCAGGGAATCAGCTCTGCTGTTCTTTTCTCTGGGAATTGCTTCAATGGAGAAGGCATCAAGGAATTCAATTGAATCCCAAACCTGGTTCCGATAGTGCTTCAGCCTCCCATTTTTTACCTGAAACAGGCTTCTGACTTGCTTCACAATCAGCTCTGCATCACCACGAGCCAAAAGATTTTTTACACCTCGTTCTTTGGCCACTTGCAGTCCAAGGATGAGAGCCTCATACTCTGCTGTATTGTTAGTGTTCTCGAACTGCAATTTGAATGAAAAGGGGTACAGGCAGCCCTCAGGTGATATTAACAGAACACCAGCTCCAGAACCAGCCGAAGAACAACTGCCATCAAATTCTAAGATCCAGACACCATTGGGATCCTTAGGTGATATTTTGCAGGGTCGGATTTCATCAGGGGACAAAATCATGTAATTACCATGGCCCCTGTCCTCATAGAGTATTTGTGCCTTGGGATCATCTGTCTTCTGCACAATGTACTCGGACTGCTTCTCAGGTAGTAGCTTCTTCATTTGTCCATTGACAGGTATGAGAGCGTGTGACCAATCCATTTGAATCTCTCCACCCACATCTTTACAGAAGTTTCTGCTTAGCAACATTCCATAGGAAGGAGGAATGTCTGCTACTAGTATGGTAGCCAAGACCTTCTTTTCAGGTAAAGCAGCAAAAGCCACTTGTGCATCTTTAATCCTTCCCACCAAAGGTACTTCCTTACTTTCCATGGAGTAGCAAGATCCATAAGTACGAGTAAGGGTCAAGCCTAAAGCATGAGCTACTTTGGCGGGCATCACATTATCTGAGGCTCCGGAATCTATGACACAGTTACTGAGCCTGTGGCCAGCTATAAGGAGTGTTACATAGAAAGGCTTGATCTTGTCACAGTGAGGTGTGGCGGCTACTACTAGGCAGAGGTGTGGTGCGAGAAGGAGGTGTGGGCAAAAGGCCTTTGGAAGTGATCTTGGAATGGGAATTTACAAATTGGATCATCTTGGCAAAAGCTTTTGGATGGGTTTGGTAATATTCAGCCTCTGAAATTTGAACTTTGGTCCTTTTTAGATGATCTACAATGTCAAAGGATCCAGAGGTGGATGGTCCATCATCATTTGGAATCTTAGGCTTATCAACCCTAGGAGAAAAAGAAGAAGAAGTAACTTTAGGGGCAGGATTGGCAGTACTTACCTTTGGTGCAGATGAGGTAGGAATAGGAGATCCTCTTCTGGCAATTACAGGAATAGTTGCAGGCTGCTCTTTGGACTTCTTCAGGGGTTGTGTCACCTTTTCCCTCTGATGTGTCTGTTCCCGAGTCATGACAGCGAAGGATTCGCTGTTCATATCTGCTACCACTTCATCATAGTCATCTGCATCATCAATGCCTTCAGTGGTAAAGAAATTGACTCGAGATCTCTCGGGTTCTTCTGCCTCATCATCGAATTCCTCCGGGAACTCCTCAACAAGCTTCATTATCATCTTGGTTCTTGACCTCGCAAGTTGCATTCACGGGAACTTTGACGGGAGGTCCTTCAAGTGCCAATCTTGTGTGGGGAGCTGGCAAACGGTTTCTGGGTTGAAAATTTCTTCTCGGAACATCTGCATACGGTGCATGCTGAGCTAATTGTTTCTTTATAGCTACTAGATCGTTTGCAAGTTTCTGGACTAATGGATCAGTATTGAGTCCAGAGGTGGAAGAGGAAGAAGCAGCAGATTTGGATTTGGGAGGATCTCTCTTCGACTTCCCTGACATGATTAGGTCATCCTCGACACTAATGACCCGAGTTCTTGATCCAGAATTAACGTTCCAAGATTAGCCCTTCTTAGAGCATAACTGACTTTAGGCGTTTGGGCATTCAAAAAGAAACATTTTTGGATTTGATCAACCGGCCGAGTATTCACAGGAATTTTGTTGATCAGTCTGTTGAATCGAGCCACAAATTCTCTCATGGGTTCCGATGGATCTTTCTTTATTTGAGAAATCTGGGCAAGCAGTGCATGCACATCTTGCCGGCAGAAGCGACTTTGAAGGCGAGTTCTCATGGTATTCCGGTCGATGATGGCACGGTAGGAAGGTGATAGAACCGATCGGCGGCATTGTCTCTGCGTCTCGGCGAGCGCAGTCTTGCGAGACGTCTTCATGTTCAACCCCCAAGACTCCACACGCAACTATGAAGGCTGCAATATGCTCATCAGGGTGCACTTTGCCGTCGCCTTTGAATTTGGGGAAGTTCTTTCGGTTACCTCTAGGTAACTCATGCAAAGGCTGAGTGAGGGCCAGGGGCGCGACACGTTGACCCCATGGTACTTGTGCCATTCTTCTTGGAAATACGGTTCGGAGGGGAACTGTAACACCAGCAAGGATTAAAGCTTGTAGATTAGGACTAGCAGGCTCTGAAGGACTTCTTTCTCGAACAGGTGGAGTGCTCGTTGAACGAGTTCTTCTATTTGAAGGGAAAGGAAAACCCTGTTGCTCCAAAAGCTGGCGAGAATCTTCGATACCAAGGGCCCTTCTCCCTCGAGTGAAACGCGGAGTCGCCAGATCAAAGGATGATCGAAAAATTATAGTACTGGAATGCGATTTTCCCCAGCGGAGTCGCCAAAAACTGTTGGTTTTCAAATAGGACTTTTAGAAGAAGCAATGTCGGGGGACAAGAAGTCCCTCCTCTTTAATGGGAGAGGTTCCCTTATTCAAAGCGAACTTATTTACAAATATACAGAACATTATTTTATGGTTGAACTTGGATATTACGAAAGTGTTTTCCACAAGGATCATCGATTACGCGGGGATGAGGAAGGGAATAAGAAGATGAGCGAGAATAGCAACATTAGAATTATAGATAGCAGAATAATTCTTCGTGTATGCGAAGCTTCCAAGGATTTAAGACAAGATCATTTGCATTAGCTG
Source organism: Taxus wallichiana var. yunnanensis (assembly GCA_018340775.1). Lineage (NCBI taxonomy): Eukaryota > Viridiplantae > Streptophyta > Pinopsida > Cupressales > Taxaceae > Taxus > Taxus wallichiana. The sequence continues at coordinate 278,727,909 of CM031235.1, read as the reverse complement.
AATGGGATTAAATTTAAAGACACAAAGTTAAGTAAATAATCTTCTTGATTTGTTAATCAAGGACACAAAGTTCCTTCTTGGTTGTACAAGATCACTTTGTACTTGCAAAGCTGAAGGCAGTATGCAATCGGAGAGACTAAGCGAGTTAGGAACAAAATGATCTTCACAATATTAAAGGAAAACACGAGAGACAACAAGAATCGAGATAGACAAAGAACGGAAAGCCCTTTTGTATTGATTTCTTCAAGATCTATTTACACTTTCAGCAAATATCCAAGTTCTTCCTCCTTCGAATGGCGCGTAAAGACCATTATATAGATTACAAATTTCAGTTACGTCTTGTAACCGTTTCTTTTAACTAGAGAATCGTTAAGGAATGCCAAACGCAATACCTTAACCAATTACAAGGAATACGGAAGGAATAGGAAGAAGAGAAAAGAATGAAGAAGGAGATAGGTGGACAGTCATTGAGAAGGACCCACCGTCTTCAGAAACCGCTTCTTGAATTTCTTCCACGTCTGAGCCATGTCTTTGCCACGAGGGACACACCAGACGTTTCATCTTGAAGATGACGATGGATATCTCTGAAAACTGGTGTAACTGGCGTCTTGAAATTCGTCCTTCGTAACTGCTTCTTGAATTTGATCCTCGCAACTTAAATTCAAATTTAGCACATTCGGGTCGAGCGGGAAAAACTAAGTATGAATTGCATTAGGTTCACTTGGGACATGTGAGACGCGAATGCGCGCATGGCTCTGTGGCTCGGCCGATTCGGGTGAAAGCGGGGAGAGGGCGCACAAATGCATTTTGGGACATTTGGGATGAAAAGAGCGAAGTGCGCGACTTGGGAGTTTCGGCGAAAATGGGCCAGATTGACTTTTTGACTTTGGGACATTCGGGACGAAAATGGGACAGAAATTGCACTTTTGATTTGGGACATTTGGGGTGAAAAGTGCGAAGTACGCGATTCGGGAATTTCGGCCGAAAATGGAACAACGTGCACAAAAGTTTTGGGACACTTGGGACAAAAACTTCCGACGGGCCCGAAATGGGACAATTTCGGAGGTTTCGGCGAAAATGGGACAGAGTGCACTTTTTGATTTGGGACATTTGGGACAGAAAAAAATCGCGGTTCGGATGGTTCGGCGAATTGGAGCGACTTGCACAAAAGCTTTCGGGACACATGGAACAAAAACTTCGAGCGGGCGAAGATAGGACAATTTCGGGGATTTCGGCGGTCGGAGAACAACTTGCACTTTTGTACTTGGGACAACCGGGACAAAAATATCCGACAGGCCCGAAATACTTACAAAATGACCCAAAACTTAGATTTTTTAGACTTCCAAGACTTTTTCACACACCACCGGCTTGCAGAAAAAGACACTTAGACTCAAAATTTTGAAAATTTACCTTGTGACAGAGGGGAATTTTGAGTGGACAACACTACACACACCACTTCACCATCCTAGTCAACTCCATTTAGCTCCACTTCTATAATCCTACAAAGGCGGGGGCAACAAAGTTTATAACCACCTTCCTTGATTAAAGTTAAAATGTCCATTATCCCTTCAAATCTATAAGTGCACAAAAATTCCAATGGTTATTTCAGGAAATCACAATTATGAACCGAAGCTCACTCAACATTTGATCCACTTTTCGTGGCCTCACCCTCAAGTATAAAAGTTAGGGCAATCCTTTGTAAATCATCTCTAGAAGCTTTGTATAATTTGCAACCAAATTCTACCAAAATTTTCATCCTCATCCTCATGTTTATGAGCTTGTAGCATTGGCATTCTACCTTTGGAGAACTAATCAAGAGTATCCACATTCCAATAATCTACCGATTCAACAAGTCTAATTACTTCAAGCAATCTTGTCTCGAGGTTTGCAAGGAAGAACTGAATGGAAGGTTTTCTTATTTATTTACTTGTCTTTTATTTTAGTTAATATTTTAATTTCATACAAACCCTCTACAACAAAGTGGGTCCATAGGTCCTACTACTCCATGGTGAATCACATAACCCTAATCTAACACATCACAACATTAGAACCAACATAACAATCAGTTTCAATCACCAAGTGACATCAAATTCCAATCCTTGGGCAATGCTAGAAAAATTAAATTCCAAAAGCAAATTTCAAACTAAGCAAAATAATTGGTTTAAGAACCATGCAAAGTAATGCAAAGGCCTCTTGTTGATGCAAAATCAAATTAAATGCCCAAAAATTTAGGAACAAATTAATCAATAAAAAAATTATTCTTAAAAGAAAAGGTAAAAATATCAATTTACAAATAAAATATGAACATAGAAAAATCACATTATGATCACTACGTGGCGTTTTACGGCCACAAATATGAGGATCTACATAGTTAGTATCGCATAGGGTTTTTTAATGGACAACCCATATAAGAGAGAAGGAACTAATGTTTACGTAAGTTGGGCCTAAAGTGGTGCCTCCACAATATACCAAGCAAGCTCAAAGTATACCAAATAGATAGACATGGATTTTTCATTCTACACGAGACTCCACTTCCAAACTTGTACTCAGCTCAAGGTTATGGAAAATAGGTTCACACATTCTCTCTCTATTACCCGTAGGGCTCGGTGAGTGTAGGGTACACAACATAACACATAACTACATTTATAATACAATGATGTATATGTAGAGCCATAACATCTTATGCATGGTATTCTTACTAAATAGAACATAACAATTATTTCATGCTTTACAATGCATAAAATTTCCACACAATGCACCAAAATTACAATTACAATACAATAAGGATCATATGATCATATTATACCCTTAATTTACGACACAAATTTTATCACATAACATAAGAATACATATGTATGATGAATATAGTGAATAACATCACTACATATATACGAACACAATACAACACGATGACAAAAATTCATGATACATACCAACATGGTGGTAACAACATGGTAAGAAACAATTCACCACAAAGCACATTTTGTCATGTAATGCATTAAAACATATATTCACTATCACAAGATGATGAAACTCTATAACACTTTCATAGTTTAGAGTAACATTATTTTCACCCAAATAAGTGTTAACAAAATGAGACATTCACATTGAATCCATGAGAGAGAGAGAGATAAATCTCATCACAAAACACATAAACATCATAGTTAGTCCACACTAAGTGGTAAGCACAACATGTGTATTCACATGATCACAATTACATTATACTTCCAAATCCTCTACCATCATGAATAACCATCACAACACCAATTATCCTAGAGGCTCTAATATCATATGTAATTCCCACAATTTACACACCTAAAACAACAATAAGATTACAGAACATTTTTTTCTTCCATTGCTTGTTACATGACACACATGAGATCAAATAGAGTAACTCAACATCATAAAATACACTTCACATAAGCATGGACCCACAAGACTACAATGAGTGTGATCTCACACAACACAATTCATTTCATTATTCCTAGGCACTCAAGTATTAAATACATATTACAAGTGAGACATTCGATACAATTTTATGCGTTCAAATTCCTTCTAAGGAAATATTTTCAATCATGGGGTAAACATACATCAAAGTTTCTTTCACCAATAACCTCATGAGAGGTCACACGATTAATCATTTCATTTACACTCAAGGAATCTACACCTTACTAAATTCAAAACCGGAGTAACCAAACACCCTTATTTCGCAATACCTTTTTAAAATCCAAAGGTATTTCTTTCTACTTGACAAGGTAAAACTTTATCTACAATGCCTTAATGGGAATGTTCACAACATTTAGAGCATAGTTGAAATAACACATTTAATCCATTTACGTTATATGTACTTACACACATACAACATAGTACAAGGCTCCTGGGGAAAACATGAGAGGTTAGTGATCGAGTACAAATCTCGTAGATAAGTTGTAGGCTTCCTAGGAGATTGATCACTAGTCAAGCACTCCTCTTCTCGGGTCACTCTAAGATTACATATGAATGCTAGTTTCTTGACCAGATTCACTCAATAACAAGACTCTCCTCTTTTGTATCATTCATAAGTCATCACTTGTAGTGCATACCCATTTGGGACCCAAACACAAACCAAATACAACAAGAATTTTTAGTTTCATTAACATGATACAACTATGCGAAACCATACATGCCCACAAGAGATTTCTCAACACCACATGTAACATTTACGCCAACATGAAGATACATGCAAATAATAAGTGGCATAAGATGCAAATCGATGCCACACTTACATAAAATAAAAGTATGAAACCACAATATGAACATCACAAAATATGTACCTTCCACAATATCACGTTTTCATGTTTATCTCTTTATTGTAATCATATTTCATTGTTATTCTTAAATATTAAAGGGCACAGACATGAACCATAAATTTACCATTTTTTCTTAATTGTATTTCATTTATTTTGTATAACACTTCATTTTATATGGTTCCATCTTCACTATTGTTTAAACTCCTGATTTACCCTAAAGATCCTAGATTCCTTTATCATATAAAAAAGATATTCTCATTTATAATGATACATATTATTTATTTTTTTCTAGGTTTAACGGGTAAAAATACACTTCAAGAGTTCTTTCTCTAATACCCAAAATTCCTATATCTCAATTTATATTGAAACATTTTTAATGCAAAAAAGAGAGTCTCCTAGATATCGAACTCAACTAGAGTTTCTATTCCAACATTAATCATATTTTCTTGAAATTTTTATTTCAATTCTATTACAACAATGTAGGAAAATTCACAAGAAGCTAAGAAGGGGGAAAATATTAAGTCTATGGTGGATAGATTTCCCTTTTTTTATAGTTTATAAGATTCAATAATTGGTTAGGTTCCATTTAACATTTACACGATATGATATGTTTCTCCCAAATGAGAAATCATGTTCTCCCCAAGCTTAAATGGGCATGGAGAAAATTAGAAAATCATCCCATCATTAAACACATGTACATATTTAACATCTTAGGGGAAAAATTAGATAGAACAAACTATATAATAGGTTTTGAACAAAAATAGAATAGAAAAAGGTCTTAGGTTTTAATTTACTTCTATTTGCACTCAAGGATTTTTGCATCCAATGAACACCAATTTTGGAGTGGTTCAAAACTTTTATCTCACCGCCTCCAAGTTTAACTTTCTTTCAAAAAACTGACACCTCAAGAATAAAAATTAAATTCTAAAGGTTATTAACAAATTCATTCACATTTGACTCTTGTTGTTTCTATGATTCAAAAATAGGTTAGAGTCATTTATAATAGTTATATGTCATAAGTTTTGTTTTCTAGATAAGAGATTATGTTTCTTGAATGATTGAACCCATGTGGAGCAGTTTATAAGTACTTTCAACAACAAAAGAAGGCATAACTAAGTTATAAGATAACTCCAAGTTTCACTTATGTGTCAGTCTTATATCAATCACATTTACATGAGTCAAGATTATATTTATGGTACTAAGTGAGGTACCACCTCACTTTATTGTTTTCCAAGGTATACTTGATCACATTTCAAAGAATAAACATTATCTTTCTTATGGATCTTAAGATCCCATACATGTACAATGATTAGCCCTTCCTAAGATACTTAGCAAAAATGCAACCATTTAAAAATGTTGATAAACATTACATCAATCATGTCACAAAGTAACATTGCACCCTTAACTATAATAATGTGCATACTTCCTTGAGAACAAGAAACCCTGACGGAGAATGACACATGAGTAAACACAATGCTAAAGGAATCTACAACTTGATACAAGATAATATTAGAGAATAAATACCTCCCATAGATCAATTAGATGCGAGAGGGGTTAATGGAGTCAAACATGAGGATTTGATGCGAAGGTAAACAAGTATTGACTTCACTCATGACACTTAGATCTCATAATGAGATCATTCAAGGGTATAAGGAAATAAATGATAGGATATATATTTAAATATTTTCTAAAATTATGGGGTATTATAAAGTTATACAATACTAGTTTAAGAGAGATATACACAAAAGGGTTAAGAGCACAATTCCTTTTGATAGTTTAGGAATAGAAAGTTTCTACCATCAACATAAGTATTAAGGAGAAAATAATAATTAACATTATAGAATCTTGTTTCAAAACATCTAAACCATATAACAACATAAAACTCATAATCAAGATCAAACTCAAATATAATGCTTATTTTCCCAATACACCAATATAACACAATTTCTTACTCACCACAAAAGAAGCAACAAATAACAGTCATGTTCATAAAAACAATGTTGATACATCTATTTAATATTACATGTATATTTAAACTATATTCCATTTTACAAAAGCACATAGAACACTATAATTTCCTTCACAATCTACATACCTACAACCACCGCATGGTCAACACAACTACTCGGCATGGCATCTAACTACAATCAAATCAGTAAAATAGGGATGAAAGCTTGACAATATTTTATTAATCAACCGAATCATTCTTACAATGGAGTGCTGCAATTCTTATAGGAATTGTACAATTGAATACATACACGGAAATATGTTGCACATGTGCAACAATAAACTAATTCACATAAGCTTCCAAAAAGACATCCGGAAGCATAACCAAATTAAATACAAACAAACAATAGTATTGTTAAAACAATACAACAACTCATGTATGCAAATAAAACAAAATAGATGGTTATATAAATATAACCATATTACAATTAATAATAAATACCCAATTATTATAGTTAAAGAAAAATTAACTATAGAGAAATATATATTTCCTAACATTCCCCCCCTTAATTTTGCATTGCCTCAAGGGATGAGGAGAGGAACTCTCTGAACAACTCGAACTTGTCATGTGCAAGTGACTTCGTGAAGATATTTGCTCTTTGTTCAGTGGTTGGACAAAACTAAAGCTGTATATTGTGCTTCAAGATATGCTTGCGTATGAAATGTACCGTGCCTCAATGCGTTTTGTTCTTTCATGAAAAAAATGGATTGCGAACAAGTTTGAGAACACCTTCATTGTCAACATACATGGTGGTTGGTTTTCTTGTGGTATTCCAAGTCCTTTGAGTATGCGACGTATCCAAATTACCTCACGACATAGCTTCTCCGCATAATGATACTTGGCTTTTATGAGGAAAGAACAAAGTGTTTTTCTTACTTCCCCATGATAAATCCCATAAACAATCAAATCTATGTCATCAATATTGCCCGCATGATCTAAATCGAATATCTTGACAAGAAGTTTTCATTCTTCTTGTATTCTAGACCAAGATCCACCGATCCTTTGAGATATCTCAAGATGCACCTCTTAATACTTTCCAATGAAAACTTTGGGTTCTGCATGAACTTGGATAGATAGCTTACTACAAAGTTGATATATGGTCTAGTGTAAGTCAAGTAAATGAGACTCCCAATCAACTGCCGATAGAGAGTGGCATTTACCTCGTGGAGATGGATCGAATGAGATAAGCTGCAATACTTTCTTCATAGGTTTAGCAATCGATGTGTAATCCATCATCCCTGAATTTCTCAAGCGTTGTATTAGTATATTTCATCTGAGAAACAAAAATGTGATTATCTTTTTGCCATACTTCCAATCCAATACAATAGTGCATTAGCCCGAGATTTGTCATGTCGAATGATCGATTAAGATATTTCTTCATTGCATTGATCATCCTCACTAAACTACCAAAGATGACTAGATCATCAACATAGACAAAGAAAAATCACAATCTCCTCCCTCTTTTTGAGGTAAAGATTGGGATCGTATTGCAGATCAAGAATTTCTGCGCTTGTTACCTGTCCAAGTTAATGCACCAAACTAAACACAAAAACCCTGAAAAACTCAAATAAAGTCGATACCTGATTAATTGGACAAGATTCAAAGACGTAGATGGAAAGAAATCTGATGGAATTAAGACGGCGCACACGAGCAATCCTGTGGAGTAGATCCAAGAAACCTGTGATGCACGAATACTTGACAGAAAAAGATGACGTTAGAAGATATAAGGGTGAACTACCCAAAAGCGGGTCCAGGAAGTGATTAGCTTCCTTAGTGGATGTCAGTTCATGTTTTCAATTAAGAATAAAGGCATACATGATAAAAGATGTAAGAAAATGTTTAGATTTTCTGATTTTAAGTTGTAGACAGAATGTAAAAACAACAAAGAAAAACGAAAGAAAGCAAGAAACTATAAAAACAAAGATGAAATTGTGTCACCTAGATTTTTACCTTTTACAGATCTGGTGGCATCGATCGAGACAATGATCGCATCGATGGTTTGGAACGGTGTTGATTTTAACAAATCGGCGTTGATTGATGCTTAATCGGTGTCGACCATACCTGGGTCGTCATCGACCGGGAAGAAATCACAGAAAGCTTGATTGATGATTGACGATGATCGGATTGTGGAGACCCGTAGGAGCTGCAGAGATGTGGACAGAGTTCCGCCTTGGCTGGATGGAGAAATGGAGTCACCTAGAGGTTGAAGAACCTAAGCGATATCGATATTATGAGGGTAGAATAATGGTGCACCTCTTAGGGATTGATCTGGATAGAATTCTCTCTCTCTGATTGATAATTCTAAGGCTCGCTCAAGCTTTTCACTATTTCTCAAGTCTCTACCATCCAACCAGAACTGAGTTAGGTTGTGTATTTATAGTTGGCACCAACCAAAGTAAAATTGCGTGTGCTCCTAAAAAATCGGTAAAATCGAGGACCGGTCGGTGCTGATCAGGGAACAGACTCCCAAAGTGGCAAAAAGGGATGAGTTGTGAGGATAAGAATATTATCCTTCCAACTCAAATATGGGAAAAATCCCACTGCATGGTTCTAGGAGAGGAGAAATAGGTGGGATGGATGGATAATAGTGACACGGGAGGTTGGGAAGTGATATGGGGTGAATAAGTAGTTGGAATAAATGTAAAAGATAGAATTACATGGTTAATGTTTAATTATCCATGGGTGAAATATAATGGGGTGGAACAAACTTAGGATAGGCATTTTAATTAGATATTTAATTAATACCCTAAGAGAGAAGTAGTGATACAAAAGTGCACCGGGTTACCCGAGAATAGAACAGGTAAGTGAACGGGGGACATTAAATTGAGTAACCAATTTTAGGTGTCTACATTTGCCCCTTTTTGTCGAGTAACTTGTGATAAGCAATGCTACGAGACAAAAACAAGGAGTTGGAAGAAAAGGAAGAATATTGATGATGCGCTCCCCCTCAAACTAGGGATGGGGTGGCCCTAAAAAAGCCAACCGATCCCAAGTTTGAAAAAGGTAGATGAAAAAGAATAGAAGAGAGGATGCCCCAGCTAGATGTCTAGAGTAGATCGATCATTGATGATGCACGTAAAAAAAAAAAAAGGCAAGCGACCTAAGGAACTCACATTGGTAGGGCAGACTAGATGGTCTTCATATGAGATGACGTTAGTGGCTACAGACTTGTGAGTTAAAGGTGACTACAAAATAGTAACAACCAAAGAGTGACACATTGGTAGGGACAACTAGATGGCCTTCGAACGAGATGACGTTAGTGCCTATAGACCCGCTATCTTTAGGTTGCAAAAATGTGAGTTACCCATGTACAGGAAAAAACTTGGAATGGGTGATAACACTAAAAATATGTGCCAAAAGGCAGAAATAAGGTCATAACAACGATCAGATAAACAAGCCAAGCATCAACGCTTAGACAAGAAGGATGAAGTGATGGCCTCGAGAGGAGAGCCACCATGGAAATTGAAATATGGCCACTACAGTGGACTTTGCAATAGAAATGCTGCACTAACTAGGTAGAACAAGTGTGCTATGGGTGGCACATGCAAAAGATATAATGATGAGATGCCCCAAGCGGGGAATGACAAGCAAAGTCATGCTACGAGCGACACACATGTGGGGCTATGCAAGGTGACAAGGTACAAGTACCGAAATAAAGACACAATGATGGTGACAATGTGTTATGGGTGACACATGCAAGACAGGATAATCAGACGAGAATGAAGTGCATCCTGGTGTGATGAGATGACAAAATATATCAAGATCTACCCGATCGGCCCCTGATGAGAGACAATCGGTGTCGATGGGTGCCAATCGAGTCGACTCATACCTAATCGACATCAACCTGAATAATTGACGCCAACCCAAATAATCGGTGCCGACCACTCCAAAAATCTATAAATACAAGAAAAGGTGAATGGTAACGATTCATTTACATTGTGACGATTGATTTAGAAAAAGTCAAAAGTTGAATTTGAGTGAAATGGAAGCTTCCGAGAGCGGTCAGAAGAGGAAGAGGACGTGGCAGGGGTAAGTGGTCCTTCCTTAGCCTTGTAGTATGCTAGGATGTTCAGATTAGGAGGTTTTGGTGGAAAAGTAGGAGGCAAGAGAGTGTTTTTGGCACTCTGCCTCTCAGTCGGTGTCGATTGACAAAATCGGTGCCAACTAGTATGCGATCGGCGTCAATTGGAATACAAATCATTCGACTATAAAGTAAATGGCACCAATTGAATGGGTCAAGTGCCGATTGAAAGATGAAACATTTGGAAGCTTTGAGAAAAAATTTTGATGAAATTTTAATGATGTTGATTTTGATAAATATGAACCTAATGACGATTTTTGATGTTGTGGATGTAGGCACGAGAGGTCCTACACATGCGGGATGTTATTCCCGAGCTACTAGAGACTATACTACCAGATGTGACAGATGATGAGTGGCACCATCTGGAGTTAGTCGGACTAGGGGGTTTCATTATTATCGATGGGTACCCGAGACGTGGAGCTGATGTGAGCATTGATGCAGTGGTGGGATAGCCAGACATGCACTTTTTGGTTTTAGATGGGTGAGATGACTATCACCCATGAGGACATCTATAGGATCCTCAGGTTGTTGATCATAGGGGACCTGATAGAGATTACTCCACGGGAGCAGCAGAGGAGGGCCCTGGTATGGTTATATGGAGACAGGGTAGATGCCTCAGAGATAGTGTCTGGGGCTGTGAGGATAGCCTCACATTACCGGAAGGATGACCCCAGGAGCAAACTGATAGCATTGATCCAGATGGCTATCTCATACTATGCACTACCAGATTCGGAGGTGGACGGTTCCCACTGCTCCTACTTGACTGTGTCTGTGATATCCTGGAGTTCATGCAGGTATTCACATTCACCGATGCACTATTAGCACAGATATATCATGAGTTGTGGATGTATTCCACAGGCAGACGGACCGGGATAGATGTCAGTTTTGTGCTCCATTGTTGGGCTTATGAGCACATATCAGTGATTAGACCATCGAACTTCCATGGATGCTAGGAGCAGAGGGAGCCCTTGAGTATGGTTTTGACGATGGCGGGCAGACATGGCCCTCGAGATACAGGGAGATCATCAGAGTGGTATTCCCAAAGATTCAGGACTCTGACACCACCACAAGTTATATGGAGGCCATACAGGTCTATCCTACATGGGCTGGGACGAGACACCCACTTAGTGGAGCTGAGACGCAGCAGAGTGGTCAGGGGCCGTAGGCTAGAGATTTTAGAGCGGGTCCCATTTATACGGGTGATGAGATAGTTCAGATTGATACAGATTATTCGATTGTATATGTGCCATATGAGGCAGACGAGATAGCGAGGGGAGACAAATCGCCGATATTGGTCCCAACAGATCCACTTAGGAGGCCCTACCTCCCACATGATGATGATGATGTAGGAGTGGATGAGGGTTATGAGGCGTGGTATCACGAGGAGCTACCATGGCATCTCACAGCGTCTGTGGAGTCAGATGAGGAGGATATAATGGCGGAGCTAGAGAGACTGCAAGGGAGATCATGCACCTTGGTACAGACACACCAGACTACTCTTGAGGAGATTAGGACTCTGAGGGAGGAGAGGGACACAATGATACAAGAGAGAGCCACCACTCGTCAGGAGCAAGATACAGCTATCCAACAGAGGGATAGATATCATAGACATAGAGAGGCCCTCAAGGCCAAGTATGGTGATACAGGCACCACATCAGAGTCAGGGGCATAGGGTGCCATAGTAGGAGGACCACCACCAGCAGTGCTTGATGAGAGCACCCAACATGGTGAGTCTGAGTACCTATCAGGCTCTCCTTGCCGAGGTGAGATACTACGAGGATGCCTTGACACAGCATGCCCCAGATGTGCCTCGTTACGGAGTGAGGAGGAGGACAAGTGACAACCACTGCGGTGGTGCATCGAGGGTGCGAGCACCGGGGGAGACCGAGGAGGTCGTAGGGTCACGACTGTGGGCACCTCCTAGTTTTGTAGGTGATGGTAGGAGAGAGAGCCCGTGCCTGAGGAGGGAGGAGGAGACAACGTTCTCCATTTGTCTGATTTTACTATATAGAGATGATATTTGTAGAGATATACTGATGTAGCCTCGATTTGAAGGCATTTTTGATACGATGTATACGGCTCGATTTGAAGCCATTCAGATATATATATATATATATATATATATATATATATATATATATGCATCTTTGTGTTATGTGATTGGACTCATGCTTTTAACTTTGATAGATACAGATGGATAGATGTGATTTAATTTTGATTTGTCATGGATGAATAATTGACTAAATTAACATGTTAAGACGTTAATTCAATTAAATGATATGGATAGATGGATCCACATAATACGTGTTGCTTTGATGATTTTAGATGAAGTAGATAAGATGAGCATAGATAGATGATAGATTTGATTGATTAAATTAACATGTTAAATGTCAATTTAACTAGATAAATAACAAATGAACATGGGTAATGTCCATTTGATTTGATGAAAAGAAAGTGATGTAATGATCTTATCCCTTAGAAATAAAAATCACTACACCTAGATAGGAAAAGAATGATAAGTTAGTCCCCTAACCGACCATAAATAGAGACCTTGATGGTAAATCAAAAGACGATGCACATAAGGCCATAGACACGGATAAAATAAACCTGACACTAGTTAGTCGCAAACCAGATCTAGGAGGTAGATAAGGATGAGAGATAAGTATGCATCTCGTCAGAACACATGAAGGATTAAATACATGCCCATATGGGAAAACTAGGTCTCCATATGATCAAAAAGGTCTCATATCATAGCTTCATGATTTTTCTTTTGATAGAAAAGCAAACTGATCAATGCGGGTAGTTTGCTAGATATGGAAAGACTGATCGATATGGGAAGTCTTTTAGAGATGCTAACAAGTGAACAAACTGGCCGAGAGAGGAATTTTGTTACTGCAAAGGCTCAAAATTCCATAAAACAAACAGCCGTCCTTCAAGGGAGTGGTCTATATTTTGAATTTGATGGTAACCATCCTTCGAGGAATGGTCTACGTTTTTTATTTATTTGATAAGTTGTCCTTCGAGGGATTAGTCTATCTTTTGGGACTAGGATAACATCTCCTTTTTTTTTTGAGCTTTGGAAGAAGCTGAGTTTAGACCAGATAGATCAGATAGAGGGAAAGAAAATGTATACAAGCACGTACTCATGCCCCAAGTGGATTTGATCAAGATGAACACCTAGGGCAAGATGAAGTAGTGATTAAGGTATTCCTACCATGAGGAGGAACAAATCCGTAAGGAAAATTCCATGAGTAGAGCCGCGGTACTCATATTTAAGGTATAAAAAGAAATAACATGGAGAACCACATAGTTCCAAATCACTACAAAATGCATGACTGGTTCAGAGATGGATGAAAGACTTGTTTCATGACTAAGATCGTGTAAGATAGATTTTAACAGTAGAAGGGCCTTAGATGCAAAGCATTAAGAGGTTCCATTTCAGGTATACCATCCATGGAAGATAGGTGATAAGCCCCGGACCCATACTTATGAGTGACAATGTATGGTCCCATCCAGTTAGGAGCAAACTTACCATGTTGACTCTGTTCCAGAGTAGTGACATTTTGGTTTTCTTTAAGAACAAGATCACCAACTTGGAAGTCACGCTGCTGCAAATGCTTGTTATAAGCATGCTTGACATGCTCAAGATAGACTTGATGATGTTCAAGAGCATTGAGACAACGTTCATCTAACAACTCAAGTCTGTGCTAGACGGTTTTGACGATAGTCTTCATCAGAGACAAACTCTCTAAGAGAGACGTAAAGAGAGGGAATCTAGACTTCCAAAGGAAGGACAACCTCAGACCCATAGATGAGAGAGAAGGGAGTAGCACCGGTAGGGGTATACGAATGCTAGTCCGATAAGCCCAGAGAGCAAAAGGGATGTGTAAATGCCAATCCCTACCAGCTCGACTAGTTACCTTTGTGAGGATATTACGCAAAGTTTTATTAGAAGCTTCAGCTTGGCCGTTAGCTTGTGGATAGTATGGAGAAGAAAAGCTGAGTTTAATATTGAAGGTGTCACAAAGTTTCTACAAATCTTTGTTTTTGAAAGACTTTCCATTGTCTGTAACGAGTTTGTGAGGAACACCAAAGCGACAAATGATGTGTTGATAGACAAAATCAACAATAGGTTTAGCTTTGGTCGATGAAAGAGGAATAGCCTCCACCCATTTAGTGAAGTATTCTATGGCAAGTAATGATAGAGTGATGTCACTGCGAAGAGCGTGGATTGATGAGACCAACGAGATCAAGACCCCATTGTGAAAAAGGCCACAAATCTGCATTGCAGGTTACAAAGCCTGACTAGGGATATGTGTAAGATTAGCATGTTGTTGACACTTGACACATTTCTTGACATATTCGTCAGTAGTCTTGATTAAGAGAAGGCCAATAGTAACCTAAACGTAGGATGCGCTTAGCCATGGCCAAACCACCAAAGTGTCCACCACAGATACCATCATGGACCTCCTGAATGGCCTTAGATGATTCAGGGGTTTTGAGGCACCGAAGCAAAATACCCTCAAAACCACGTTTGTAAAGGACTCCGCCCAGAATAGCATAGCGTGGTTTGCACGTTGGATAAAAGATCTTCTGCCATTGGAAGTCAAATCTAGAGGAAGCACTGAGTAGGATAGATAATCAAAAATGTGTTGATACCACTCATCTTGAGTGTCAGTCGTGACGACGTTGATTGAAGTCAACTGCCTGAGATGAGATGGTTGGTCTAGACAATCTGAACAACCACATAAAGTCACGAGTCTTCAGTGAATGGAGGAATAAGCGAGGCTAAAGAAGCCATCATATCTACAAATCAGTTTATAGTGTGAGGAATAGCCTGGATAGTAAATTTATCAAAAGATTGAAGCTAAAAGAGAACGATATCATGATATTTTTGAAGGATATCATTTTTACACTGATAGACACTAGTGACTTGATTAACGATGAGCTCAGAGTCACCAAAGATGTCGATATGGTGAGCACCGAGATTAATGGAATTTTGAAGACCTAAAACGAGGGCTTCATATTCAGCCATATTATTGGTACATTCAAAGTTAAGCTTGTGTGCGACAGGGATAGGTGCACCCCAAGGAGGAATCATGATGAAACCTGCACCTCCCCCTTGCTGACACTTGGACCCATCAAAGAAGAGTTTTACTTTAAATGGAGACAGACCGAAATCGATTTGTTGGATGTACTCGTCTGGGAATTGAGTGAGGGGGACTTGAGTGTCCGGAAGAGGGGCATCAGCTAATTGATCAGCGATAACCTGACCCTTGATAGATTTGTGAGATGAACTCGAGGTCAAACTTTATCATGAGCATGAGCCAACGAGTGATACGATCATTGTGATAAGGTTTCGCATGCATTGTCTTGAGTGGATTGACACTCATAACAATGTAAGTTTTATGATTAAGGAGGTAATGACGAAGTTTAGAAGTCACGAAGAAGAGAGCACAACACAACTTTTCAGCTTGGAATAGCGAGTTTCATACTCATGAAGAGTGTGACTGATATAATAGATAGCCTATTCTTTACCATTAGCATCTCGATGCAAGATCATGGCTCCCAGAGCATGGTCAGTCACAAAAATATAAAGATAGAATGGCTCCCCCTTGCGTGGAGGTGTGAGCACAGGTGGAGAAAGAAGATAAGATTTGAGATCATCAAAGGCTTTTTGGCAACACTCATCCCATTCAAAATGAACATTTTTACGAAGGAGATGATGAAAAGGTTGACAACGGTCTGAAAGCTGCGAGATAAAATGATGCACTGATTGAAGGCATCCTTGAAGACCACGAAGCTGCTTTAAGTTGGAAGGAGGAGGCATCTCGATGATAGCCTTTATTTTTGTGGGATCGACCTCAATACCCCTGATAGAAATGATAAATCCTAAGAGTTTACTAGTGAGAATGCCAAACACGCATTTAGATGGATTTAGGTGAAGACAAAATGAATGAGTCTCTCAAAGAGAGGCGCAAGGATGAGAAGATGATCCTGATGGTGTTTGGATTTACCGAGGATGTCATTGACATAATCTTCTATAGTTTTGTGTAAGAGGTCATGGAAGATGTAGGTCATTGCGCGTTGATAAGTCGCCCTGCGTTCTTAAGACCGAAGGGCATGACGCAATAATAAAAAGTCCCCCAAGGAGTTATGAAGGAATTCTTGTGCTGATCCTCTGGTGCGATGAGAATTTGATTATACCCAGAGAAACCATCCATAAGAGAAAGCATCTCGTGGCCTATAGTTAAGTCCACAAGTTGGTCGATATTAGGTAGAGGGAAATCATCTTTCGGGAAAGCAAGATTAAGATCCGAAAGTCAGTGAAAATTCAAATTTTCCCAGTAGCTTTAGTTACTAGTACTACATTTGAAACCCATTGTGGATAGTTAATGGGTTGGATGAAGTTTGCGGAAAGAAAGCATTGCAACTCTTCTTTAACGAGGAGAGCTACACGAGGATGCATCTTACGCAGTTTTTGTTTAACTGGTTTGATGTTTGGAAGAGTAACGATATTGTGGACCACGATGTTAGGATCGAGGCCCGACATATCTTCATATGACCAAGCAAATGCTTGGCGATGGTTGGAAAGAAAGGTGGCAAAGTCTCCTAACTCCTATGGGTTAAGAGATTGGCCGACCTTAATGATGCGAGGGTCTTCAGAAGTCCCTATATTAAGGTCGATAAGTGGCTTCGTTAAGAAGCGTAGATGTGTCGAAGGAATGGTTTTAGGAAGATAAGAATCCTTTGCCCCTAGATAAGTAAGGACAAAATCATCATCCAAACAGTGGATAGTATTGATAGTAGGAGAGTCGTCTCCGACTATTTCGGGGAAGACCAATGGTATGGAAGTGGATTTTCCATTAGTCTTATAGGTCAGTGGACCTAAGGAAATGAAATTGACTAAAAAAATTTAGGTGGGATGGAAATGGTGTCATCCACATCAAGCAATGCTTCAGACCTGACGGGAGAAGATGGTTCCTCAATGGAAAGAGGCTCAGCGAGAATGGTGACGGTGGCTTTCGAGAGAGGTTTGAACCCTAAACCAAATTTTTGATGTGGTTTAAGAGTTGGAATGGACATGAGGTCATGCACACCCTGTTCATACTTTCCCAGGCCAAAGCCCTTCCACGCGCATCGATATAGATAAGTTTTTGTGAACGCAGGATTCTATAGATAATCAAACCCTGCCAAATAGGGTTTGGCCCTAGGAGGAGAATCTAGATGATAGTGAGGTGCATCAAGACCACCGTAGACAAAGTCAGTCTATTGATTGGGCAGACCAATGGTGATGATGCGGCCAAGACCTGGTTGATATTCAGGTTGTTTGTCTGGCCTACCATACTCATTAGGTTTGAGATGGGCGTCAAAAGAGAGAAGGGGAAGCTCTCCTAGCGAAAAAACTGCAATGTATCTTTCAAATTTTTATATCGGTAGTTTTGTTGTAGGTATGGAAGAGGATGGATCCTCGTCAGAGAATCAACATTCTCCTTTGGAGGGACAGACCATGTGGTCATGTCACATTGTGTGGACGGAAAAGGGTCTCCTGGATGAGTATAGATTTTTCCCTCATACTGATATTTTATGCATCGATGGAGGGTTGATGGGACGCAGTGCATTGTACGGATCTAGGAGTGTCCGAGGATCATATTGTAGTGGAATTTTCCTTCGACAATGTAAAAAAGCTCGTGAAGAAGTTTCTTGCCTACCCGAATGGGCAGGACCATAGTTCCTAAGGTAACCGCCAGCTGATCGTTAAATGATCGAAGGGCGAAAGGCGGTGGTGACACTACATTCTTTGGTAACTTAAGTTGCTCAAATGTGTGGGAGGAAATGACATTGAGTGTAGCAACACCACTATCGATCATAGTGTGTTTTAACATAGTGTTATTGATTTGAACTGTGATAAAGAGAGGAGCCTCTAAATCCTTAGAAGAAAGGGGAGGAATTTCATAATCCTCAAAGGAGATGGTGGTTGACGATCTATTCAACCCGAAAACCATCTTGAAAGGTCAGCTCATCTGAATTCACCATGATGTGGCACAAATTATCAATCAGAGCCTGGCGATGCTGGGGAGATGACTGAATGAGGTCAAAAAGAGACATTTTGACCGGAGCATGGGTGAGTTGTTTCATAACACTCTCCTCAATTGACATGGGAATTTGAGCCCGAGGTGAAGCACGAATAGAGACTTGAGGTCTCGGGGCTGATGAGGAAGGAGGAGCTCCTTCGGGGCAGCAGTAAAAATAACGACTCGTGGTCGAGGAGCTATAGAAGACGATGGATTATCGTACCATTGTGTTCTAGTGGTGATACAAATTGCGTCGATTTGAGAGGGTGGAAGATCATCCAGAGTGATATCAATAGAATTGGGGGCCTAAATAGACTGTTCAAGGCTCAGACGTAGTTGGGATGACAGGAGACACTTGTTCCTCTTCCTCCTCCAACAGGAGATCATTTTCTTCCAAGAGGTTGTTAACAACAGATTGAAGGGCTTTACATCCCTCGGTGTCATGACCTAGAGTGCGATGGTAAGCACAAATCACATCAGAGTTGAACCATGAAGGTTTTACTCCTTTGGGATTATAGGGTTTGATTGGAGGAAGCGATATAAATGAAGATTGGATAAGTTGGCGAAGGATTTTAGTATAAAATCCGGTAGACAAAGATGTGGACAGAGGTGAAGGAGGCACCTCTTTAATCTTAGTAGACTGACGAGGTAAAAGAGCCTACATATCTGGTTTGACATTATTTTTAGGGACTATTTTCTCTTCTGAACACTGGGAGAAGTAGCCTTAGGTGCTTGAGATGGAAGCAGTGAGGAAAGATTGATTTTAGTGGAGGAGGAGCTCCTAAGATAGATTTTGAAGATGACGAAGACATGACAAGTGTTTTAGTCTTCAAGATGAAGAAGGTTGCTTGACCGAAACAGACGATGATTTAGATAAGACTGATTTAGATGGGGGAGGAGCTCCCAAAATAGATTTGATAGGAGGCACAAAGGGTGCCTTGGTTTTTGGTGACGAAGATGATGGTTTTGATAAAAGAGGTGATGCCTTTCCAGTAGGTAAATCCACTTTACGAGGCACCAGGTGAAGAAGATGGTGTTATAGAAGAAGACGCCTTTTTAGTGGATAAATCCACTTTTTTATGAGGCGTAGAGAGGGATTTTTGAGGGAGGGCACCAAGAGTTTTGATGGTCTGAAATATTGGTTTTCCCTTTTCAGGGATGGTGACAACTTCGACCGCATAAGGTGATTGTAACTGTTTCGGAGGAAGTAAAGGAGACGATACCGATGATGCGACCTTAGACTTAAATTCCAACTATTTATGTCTAAGTCTAGGAGTCGGAAGTATGGGTGTCAATGTTATCTCTTTAGATGTTTCCTTAATAGGAAAGGAAGCACTGATGGTGAAAGAGGTAGGTAATGAAGAAGCAGCCTCTTGTGAGGAGGGTACTTCAGATGCAGTAATTGTGGGTGTAATTATTGTAGGAAAAGAGACAGGAAGAGTCAAGATCGAAGACGCTTCCAAAGGCATAGAAGTTGGTACAACTATGGGTACGTTGACCAAAGGCATGGTCATGGAAAAAATGGGAGCGATAGAAGTAGAAGTATTCGTAGTGGAAATTTGAAGGGATGTAAATGACTCAAGCACCGAAAGAATGTCTGATGACGAGACAGATGAAGATGACATTGTCTCTCGGGTATAGATGGAAGATCGATAAGATAGAGATGACTCTATCTCTAACAATAAAGGAAGACTCAAAGAGACGACATCGAGGATTTTCAGAGTCTAACAATAAA
Source organism: Taxus wallichiana var. yunnanensis (assembly GCA_018340775.1). Lineage (NCBI taxonomy): Eukaryota > Viridiplantae > Streptophyta > Pinopsida > Cupressales > Taxaceae > Taxus > Taxus wallichiana. The sequence goes on along the minus strand of CM031235.1, from coordinate 278,707,721 downwards.
GGAAGTTCGATTCAGTCGACATGTTTGTAGATGGCTCAGAATTAGAAGAAGAACTATCAGTAGAAATGGAGCTGATAGTATGCGTGTTTGGTTTTTGAGACCCGAAGCGTCATTGTTTAGGGAATGATTTGGAAAAGGTTGTTTAAAAACGTCAAGCGCCTGATTTGGGGGATTTGGGTTATCTAGAATGAGCTCACCTTTATCAATGAATTTTTGGACGATATTTTTGAAGGTCTGACATCATTCAATGTCATGGCCTTTGTTTCTATGATAACGACAGAAGTCATTTTCACGATACCAGAATGGTCGTTCTTGGTTCTCATCAAAATTTCTAATAGGAGGAAGTTCGATCATGTGAACTTCCAACATTTTGTCTAAGATAGAAGCATATGATTCCCCCAACGAAGTAAAAGACCGAGATGATGGAGGTCCTTTTCGAGAAGATGGGAGTCTCTCCGAGGTGTTTGATTAGAAGTGTTATCAGATCATGATGTTTTTAAGACGATAGCATTTGTGGACCCCTGATTCTTGTCTTTGTTAGAAGAAGAAGGGTTTGATTTTGTAAACCAAGAAAAATATGGTTTAGACTTAGAGCGAAGTTTTAACTTTCCTTGTTCGATGGCGTGAGACTCAAGTTTACGTGCCATCGTAAAGGATTCTTCAAATGTATGAAAGGTTTGAATCCTTAAAGTGGAAGAAATATGATTGGCGCAAGATCAAGTAAACAACTTGATTTTCTGAGATTGAGGGAGGGAGAAGGACAACTGATTTATTATTCCTCTCCAACGAGCGAAAAAGTCTGCAATAGACTTGTCATCATCGAATTGACGAATGTTATAAAGATCTGTGATCGAGATCTTATGTGCGATGTTTATTGAGAAGTTTTCAACAAACATCTAGGCTAATTGAGAGAAATAAAACAGAGAATGTTGGGGTATGTTATTATACCAGTCTAAAGCGGGCCCTGCTAAAGACATAGGAAAGGTATGGAGCATAAGCTCCTCGGTCCCTGACTATAAGGTAGAAAGCGTGTTTAAATGCTCGCGGGTGTTGTTGAATATCCTCTCGACTATGAAATTTTGAGAACTTAGGAAGTTCCCATTAGGGAGGATAAGGCTTAAAAGCCACTGATGGATGAATGGTTCATTACATACTTCTTCAAAAGAGTATGAAGGGCAAGCCCCTTTGGTGGAGGCTTCTAGGTCTATGATTTTCTTGAAAAGAAGTTGGACGACATCAGATTGAGGAGGGGGCATGTTGGTATGTCCCGTATAAGAAGTGAATGGTATGTTTTGTTGAGGCGTTAATGGGGGATTCATCTGCTGATTAATAGGATGATAAGAGGAATAACCAGGCATTCTGGGTGACGCCTGGCAAGGTATTTGGTGTGAAGGATGCCTGAGTATAAATAGGTTGTGAGATGACAAGTGGTTGAGAGAAAGGTTGTTGAATGAAAGATGGAGCTTGTGATTGGTGGGTTCCTACACTTGCCGAATTGAATCGGAATGGATTGAGGAATGTGGGTGTTGATTTGATTTGATATGGTTTGTGACGTGGGAAACAAACTTTGAATGAGGCTTTTGACTATCCAGATTAGTTATTAAGGGTGCCGATGCCAAGGGATGGGTAAAATCCACTGTCGCTGGAGCATTGGAAGAAAGATCAGCTGGAAGACGAGAAAGAGGAACTGACTGACTCATAGGAGGGGGTTGGCTCAAAGAGAGATACTAACCCTGAGATGCAATAGATGACATAGAAGAATTGACAGCAATTTGTGGGAGTGTGGACGCACTCATCATAGCTGAAGAAGAGGGCCTCTCGAAAGTAGGTTGTGGGGTAGCTGAGGCAACTGCTACACTAGGGATAGGCAACGTCATTTGAGAACCAGTCGACATGGTTGGTGGAAGAGAAAAAGGAGGCATAGATGCGCCACCTTCTTTCATGGTTCGAGGTGAGAAGAAGCATGCTAACTGTTCTATGAGATCCTGGGATGGCTCATGAGGATAATCATAAACCTGCTAGATTAGTGGTCCATGATCAGATATTCGAGTAGACTTATGCACTAAGTAGTCCATAAGGGCTACCAGGTTGTGGTCAAGGAGTGCCTGAAATTTAGGATCTCCACGAGGAACATACTCTATATCAGAAGTAGATGGCACCTCTGAAGGATTGGGGGAAGCCGGTCGTGATGGGATCGCTTTAGGATGATAGAAAGGATTATACTGACCAAGATGGGGAACCAACTAATATTGGTCCCGAAGAAGACCCGAGGGGTGCCGAAACATCCAAATTAGCGGGGGTCTCAGATGAGGAAGAGGCCAGTTGAGCCATTTTTCTAGATTGTGACCTGGGGTGATGACCGACATAAACAAGCACAAACACAGAAAGAGATTAACCTAATTAATGCACAGACAATTCAAGCAAGCGTAGGTGATTATCTCTTTTAAATTTTCATGCTTTTTAAGAAAGAAAATGTTAGGGAAGGCTTTTAGAATGGGGACTACTCAATTGGCCAAACTAAGGATGGTTTGGGGAATGTTTTGGTGAGGAGTCCCAAAGGCACTTCAGTAAAAACCAGTACGCGGATTGATATAGGGGCCTACCTCCGCACTTCACACACCATTTGTGATAAGGGAGTCGGATGCTTTGCCAATATATACCAGAACTTTCGTGAATTTATAGCAGGCTTGAGTACCGCATAGGCTCTTCCTCTTGGATGTCACTTCCAAGTAGGCGAGGCCAAGGAAGGAGTTTTTGTTTAAATGCTTTATACCTAGTGATTTTGGCTTTGTGTGTAAGGGTGAAAAATAAAAAATCAAATAGTGTCACTACCGATTTTGATTAATTTTCCAACCTATTTAGAGAACTAGGTGAAGAACATACAACAAAAATGAAAAAGAAAATGTTCTTTTTAAGCATTAAAACCGAAGTGTTTGACTTCAATGAAGACAAGTCAAACAAGTTCTTTCCCAATGTGATTAATTCATTTTAAGGACCAAAACTGAAGTGTTTGAGTGTGATAAAAAACAAACAAACAAGTTCTTTTTAAGTTCTTAAAAAGGAGAAAACACCGCAAAAGAGAAATACCTGTAGATTTAGCTCTCCAAGGTGTGTGGACTTCAAAAAGCGCATTGTTGAGCTCTTCCCTTCGAAAAATCCCGCGAACAAGCAAACCACTCCGCAAAACAAGGTTAAGCAGAACACGCAAACAAATCCAACAAGATATATCCAGATAACTAGATACTAGTGGAAAGGAAATTTCTATTTTAAGAAACTAGAAAACTTTCAAGGAAATGACAATTTTGCACAAAGAGATGAATCAAAAATGCAACTTTGAAATCAAATGAAGGATTTACTAATCTTAGAAATAGAAATTGGAATTGAGATTTGCAAAAAAGAAGGGACCTAACTTTGCAAATTTAGAAATGAAAGAAGCAAGACCGAAACGATGAAAGGAAATGCTTAAGAACAACTGATGAAAATTAGTGAAGAAAAAGAACAAAGCTCAAAACTAGAAAAGAGATGAACTTACCAATAAGGGACTTTGGTAAGGTCCCACTAGGCGTGCCAGAATGTAGATCAAGAATTTTTGCGCTTGTTACCTGTCCAAGTTAATGCACCAAACTAAACACAAAAACCCTGAAAAACTCAAATAAATTCGATACCTGATTAATTGGACAAGATTCGAAGACGTAGATGGAAAGAAAGCTCCGATGGAATTAAGACGGGCGCACATGAGCAATCTTGTGGAGTAGATCCAAGAAACCTGCGATGCATGAATACTTGACAAAAAAAGATGACGTTAGAAGATATAAGGGTGAACTACCCGAGAAAGCGGGTCGGGAAGCGATTAGCTTCCTCGGTGGATGTCAATTCACATTTTCAATTAAGAATAAAGGCATACATGATAAAAGATGTAAGAAAATGTTTAGATTTTCTAATTTTAAGTTGCAAATAGAATATAAAAAGTAAGTAAACTGAAAGAAAGTAGGAAACTGTAAAAACAAAGATGAAATTGTGTCACCTAGATTCTATACCTTTCTAGAGGATCGGTTAGTGTCGATCAAACAGTGATCGTGGTGTCAGCACCAATTTGGACAAATCGGCATTGATTGATGCTTAATCGGCGTTGACCGACCATACATGAGTCGTCATCAACCAGGAAGAAATCACAGAAAGCTTGATTGATGATTGATGATGATTGGATTGTGGAGACCGCAGGAGGTCTGAGAGATGTGGACAAAGTTCCGCCTTGGCTGGATGGAGAAATGGAGTCACCCAGAGGTTGAAGAACCTAAGCGATATCGATATTATGAGGGTAGAATAATGGTGCACCTCTCAGGGATTGATCTAGATAGAATTCTCTCTCTTTCTTGATTGATAATTCTAAGGCTCACTCAAGATTTTCACTATTTCTCAAGTCTCTACCATCTAACTAGGCGAGTTCGTGGTGGTGTATTTATAGTCGGTGCCGACCGAGGTAAAATCGGTGTTTTTCGAAAAATTGGCTTCGATTGAGGATCGTTCGGCATCGATCAGGAACAAACTCCCAAAGTGGCAAAAAGGGATGAGTTGTGAGGATAAGAATATTATCCTTCCAACTCAAATACGGGAAAAATCCCACTACACGGTTCCAGGAGAGGAGAAATAGGTGGGATGGATGGATAATAGTGACACGGGAGGTTGGGAAGTGATATGGGGTGAATAAGTAGTTGGAATAAATGTAAAAGATAGAATTACATGGTTAATGTTTAATTATCCATGGGTGAAATATAATGGGGTGGAACAAACTTAGGATAGGCATTTTAATTAGATATTTAATTAATACCCTAATAGAGAGGTAGTGATACAAAAAGTGCAGGGTTACTCGAGAATAGAAGCAGTGTGTAAGTGAGCACGGGGCACATTAAATTGAGTAACCAATTTTAGGTGTCTACACGTATGGATTTCTAACAAATCCATGTTGTACGAGATGCTCATCAATTTTGATGTACGATGCCAAGGTGCCTCTTTGAGGCCATACAAATATTTCATGAGTTTGTATACCTTTGTTTCTTGATCAAGTACTACATATCCCTCTCGTTGAGTCATAAATACTCCTTCTTGTAAATCTCCATTCAGAAAGACACTTTTTGCATCCATCTAATGGACTTTCCAACCAAATTGTGTAGCTAGACAAAGATTATCCCGATCGTCTTGATCTTAGTTGTGGGAGAAAATGTCTCCTCATAGTTAATGCCTTCTTTTTGTGCATACCCCTTTTTACAAGTATTGCTTTATACTTATCCACGATCCCATCTGCTTTGTACTTCATTACGAATATCCATCTTCATCCAATGGGTTTCTTCCCTCGTGAAAGATTGACAAGCTTCCAAGTGTTATTTTTCATTATTGACTGATATTCAAAGTCCATGACTACAAAAGTCCCCAATGATGATTCAGGTCCTTTCAAGAAGGTGTTCGAGCTCCAATTTCCATTCACAATGTATATTTGTTACCTAGACGTCTTTACTTAGCCTTCCCACACTTTTCTAGCTTCTGCCTCTTTTTTTCGCATGTTTTGGCCTTTAGTGTCAGGACGCACCCCCCCGCTGGGAAGTGGCGGTTCGAAACCACCACCCAAGACAGGGGTGGGTCTAAAAACCGCCACCCCTGTGCAGGGTGGCGAGTCCTATGCCCACTTTTTCCAAAATTCTTCACATGTTTTAACATGTGATGGTTCACTTAACTTTTCTTTTTGCATGCATCCGTGAGCCAAATTGTCTAAAATTAGCTTTGATTGCTTGGTTCTCCTTCCTCCCTATTTTTAAATAGATTTAATTGGTTGGAACTACTCCTTCTTGCCTTGTGCATGAAGGTACCTCCCATCCTCCATTCCTATATATTCCATGCTTGTATTCAAGCAAAAGGCCTGAGAATTTTGTGTATCTTGCATTGTATTGCTGCTATGATCTTGCTAGGAATTACATAGCCAAGCTCTGATCTCTTGTGCTATCTCTCTTCTACTGCATTGCATCCAGACTACCATCACATGTTTCATTGCTCAAGCGCCATCCTCCTACTGTTGTTCTTGCATTCCCAATCCCTTGGACTCACATGAACACTCGGAGAAAGAAAGAAAGGAACATACCGAGGGAGAAAATATAGAATACACAACTAGATTTTCCAAAGCTCTTGCTTGTCTAGGTTGGAATTGTGTGTTTGTTTGCCTTGTTTTTTGAATTGTCAATTTCAAATCACTAGTTTAAAATCATTCATATCAAATAGAGTAGAAAATCATTCATATCAAATAGAGTAGAAAATCATTCATTTCAATAAATTAGTCAATCACAAGTAGATCAAATCATTAGTAAGTTTTCCTCTTTAACATTACCAAGGAAGTTGTGAGGAACAATAGCCCTTTCAGGGTCATGATTTGTTCTTCACCTCTGAGGTAGGGTTTGGAGGGTTTTGATCAGATTAGGTTATTTGCTTTAGATTAGATTCATACATTTGCACAAGTAACAACTACATCCGGTTGATTACTTGTCTTTAGTTTATTTATTAGATTAGAACACATTGCTTAAAGATTAGAAAAGAACAAAATATTTCCTTTGATAGATTAGTTTGCTTTTATTGCTTTGATCCAAAATATTGTGAAAACTCCAAAAACATAGATTAGATTTCCTTCAGTAATTAGTTTTGCTTATTAAAAGTCATTTTATTTCATTTTGTATGACCATCAATGGTCCACAACAGGAAAAGACATATAGTTGTGATCCATTGGTCCCACAACCCAATGGGCTAGAATTGATAATTGACATTGATACCAACTTACGTTTGACAATCTTACGCACACCTACAACTTTTTTTGAGAAAATAGAACAACTCAATACACTAAATATCATTGCTAATCAAGCCTATGACTATGGATGCTCTTGGAAATAGGGTTTGATTACGTGCATGACCATCCAAGGGCCACAACCTCCACGAGTCTTTGGTTGTGATCCTCAGGTCCCACAACCCAATGGGCCTGCCAGCTAGTTAGACATTGACACTAGTTTGCGTACATTAGTATTCAAATCTTCACCACTTCCACTAGATATTATCACACAACTTTCCTTATTGAAACATAGTAGCCGATCAAGCTAAGAATTTTGGACCAGACTAGAAAATCACCCATAAATACATGTGGCTTCATCGTGCCTCTTGTTCTTACTTCCATGACCTTGTCTGGAAATCTATACGAGGCACCCGCAGGTCATTTTCCGCATGTTCAACAACCAATGAACAAAATCTCGGCTGAGCTCGACATTGATTGGAGTCTATGAGTGGCTATTATCTCAGATCGAGACATCACACCACTTCAAGTTAGGAGAGCATTCTTTTCCTTAGACTCATAGATCCCGATATTGCATGTTGAAGATATAAGATTTCCCAATTAGCTTGATCCCCATCACCACACTCACATTCACAATCATTCTACACCGGTTGTCTCGCACCTCGAGAGGTCGGGTGTGAAGAAGGTCACGTGTTGATTTTTTCTGTCATACAAATTGGTGAACCCGATGTGAAGAGCTAGTCTCTAAATGTTTCCACTTTCTTTATCCATCCTTTATTCTGCGGGTATTCTTATACCCCCCGAATATGTCGGGATATGATGAGTACGGTCATGGCCCATCCCAGGTTTTGACATGTACCACTACCAATCAAGTATACCACAACAATCACCTTCACTTTCAACATGGGTGGACAACCGCTCATCCACTCAAAACCCTCTGCTTTAGGGAACCAATGTTGGTTCCTCTATACATATTGAGGAACTCGACCAAGTCACTCAGACCTATCCCCATGAACAATCAAGTTCAAACAACATGAATTTCACTGGTGAAGCAAGTTCATCTCCTCGGGTATTGTTTCGACAACCCATTAGCATGCAATCCGATCAACTCCCCCATCTAGATGAGGAGTATTTAGCATGATATGCTAGGAGTGAACAACACTTCTAGAACATGAACCAATATTTTGATAGGTTACAAGGACAAGGTGATGTCCTACTCAAAACAATAATGCTACCCTCCACCAACCAAAATATACAATGAGGGGTGGCAACATCATGAACAATTCATAGCAAGATACCATACTCCTCAACAACCTCCGAGGGTTCAACAAAAGGTACCTAAGAAAAGCACTGCCCCATCAATGGGTGATGTCATTTCAGCTTTGGTAGACAAAGTCAAGGAGTTAGAGCTTTCCCAAAATACAGAATTCATATGTAGGGAAAGCGCGAACTCCTTCCTACCCAAAATTATGGGAAAATACCTACTACACAAAATCCTCTAGTTTATATGAATACTCAAAACCCTGGAGATCTACTTATGGGGATGGGCACCTTGGGTATGCCCCCAAGCCACGTATGGATATCTACAATAGGCACCAACGGAAGTGCATTCTCAAATGCCATACAATCGGAAATGCAACGTTCCTGGCTTCGTGCCTTGATTCCATATCAAGGTAATCAACCCCCTATGTACACATGTATTCTAAATCTCATAGGGGGACATGTATACCTACCCGGGTCCATATGGACAACCACAGGGATGCCATATGCCCCAAAAATGTCTATGTTGTCCCATTTCAGCAACCGATGCAGCCCCACCTCCCCAACAAGGATCTTCAATGGTGGAAACATACGCAATGGGGACCTATTCTGAATATCTCAAGGAACCCCTAGACTTCTCCATTTGGACATAGTCATGCTCCCGAGACCCTTGCTTGATCTTCCAAAATTCAAAGGGAGGGTGATCCTAACCCACATCAAGGCTTATGCAATGGCCATTCGAGAGCTGCTCCCATGGGATGCAATCATTGCATGAAAATTTTCCCTAAGACACTAGAAGGTATTTCTCTCGACTGGTACTATAGGATACTGAGAGGCTTCAATACACTCATTCAAGCAACTCATATCAGATTTTATCAAATATTTTGATATGAACAAGCTTTTGAGAACAAGAATCAGGGAATTCCTTCATATCAAGCAAGAACACAATGAGTCTGCATAGCCCACTTTATTCAAAGGTGGTGACAAGTTCTCTACTCCTCTGCAAGTGCTCCAAATATGGATCAAATGGAACTTTGTGATTTTTTCCTTCACTCTCTCAATAGAGAGACAAAGGAAGAGGTTCAAAAGTTCCCACTAAGGAGCTATGAAGAGGTGCTAGAGGGTGCTCTTGGATTGACCAAGTGGCCATTGACAAGTGGTCGTAAGACTTATGGAGCAAATGGGAAGTTAGTCACTCCCAATCAAAATAATCCCTGGTTACTCCAACAACACAAACAATAATCAAGGACCAAAGATCCTTAATAAGAATCATGGAGCCATGACCGATGGTGTGACTGACCAGCCCAAAATCCTAATGTTGTTAATCCTACCAGTACATGTGCTACAAATAACAACAATAATGGAAATAATCAGAGAAACAACAATTTCTCACCCTGGTAAATGTTGTGGATTTTAATCATCCTCAACAACAACAACAACCTTAGCAACAAAGACAAACACCGACCCCAAGCCCTAGTCAATACCCAGGTGGGTATCCAACCAATTCCAAAACCAAGGGCAAGGGTTCCAAAATTTTAATTATAACAATCAACAACCAAACAATAACCGTAGTTTTAGACCACAACAAGGAACAAACCAAAGGCCTCAAGATTATGATCCCGACTTATATTGTGGTTTCCATAGGGTTCATGGGCATGACGCAAGAACTTGCCATGATTGTAACAAGTTTTTTTGCAACATTTTCCAGAGGACCAAAGATAGTTATTTGTTGACATGTTTTTGGAAAACCCAACAACACCCACTCAAAATGCCTACATGGGACCAAAGTATCTCCAGAACACACCATTGGGGATCTTTAACGATCCTCTCCCCATGTCCAAAGGATGGTAGATTAGATCCCAATGGTTCAAATAAAGGTATTGTAATAGGGACTCATGATCATGAAGCCTCAACTTCATCAAACCCACAAGTGGCACCTCCTTTGGATGGTCGCCAAAACAAAAATTGTGGGGTTGGTAGAGTTAGATGTTGAACCCAAATTAATGCTGCCACAAGAACCAAGGATTATTCTTCATAACCAATCCCGATTTATCGTTATGTCAAGAAAATGTTCATGATACGCTAAGCAAGCTAGTAGGGGCTTATGATCTAATCAATGATCTAACCAAGACCTTTTCACACATTTCCTTCTTGGATCTACTGAAGAATTCCCCTGCTCATAGAGCCGCTCTGTTAGAAGTGCTAGGTCTTGGCCATTTGATTAATGTTACCCCCTCCAGAGGCACAGATAAATCACATAGACTTCGATGTTAGTCCTCCAGGCAGCCTGAGAGAGATATTGGGTTTGTGTTTGACATCAACAAGATGCCCATGGATGTTGAGATAGCTCGTAGGGGTGACCCGAATTTGTTTCTACAAGTTTGGATTTACAATAACTATGTAAAGCATGCAATGATCGATGATGGGGTAGTAGTTAACATAGTTCCCTTCTCTTTTCTTTAGAAGTTAGGGTATGGGGAGACCAATTGCTCCTCGACACATGAAACACACTGAGAGGCTATGATAGCCTCAAGGAAACATCGATCGAACCATAGTATTACCGGTTACTCTGGGCCTAAGATGGTACTAACTGAGTTTTATATTATAGACCGGGAAACCAACTATAATATGATCCTTAGTCATCCTTGGATCCACCACATGAAGGAAATCCCCTCCACTCTATTCCAGGAGGTTAGATTCCTGCATTTAGGGAAAGTCTTTTTGTGGCACAAGGTGATCCAAAACCCTTTGATATACATTTGGCTAACTTAAAGAAGAGGCCAGGGTCCACTCTGAGTTTGAGCTTCCACAAATCAGTTAAACAAACCTGTAAGCATGTGTACCAGAAGAAAAGCTAGTCCCTATGACAGAGTTAGAAGTCACGGGGTTGATTGAGGGCATTCCAATGGTCAAGGATGAAACTATTATTATAGAGATAGTGTCGCTAGGAACCACAACAAATATTGTCGAGCTATTAGAGAAGGATTTTCCTATTCTCCTCCCCTTTGATTCTATGGGTATGGGACATACCCTGGGACTCGGTTCCTTCCAACAGATGAGGTTTGCATGGTTGAAGTAACCGAGGTAAAGGGAGAAGGTACAAAGGATGACTCAACATCCATCTTTCCGAGTAGTTGTTGGACTCTCCATTTTGATGGAGCCAAGTGTCATTTTGGCATCGGGTAGGTGTGATCCTTACTTCACCTGAAGGAAGGATTCTACCTTTTGCTTTCAAGTTAAATTTTGAATGCACAAATAATGGGGCTGAATATGAGGCTCTCCTATTAGGTCTCATTATAGCTAAGAGAATGGGCATCCTCAATATTAGGGTGTTGGGTGATTCACAACTAGTCACAAATCAGATATCCAAAGTATATGAGACTAGAGATGAGCATCTACAACTTTACAAAACAATAGTACTAGGCCTGACAAAAGGGTTTGATTTCATATCAATCAAAGTAGTTCCACGTGAACAAACCTTCTCGCAGACTCTATAGAAACTTCTTCTTCACGCTTCACCCCAAGTAGTGACCTGGAAGATACCAACTTCATGGTTTCAGTTCACGCCAAACCCTTGATTCGTAAAGCACCAATGACCCCAATGTTGACATATGTAGAAACCGAGAATCAACCTATGATTTTAGACCATGTTAATAGTGATGAATGACTTTAAGATATTTAAATGCTTTTGCAGAGCTGCATCTTACCTATCATGAGATAGACCTTTCCTTAATTCCGTTCCTCTTCCTATTTTGGGAATCCCATGATCGAATCCTCCCGGGAAAAGATCTTGAGATTTATGAGGTAGAAGAAGAAGGGGATTTAGAGTTACCTCCGGCCCCAGCCTGAGTTTGAGGAGGGAAACACCTCCTTAATCGAGGGAATGATTGATATAAATATTGGAACAGAGGAGGAACCAAAAATTTTAAAGCTGGGATCCTCCTTAACTCTAGAGGAGGTGGAAATACATACCCAAATCCTCAAGGAACACCAAAAGGCCTTCGCATTTAGTTACAAAGAAATGATGGGAATTGCACCACATATCGCGGTGCACAATCTCATCACCAAACCAGATGCAAAAATTTGATTAAGCAAAATTTGAGGCCCATGAAGCCAAAAGTGGCCCTCATGGTGAAAGAAGAAGTAATGAAACTTCTCCAGGTAGGATTCATCAAGCCAGTCGATTATTCACAATGGGTATCTAATATCATCCCCATTCTAAAAAAGAATGGAAAGATCCGTATTTGCATAGACTTTCGGGACATTAACAAGGCTTGCCCCAAAGATGATTTCCCATTACCATCCATCGACGTTATTATTGATGCAACAACTGGATTTGAATTTTTGTCTCTCATGGATGGGTTTTGGGTACAATCAAATCAAAATCTCGAGGAGGATCAAGCCAAAACTACGTTTATAACTCCTTGGGGGAACCTATTGTTATGTTGTCATGCCATTCGGTCTTAAGAATGTTGGTGCCACATACCAATGAGAAATGACATATATATTCCATGACCTTATTCATAAGATTGTGGAATCCTATGTGGATGACCTTGCCAAGGCCAGAAAGCATGTTGTGATCACCCAGAGGTGCTTCGTATCATCCTTTCATGCTTAATCGAATATGGACATCACATTGAATCCTAGAAAAGTGTGTATTTGGTGTAATAGGAGGCAAGCTTCTGGGTTACATTATATCTTCACGAGGGATTGATGTCGACCCAACCAAAATCTGGGTTGTGCTAGAAATGGTTCCACCATCAAGATGAGTCTAGTATCGATATTTTCTTGGGAAACTTGTGCAATCCGAAGGTTCATCCCTGACTTGACCTTTTTTATTCATCCAATCAACAATTTGTTGAAAAAGGATTATAGCATTGATTGGATGGAAGAATGCAATGAGGCCTTTGAGGTAGTTAAATGATTCTTGTTATCCCCTCCCATGCTAATGCCACCTAGATCAGATCACCCTTTGATCTTGTATTCATGAGCTAAATGTTTTCTAGCCTGCATGTTGGCTCAAGAGGATGATGATAAATGAGAATGTGTAATTTATTTCATTAGTCAGACGTTTCTTGATTATGAGACATTTACACACAGGTAGAAAAAGAATGCCTTTCCATAGTCTTTGCAACAAAGTGCTTAAGGCATTATATGTTGAATCAAGAAAATGAGGGTTATTGTTAAGATAGATCACTTGTGGACATTCCTCATGCAAGGATCCTTGTCTAAAAAGGTCGGGCATTTCATAACCCTAATGGGTGAGTTTGAACTAACATTTGTAAATCAGAAATCCATCAAGGGACAAATCATTATGGACTGGTTGGCTGACAATCCATTGGATGGAGGTGATCTGGTAGATTTAGACTTTCCCGATGAGTGTGTGTACTTTTTCAAAACTAGGCCCCCTATCTCTGTATGTCCTTGGTATACCGACATTGTCAATTTCATCATGGACCACACATACCCAGAAGGGGAAACATCACAACAAAGAAGGTGGTTACACGTCATTTCCACTAAGTACGTTATTTTGGAACAAGTGCTCTACCGTAGAGCCTTTGATGGAATGTTGTTAAGATGTGTTGACACCAAAGAATCCAAAAAGATTCTTTATGAGTCACATAGCGGAGTATGTGGAGGTCACTTGGTGGCCATGCCACCACTCTCGGAAGATACATCGGATGGGCTATTTTTGGCCCACTCTAGAACATGATGCAGTAGAGATTTTGTGTGCAGATGTCACAAATGCCAAGAGTTCTCCCACGAGATCCACATACCGGCACAAGCTTTGCAACCAATCGCAACCCCATGGCCCTTTTCCACGTGGGGCCTAGATTTGATAGGGAAATTCTCTCCTCATCAAATGGATGGCCATAACTTCATAATCATGGCCACATAATACTTTACTAAGTGGGTAGAAGCCATGCCTCTTACCACCATACCTGGCTCTGTAATCGCTAAGTTCATCTTGAACCAGATCATTTGTAGGTATGGTGTCCCACAAGTCATTATTTCGGATAATGGCACATCTTTCAAAAATGATGAGGTGCGTGAATTATGTGCAAAGTTCAAAATAAGTCATCATCACACTCTTCTCTACTATCCTAGGCTAATGGACAAGCTGAGGCTATGAATAAAACATTAAAGTCCATCCTCTTAAAACCATTAAGGAGAATAAACGAGATTGGCACCTAAAGCTTTTTCCGGCCTTGTGGGCCTATCAAATGTCAGTTAGAACACCAATGGGAAACCCCTTTTCTTTAGTGTTTGGTGTTGAGGTGGTTTTCCACTTGAAGTCAAAATACCTAGTCTCTGTATTTCACTACATGAGATCCTTGGGAGAAGAGGGTTATCGAGAAGCATGACTCTCCCAGTTAGAAAGTCTCGATGAGGCTAGACTTAATGTTGAACAAATGACACAATGTTTACGCTGACCGGATGGCTCAAGAAATACAATAAGAAGGTTTACAAAATGAAATATATGAAGGAGATTTGGTATTAAGACTCGACATCCGGATAGACAAAAACCGGTGAGGGAAGGAAATTCAGACCTAGGTGGTTGGGTCCATATCGAGTAGTAGAAGACTACAAAAATGGGGCATTTCACCTGTGTACACTAGAAGGTGAGGAGTTTAGTGAATCCAGTAAACTCTCTTCACCTAAAGAGGTACTACGCATGATCCACCAACATTTTCATATGTACATTACTGCATCTGCATTGCATTTTCATCCGCTAGTTCATTTTGTAAAATTTGTGATCAAGGGATTTATTCTTATAACAACTCCTAAAAACTTCTCTAAAAAACATTGGCAAAACATTCAAATCATATCTCTTCAAACCTTCATAGTATCATCAATTATTTCTGAATCATTTCATTAGTTCAAACAAGATAAGACAAAGTTTTGACCGTGATCATACCAAGGCCTGCATACTTGGTTCTACTTATAGTCTCTTTCTAGATTAGGTGTCTTTTCCTATAGTCTATTCTAGAAGCTTCATGGTGTCACATCTATCCCATAAAAATATCTTTGGAAATAAGAACATACTAAACATTTTTCCTAGATAAGTAAGTCAAATGCAAATCCACAAAAATTTTTATTTTACACATTTCATTTTCCCTACCAACCTTCGGTGTTGAGCCGCATCTTACTTGGTGATGTAGGGTTGGGAAAGGAGAGAAATGCCCTTACTCACCTATTCCTTGTCTATGGTGATGAGCCCATGCTTCCTCCTAGTAGCATGGGGAAAGGAGTAGGGGGTCTCTTTGATAAACTTGAAAGTTACAAATAATTCATTCAAATATTGTGAAATCATAAGTCAAAACAAAGTGAGTTAGATGTCCAAAATTCCAAAAGAGTTTAAAACCCCAAATCCAGATTTTTCAACCAAGTAGCCATCTATGGATCTAAGTCTAGATAAACTAGAAAGTAAATCACATTCTAAGCTATGAAGTAACTTGAGTAGGGTGAGGTTGTAGTGTCTCAATTTGGTCTGTCAAACCATTGTCTTTCCCTCATCATTACCATTCAACAAATTTTTCATAACTTGTGCCCTTCTTGGCTCTTGGTGTTGAGCCCTCACATCCTACTAGTTGTGTGGGTCCAGGAGTGGGGAAAGTACATCTTCTTATCATATCATTTTATCACCACATTTTTCCAAGACAATATGAAGTATCAAAGATTGCTTAAAGAAGCTAAAATTCAAACATCACATTGTGTTGCATTATCATATATCAACATTATGAAATACAAAAAGAAATCATTTTGTTATCATTTCACATCCACTGCATACATTTTAAAAGCATAGAAAAGTGGAAATTCTAAATATCTAGAGTACACATGAGAGATAAACCAAAAGAAATTCAACTCAGATACAATGGAATACCGAACCAAAAATAAAGAGTTATGTATATATCATGGTGAATCAAGTTTGTATACAATGTCACCATGCACTAGGCATGGTCAAAATGCTCGCAATGAGCCCGAAATATACAAAAAATCATATAAATGACCAATGAAAAAATGTCATCAAAGCAATAAAAATGGCCCCATGGCCTATCAGTCCCTGTGGGATCCCTCGGATGGTGCCCGACCCATGTCTAGGGCTCCTACTATATGGCTACTGACGACTTGGGAGTGAACCAGAATGATGTGAGTGCTCATGGTGGCATCCTACTACCCATGGCCTCACTATGAGAATGGCTCTGTCTCATCAAGTGCTGATGAAGTCTCATATCTCGGCCACCACTGGGTATGGAGGGAAGTCACTATCTCGCTACCTTCCACACAAAGGGGAAAACACGTCAGTGTGTGTCTTCGCTGCTAATGGCTAATGGCTGCCCGAGTTGATCAATCACTCACTCAGCTCTCTGGGTCTTCCCGAGGGGATCAAGAGAGTATCCATGCACACCATGGATGATGATCTCACCACCACACTGTCATCATCAGAAGCAAGAAGAGAACAAGAAGCGATAAGTTAGAAAAACAAAAGAAAGAAAGAGATACAAGTCAACATTCCTAACTAACAAAGTCGAGAGAAAAGTATTAAACTTACTTGGGTCTCAGGCATCCAAGTAGGATGGTAGTAGCTTTGCTACTTCAATACTGTTGGTGGGTGGCTGGGCTTCCCAAAATCTAGAGAAGTGAATCACTATCCTATGATGGACTCATCATCCCCCTCTCCACCGTGAGGAAGTGTGTCAATCTCGAGACTAAGGTCTCTCTCTCAACACTGGCCTCCTCATATGCTGCTCTCAACATCTCCTGAGTATCATGCCACTCAGGGTCACTCTCCTCCTCCTCCGCATGGGCTGCCTCACTAGTCCCAACACCAACTCCCTCATCCTCTATGTCCTCTCCAACTAACTCCTCCTCCATCTCATCCCCCCGTATCCTCCTTAGAGTCGAGTCTAGATCAATGGGCTCATCCTGCTCCCCCCGTTGTGAGCAGGAGAGCAGCCATAATCTGAAGTAGGGGCTCGAGGGGCACCAACTACCCATGAGCATGGACCACCCATCTAACCATAATGGGCACACCTGGAATGACCATTGTCCAACCAAGATCCCCTCTAGGGCCCCTCCGAGCCTCTTGAATAGTCCTATAAACTGGTGTAACTGGAGGGAGCATATCAATGTATGGAAGGCCAAACTATTGGGGACCCGATCAAATGGGTGGACCTCAAGTCTCCCTACTCTATCAACTGACCTGATGTCAAAAGAGAGCTAAGCTACCATCGTAGTCACCTCTCGGTCCCCATATCCCTGCCATGTCCTAGTAGGGTGTGGCAGTAGTCATGTCTGCCGTAGTAGTCAGGGAAGCCACTGGCTGATGTGGCATCCTAAGCATTGACATACCTATCCATCTAGCTACCCAAACAACCCTAGATCTGACACTGGTACTCCCCTGCCATAGGGGATGAAACACTCATAAACCCAACTCATAACAAGAGTGGGGTGGCTCAATGATTTCCCCTGCCAATCGACTACCCTATATAAATCATGGTAGGTAGTCCCCAAGATATCTATGCCCTAGGCATATTTACACAACATGCCCCTCGATCTGCGTAATGATAGGAGCCCAACAATATAAAAGGGTGTCACCACCCTTGTCCCCGATCAATCGGGAGGACAAGATGCCCATGATGGCTCTACGTATGATAGGAATGGGAGTGGTGGCAATGGACCAAACCTTCATCCCCTTCTTTCAAACTAGATGAGACAATGGCATCTCCCATGTATGTGGCCCACTACATCATCATGCCCTGGACCCCGCTATCTCCAAAGTCAGCCTCCTCCCAAGTATCGGGAGCCCAAGAATATGGTACACATCCTCCAAGGTGATGGTCCACTCACCCGGACACCTGGGAACCGGAAAGGTGTTCCGTCCACATCCCAATAGGAAAATAAGTCACATAGAATATGACTATGGTAGGAGCAACATGGGGAACCCATGTAATCCTCCAAATACCGCCCTCTGAGAGAAGATCCATCTCATCATGTGTCAGCTGATCCAAGATACCAGGGAGCCAATCACACTCCCTCTCCCGACTCCATCTGATGTACTCCTCTTCGCATTCACCAAAACATGGAAAAAGAGAAAGTTAGTAACATATACCAAATAATAAGCTCACCAAAAACATTACAAAACATCAAAAATCCAAAAAAATCAAGTTAAATACACATTTTGGTCATTTTGTTTAAAAACCACCTGCAGGGGGGTTCCACCGCCACCACTTGTGAGGGGGGGTCCCCATGACCACCACCCCTACTTGGGCGGCGGTCCTGGACCAATTTTCCAAATGCATCTTTTACCCTAAAAATGCTCAAAAAAAGACAAAAAAAAGACTACTTTTGACCAAATAAAAGAATGCCTTATGGGTGCCCCCTAGAGACTCATTTAAGACAAAAAATTTTTTTGAAAATGATCCCTCCTAGGTGAACTTTTCAAAGTTTTTACATTTTAGGTATTAAAAGACAAAAGTGAAATAACCAACCTTAGACCACGTTGGTTGATCTCCCACTCATGGAGGCATGATCATGATCTCATCATGGTCGTATCGGTTGTACTCTCATCAAAAAAATGGTCATCGTGGGTCCAGAGCTCCAAATTCACAAATCAAATCAAATAAACACAAATGAATTGAAAATGAGTTGTTTATATATATATATATATATATATATATATATATATATTTTGACCTCATTTTGAGTGTACTTGTTCACTAGGGCTGGAGCGTTGGCGCAGTATATTTCTATATCCCCACACAGATGGTAAGTCCTCTTGTCATTTTGATTTAGTGTTTATTTTTCAATATTTTATCTATCTGCACTTGAGTCTTCTTTTTCTCTTACAGGTAGCGGGAGTTTTGGGTGGTGACATTTCGACACACGGGCATGTCAAGTATAGCTTCTAACTCCCCATTTGGGAATGCCATACTCAGACTCTATGTTTTATGCCTTTTCATGGCTAAGACGCTTCTCGAGGGGGAAATATGTATGCACCCAAAATTACATGTGCTACATTGTTGGAAAAATGGTTACAAAAGTCCCCAATGATGATTTAGGTCCTTTCAAGAAGGTGTTCGAGCTCCAATTCCATTCGTAGTATATATTTTTGCCTAGACATCTTTACTTAGCCTTCCCACACTTTTTTCTAGCTTTCTGCCTCTTTTTGTGCATGTTTTGGCCTTTAGTGCCAAGACCGCCGCCTGGGGTGGCGGTTGAAACCACCACCCAAAACAGGTGGCGGTCCTAAAACCACCACCCTGCATAGGGTGGTGGTCCTGCCCGCTTTTTTCTAGATTCTTCACGCGTGTTTTAACATGTGATGGTTCACTTAACTTCACTTTTTGCATGCATCCATGAGCCAAATTGTCTAAAATTAGCTTTGATTGCTTGGTTCTCCTTCCTCCTATTTTTAAATAGATTTAATTGGTTAGAACTACTCCTTCTTGCCTTGTGCATGAAGGCACCTCCCATCCTCCATTCCTATATATTCCATGCTTGTATTCAAGAAAAAGGCCTGAGAATTTTGTGTATCTTGCATTGTATTGCTGCTACGATCTTGCTAGGAATTGCATAGCCAAGCTCTGATCTCTTGTGTTATCTCTCTTCTACTGCATTGCATCCAGACTACCATCAAGTTGCCATTGCTCAAGCGCCATCCTCTACTTGTTGTTCTTGCATTCCCAATCCTTGGACTCACATGAACACTCGGAGAAAGAAAGGAACATATTGAGGGGACAGATACAAACACAACTAGATTTTCCAAAGCTCTTGTCTTGTCAGGTTGGAATTGTGTGTTTTTTTGCCTTGTTTGTTGAATTGTCAATTTCAAATCACTAGTTTAAAATCATTCATATCAAATAGAGTAGAAAATCATTCATTTCAATAAATTAGTCAATCACAAGTAGATCAAATCATTAGTAAGTTTTCCTCTTTAACATTACCAGGGAAGTTGTGAGGAACAATAGCCCTTTTAGGGTCATGATTTGTTCTTCACCTCTGAGGTAGGGTTTGGAGGGTTTTGATAGATTAGGTTATTTGCTTTAGATTAGATTCATACATTTGCACAAGTAACCAACTACATCGGTTGATTACTTGTCTTTAGTTTATTTATTAGATTAGAATGCATTGCTTAAAGATTAGAAAAGAACAAAAATATTTCCTTTGATAGATTAGTTTGCTTTTATTGCTTTGATCCAAAATATTGTGAAAACTCCAAAAACATAGATTAGATTTCCTTCAAGTAATTAGTTTTCTTATTAAAATCATTTTATTTCATTTTGTATGACCATCAATGGTCCACAACAGGAAAAGACATACAAGTTGTGATCCATTGGTCCCACAACCCAATGGGCCTAGAATTGATAACTGACATTGATACCATTTTACGTTTAATAGTCTTACGCACACCTGTAACTTTTTTTGAGAAAATAGAACAACTCAATACACTAAATATCATTGCTAATCAAGCCTATGACTATTGGACTACTCCTGGCAATAGGTTTGATTACGTGCATGACCATCCAAGGGCCACAACCTCCATGAGTCTTTGGTTGTGATCCTCAGGTCCCACAACCCAACGGGCCTACCAGTTAGTTAGACATTGACACTAGTTTGCATACATTAGTATTCAGATCTTCACCACTTCCACCAGATATTATCACACAACTTTCCTTACTAAACATAGCATCGATCAAGCTAAGACTTTTGGACTAGACCCAGAAAATCACCCATAAATACATGTGGCTTCATCGTGCCTCTCATTCTTACTTCCATGACCTTGTCTAGAAATCTATACGAGGCACCGCAGGTCATTTTCATGTGTTCAACAACCAAAAAAAATCTCGGCCGAGCTCGACATTGATTGGAGTCTACGAGTGGCTATTATCTTAGACCGAGCCATCACACCACTTCAAGTTAGGAGAGCATTCTTTTCCTTAGACTCAAATCCCGATATTGCATGTTGAAGATATAAGATTTCCCAATTAGCTTGATCCCATCACCACACTCACATTCACGTTGATTTTATGTCCTAAAGACTCGCTTTCTTCTAAAAAAACTCAACATCTCTGCTAGTGTAGACTTTTCGGTCTTTGGATCCATCAATCATACTTAAGAGTCTCTTTTTGTACCCAATGAAGATAAGTTTATGTGACTTCACGTCCAATTTCTTTTTGTTTGCTAGGTATGTGCATACTTGCATTACACCCGAATACTCTAAGGTGTGCAAGCGAGATGGTTTCCGCTTTGACCATGCTTCATTTGGTGTTACTCTGTCACGAGAAAAGTTGGGCACTCTGTTCAAAAAATAGATTATTGTCTTTGTTGCTTCTACCTAGAATGTCTTTGCAAGTCAGAGTCATCGATCATGCATCACACCATTTCCATAATAGCACAATTTCTTCTCTCAACAACACCATTTTTTTTGCGGTGTGTGTGGAGGCATTTTCAACGAATGAGTGAGTAACTCATGCGATGAATTCCCCCTTGATCGAGAGAGAAATTTCTTATGTGACGACCAGTTTCGTTCTCGATAACTACTTTGAACTTTTGAAGGTTTCAAAAGCTTCACTTTTCTTAAGACAAAAATCCACATTTTTCTTGAATAGTCATCAACACAAAGCATGAAGTATTGAAATATAGAATGACTTGGTTGCATCGGACCGCAAA
This sequence comes from Taxus wallichiana var. yunnanensis, assembly GCA_018340775.1. Lineage (NCBI taxonomy): Eukaryota > Viridiplantae > Streptophyta > Pinopsida > Cupressales > Taxaceae > Taxus > Taxus wallichiana. Next base: position 278,685,967 of record CM031235.1, on the reverse strand, counting down.
GATCGGTATGAACCAGATCAAGCTTACCATGAGCTTGATATGTACTCTTCTAGAATGAAGCTCTGTGTTGTTTTCCTACTAGGTAGTGAGGACACTTGTCTATATCCTTCTGAAGAGATGGTAGCCCATGTACCATATTGTGCTGACGAAGTGTCTCAAGATACTTGAAACTAACATGACCAAGTCTTTGATGCCACAACTATCTTTGAGGTAGATTTCTTAGCCACAAGTTCCTGATCATCTATGTGGACAAAATCAAGATGGAACATGCGTCCCACATTGGAGGATTTTGCAACTATTTTCGAGCCTCATGATTTGTCTCGAATTAAACACGTTTTCTTTTTGGAATGACTATCAAAGTCAATTTTTAAGTTGTGATGTAGGAGTTGGTCGACTAAAAGCAGGGTTTTAGTCAACCCGAGGGACATATAAGACATCGATAGTCTACGGTTGCGTGAACCAAGGGGTAGAAAAATGTTCACAATGACTTGAAGCGTATATGAAGAATCATCACCCAACGAAAAAGGGTTTTCGAAGATGTCTCCCTCATTGAAGTAAACCAGTCTCTCTATGGCCGGTCATGTGTCGAGTGGCTCTGAATCAACATACCATACATCACTAGATGACGTGGAAGGTTTACTTGATCGAGCAATGTACAAGTAATCTTCATTTTCTGTCTCTTCTTGTTGCTCAACAATATTTCCTTACTGATGGGGTCTTCTTTTCTAGTTCCCCTTTTTCTACCCTTGATTGTAGTTAGAATGTCCCTTGTGATATTATTGTTGTGGAGGTCTAGAGTTACTTGATGAACCTTTCTTGTATGTGATATACCAACAATCTTTCAACTCATGTCCTCTTTTACAGATTGGACATTGATTCTTATGTTGTTTGTCCCCTTGATGTTGATACTGATTCTGATGTTGGGAATTTTGATAGGAATTAGGTTTTCCTTTCCATTTTTGATGTGAAGAAATTTCCTGCTCCTCTTCATCATCCTTGTTATGCATGGCTTCCTCTTGTTGTAGTAGGTTTACGGTTTGTTAAAACTAATGTCAGTATCGACAAGTTTAGTGTTGTTACAAAAATGTGGTAAGAAGAAGGAGAGCTCTCGAACAAGGGGAACAAGAGCTTCATCTCATGATTGCTTCTCCCAAGGCTAGAAGTGAAGCCCTCAACTCTACAACTCTTCTCAAGAAAGCTTCAATTTTCTCATTATGCTTAAACTTCAGTGTGTGTAACTGACTCTGTAAATTTAGTATGACATTCTTGTTTTTGGCCTCATATATTGTGCTCAATTTATCCCACCCTTATTTGGTTGTTTTGGCATCTCAAATGTGGGGTTACACATCGTCGAACACGCCAAATAAGATGATGAGTTTTACCTTCGATCTGATCTATCAATCTGTCATTGTTGTGTTGTATCGGTAGTTGATCCGGATAGAGTACTAGTCACAACCTGCCAAATTTATTCAAACTCAAGCTATGTCTTGATTTTAGTCTTCCATGCATCATAATTGCTTCCTCACGAGTAGTTGTGAATTTGGAAGAAAAATTTAGGGGCATTGGTGCCCATTTTACTAGAAACCATTGACAGGGTTTGGCTCTTATCACTCCAGGTATAAGGTCTCCCAATCTATATACCATCGATCCAATATACCGAACCTTTCTATATATACACGCCCTTTTCGATATACCCGGCGGTATGTGGAAGAAGCTCGCCCTTTCTATATACCGTATGAGTACGTGAAAGAGGCATTAACATATGTGAAAGAATTTAATACGTGGTACCAGAGATAGTCTTGAAAGGGGGTTTGTGCGATTATTGACACTGGCTCAAAGAAATATCCTCATACACACACGTAAATTCACTACATACATGGATAATTTCTCGGTTCATATTTATGTCGTGCAATCGTTCATGACGGATGGGATGGCTCATAGTGTGCGCAATGTGACCTTATTACTCCTCATCGATTTAAAGGGACGATGCCAAGATGACATTTTTGTAGCTATATTAGGCATTAAGTGTAGTAGTAGTCATGATGAATTTACATGTAAGCGCTTCCCCAGAGGCATTATATATACCGAGCAAATGCGAATGAGATCTAGGATCTCGTGAGTGTTTTAGAACCAATTTTACTATTTTTATTACAACTCTCTACCAGTTTCTGAGTAGTTATAATATTTTGGTTGACTATGGCAACCTGCAAATTAGTACAATATATTGAAGCATGCAATTACATTCAAAAATTTGGAAAAAATTGAATGGCAAGGTGTAAAAAAGTGTTTTATGGGCCCTGGTGGCCTCCAAAGCCCAAAACAGCTTGGTGAGCAAAAAATCGTAATTTTTTGCCTAAAATGTATTTTCCTGATACCCCCTTTTATGAATGTTGTCTAGAATTAAAAAAATTCCTATTAGGAGAAAAGAATTGCCCTATATTAGGGTTTTCCTCACTAAAATTTTTAGAGGCGTATTTAGTTGTAACTATGGCTTTAGAAAAGTTTTTACCGCTAATCTGTGGCAAATTTGTTGTTTTTCTCCACCAAATGCAAATCATTATAACAAAGATTTGAATTAGAGGTGGATTTGAACCCAACACCTTCTATACCCAAAGCTACTCAACTAACCACTTGTGCAATCGTAGTGCTGATGAGATGAAGCAATTTTAATTTAAAGAAATTCAAAAACCGCTAACCTTTTAATGGTGACGTGACCACCTGTTGAAGGTCTGCGTGGATTTGTTGGTGGTTTAAGGCTTACCTATGGAGAGCGGTTCCAACTCCACTTTAATTCGAATGATACGCCTTTGTAATGGCATGCGTTCGTTTTGATGGTGTAGTGATAAACTGGATCTTCGCTTGTAGTTTTGATGCGCTGAGCCACACGAATGCCCTAGCATGGCTTGGCTTCAACGGAAAAATTGCGTTTTATTCTTTTTTATTAACTCCACTTTGATTTGTTTTCCTCCTCTTTTTTGCTTTCACGCTATGGAAGGTATTGCTAAAGGCTGCCTTGAAGGCACACAACACTGGCTTGTAGTTTTATTAATAATTCACATAAGCTTCCTTGCCGGGAAAAAGACATTCGGGAAGCATAACCAAATGACTAAATACATACACGAAAATTAAATACAAACAAAAAGACAAAGCAATAGTATTGTTAACCAAAACAATACAACAACTCGTATGCGAATAAAACAAAATAGATGGTTATATAAATATAACCATATTAAAATTAATAATAAATACCCAATTATTATAGTTAAAGCAAAATTAACTATAGAGAAATATATATTCCTAACACAATCATGATATACGATTTCATAGTTTTCCAATAATAATGAAATAATACTTAACACACTTTTAGGGAGAGTAAGAAATATAAATTCCATTTCATTTCATTTTCAAAGCTAAAGATAGAGCTAGAGAGAGGAGAGAGAAAACACCATTTCTTTTCACATTCAATATCTTTTCAAACAAGCGTCAAGATGGTTTCCTACAATCATGTATTTGTGTTTACAAGGTTTCTCGATTGTTATTTTGTTTGGATAAGGTCATATGACAATTTTCTCCAATTAGGTACAAGTTTCCAAAAAACATCAAATTTAGACAAAGTAGCCCAAAAATTAGGGTTCAAAACAAACTACGAGACTCAAAACTACATAAGGAAACCAATCCCTACCTACTCCTATATAGAGGGAAACACTCAGAGATGACAGAACCCAAAATTGGTGTATTTTGTTCAATTGGCACCCATATTTCCAGAGCCACTTTGCTCATAAATGCACCTAAACGGCCTCGTCACCCAACGACCGGAGGCCTCCAAAACCTATCTAGAAAACTAGCTTGTGGGATGTTTTCTCCAAAATAAGGGTTGCTAGTGATTGACACGGAGATATATTAGGGTATGTAGAAACCAAAATCCATTTCTACACACCCCTTGAGGCCAAAATGGTAGGTCAAAACCAAACTGCATTTTTAACTTTCAACATCTATTTAAACTTGTGAACTAGCCCACTAGGCCCCTAAATGCGTTAGGAAACAAGGTCAAACAAATATCTAAGGATCAACCTAGGGTTTGATTGAAGACTACATGTGATAAGGTACATGAGTAAATCTCGATTTTCTCATTTCGGGGTTTATAGATATATTTTACACCTCACCTTTGAAAATAGGTTTTATTTAGATTCTATAAGGTCACCAAGGAGTAGTTTTTACTAAGTTTCTTGTTTAACCCGCCAACCTCATGGTTTCCAAATCCAAAAATAGTATCATAGTTTATCCATCCATCTTACGAGGTAAGAGAGAGTAGTGTTTACATTCTTGGGAACTTGTCTAGTTACATACCCAAGCGAGGTGCATTTTGCTAATGGATAACATGTTTCATTATAACACAAAATTTATTATTATTTTAGTTTAATTTACAACTCCATCAAAATTTGGAAACTAGAAAAGCTAAAAACTATGCAAGAAAAAGTAAGAGAACCATGCATATCCGAGAATTGAAAGGTACAAGGGAATCCAGTCGGTCCACAACCATGATCCAAGAGACCATGCAATTGAAGAGGATTTTTGTCAAACGGTTCATGTGTCTTGTCTAAGATTCCGCATGTTTACATCTGACCCAAATTTTCATTTTCAACATTACTAATAGATATCCATAGACTGGTCTAAAGCCCCCATTTTGAGTATCTCAAGCAAACACTATATCAAAAGAGACCATGTTCTCTCTAAGGAATTTTGTCAAATAGTTCACATGTCTCCACATTTTTATACCTCATACTAGAGATAAAATAAAATGCATACAAAAGCTAATTCACTACCCCATTGACCAACAATTTTTTGGTTAATAATTTATTGACATCTCGACTTAGCATTATATCAATCCTTTGGAACAATTTTGATTGGCTTATGTGAACTGCGCATGGCTAACACCATCGTATTTATATTAAATTCTTATAGGTGTTCCAAGCATCTTTCCAATCGTACTTCCCTAAAAATAGGTGTGGGTTTCCAATATTCGTACACTTGAAGAACCTCTTGTGGGATGTCAATATATCTCATTTGAGAAGCTTCTTGTATGATGAATTATTCGGAAAGAGAGATTAAATATTCATGTTTGAGTGGTTCATGATTGTTTGGATTTTATGCGGGTGGAGGAGACTTGAAAAGGTCATGAATCAAATTATATCACTTATGAGGAACATCTTCATCATCCAAGATTATCTTAAGCCATGAGTTATGAGATGTTGCATTCAGACTTAGTTGAACAGTGAGCTTCTAAAATATTTTATTTTTATTGGGCACTCTCCTTTGAAATGTTACAAATTGGACATATGAAATTTGTCCACTAGATTAGTTGAAATATGGATGGATGTAATAACGCCATGAATATGAATAGTGTTATTGTCAAATACTCCTTGAAAATGGGTTGTGCCCAACAAGAAAATAACAACAAAAATCAAGCTTTCTATTTGGCATGAGCTAGGTAAATATGCAGGTAAAGGTGAACCAATCATTTAGACACCTATTGGTAGCATTTGGTGAAACAAGAGCAATGCTTCATGATAATGCCAATGTCCCGCTTTAAAGCTCCCATTCTAAGCAAAGACAGGAGTACATTGGGTGAGGTTTTGGAGTTTGGATTTACGCTTTTCAATTGCATTTGATGAAAGTTTTTAATTCCTTTTCAACCATCCCATTTTGTAAAACCAGCTACTAGAGAATTTCCAACTGCAAATACTACCAAGATTTCTTTATTTCTTTATTCTTTGATCACCATCCACACCCTGTCTAAGGATCCCATATTGGCACATGATGGAACACATGTTGGAAGAAGTGGAATGGTCAAAATAGAGGTTTTTTGATTCATAAGGTGTCGTAATAACAAAATATTTGTTGATCACAAAATCCTTTGTCCCAAGCACCAAGAAAAAAACTCATACAATCGCCCCAAATTAAATGGGTGATTCACCATCTTGGAAAGATTATTTTTGGGAGAAATTGAACACCACGAAAGCCATGATGAGGTTACTTCCTTTGAGGCATTTTCAAAAAGGACTCCCAACACGCCTCCACAAACATAATCATTTCCTCAAAGGCATTCAATGCTATAAACAAAACAACTCAACTTTATTTATCTCCTTTTATTATACAAATCCCCTTTTTCTATTAATCATTTTATTAACAATTCATTTATTATTATTATTTCTATTTTTTATGAATTGAATACTCATGACAATAATCATATAAATATTGAAAATGGATTTTAAATATCTCTAATTGGAAACTAATGAGATTTATCCATATTTCCAATCTGCATGCGGGGATAAAAACAACACAACATAAAAGACATTCCTAAATAATCAAAAATCCCAAAAGAAAATAAAATTTTCTTTGAATCTGGAGAGGGGCACTACACTCTCCCTCCCTTATAAAAGCATCATCCATCATGCGACACACACCAAGCACTTGGAGGGATCAATAAACACAAGAATTTCACAACAATAAATTCCAATAGTAAAAAGGGATATGTTGCTTTAAACACCACCGCCAACAAAGTTAAACATATTTTAAAAATTTCCTCAAATTCTTCATGTTCGAGAATATTGGTTTTACTCCTTATTTTATTACTTAATTAATATTTTCCTTAATACATTTTTAAGTTTCAAATCTTATAAGACTTCATTGTTCCACAATTCAAATCTATATTGGTTTGAAAACCAATTTTTATAATCATTTTTAAATACTCTTGCAATTTTTTTCTCATAAGGGTAATCACCATTTATTAGTTGTACCAATTTCTCAATTCACTTGTTCAATGTTCATAATTTTATCACTTATTCAAGATTTCAAATTTCAAAGTTCTAGTAAGTTTGATGTAGGAGTATCATGTAAATAGCATAAATTTTGGCTTTCTTTAGGAGGTTAAGGTATCTTGAGTCCATCTAGAGTCATCATAGTTGGTTCTAGACCTTTTGGACTCCTTAAACTTGAATAGGAGTTTTTCCTCCTTTTTGTAATTTTAAATATTTGAATTTAGCAGGTTAAACATATTTTAAAAATTTCCTCAAATTCTTAATGTTCGAGAATATTGGCATTACTCCTTATTTTATAACTCAATTATTGTTTACCTTAATACCTTTTTTTTAGTTTCAAATCTCATAAGACTTCATTATTCCACAGTTCAAATCTATAGTGGTTTGAAATCCAAATTTTCATAATCGTTTTGAAACACTCTTGCAGCTTTTTTTTCTCATAAGAGTAATCACCATTTATTAGTTGTACCAATTTCTCAATTCACTTCTTCAATGTTCATAATTTTATCACTTATTCAAGATTTCAAATTTCAAAGTTCTATAGGTTTGATGCAGGAGCATCATGTAAATAGCATAAATTTTGGTTTTATTTAGGAGGTTACGATGTCTTGAGTCCATCTAGGGTCATCATAGTTGGCTCTAGACCTTTTGGACTCCTTGAACTTGAATAAGATATTTTCCCTCCTTTTTGTAATTTTAAATATTTGAATTTATCATTAGTGTGTTGCAGTGTTAGGAGTTAGTATAAGAGTCATGTATGATGTAATAAGGGTGATGGGACACCTTTACCACCACTTAACTCACCTAGCCTTAACTCATCAAGAGTTAGCTTAATCCAAGTGGGGTTACTTGTGTGAAAACCTTGACTAACTTGTTCTTACTCGTTTGAAAAGAAAAGTGCATCATGTACTCAAATGGAGAGAAGGTGTGAGATGTGTAAGGTGTGAAGAGGTGAAAACATATGTAATAGAGCCCATGAGGCTCTTGAAGTTGTTTACAATTCATGAATTATACATAAAATGGCTTCTAAGCTTGAAAATGATGTATGATTGAAATGTCAATTGAATGTACTTTAAGTGATTGTTTTGAAATCTTGTGAATAAGTCATATGCATGTGTTTTTCATGAGTAAAGTATTTTGTAGGTTATGAAGAATGAGAAAGAGATTTATAAATTGTTGAATGATCATAAAATCACCCAAGACAATAGGTTAAGAGATTGTGCACGTAAGTTATCAAATCATTTCTTGATTGTTGATATGAGTGCCAAGAGTTTGAAAGATCTAATAAGATGAATAAGATTAATAAGTAGTAATAATTGGGGTAGTTAAAATAATTATAATTAAATTGATGATTGTTTGTTAGTATGCTTATACCATGAAAGATAGGTATAGTTTGGTGTAAATATTGATGAGCTGTGTTTTTAAGGATTGTTATATCTTGGAGTAGGAAAGAGTTTTACCTTGGGAAAGACTAAGTTGTCTAATCTTCATTTCTTCATGATATTTAATCAATATATGCATTACCTTGTGATTGAAGGGTTAAGAAATTTTGAAAGCTGTGATCTAGTGGACATGGGTTGAGTAGAAATTTGGAGAATTTAACAAATATCACGAAGAAGGGACAAATAATCATTTTACTTTTTGCACACAAGTGAGTTTAATATTTTAAGTCATCTTTATAGCTTAGAGTTGTGGAATGAATGAATAAAATACAAGCAAATAGTTAAAGTGCTTTATTCCGAGTTCTAGAAATTATGCATTGTGTTAACAAGGGTTTAGAAACATGGTTTACTTTAGATTATCAAGATATTACATGTTGATCTAAGGTAAATGTAAGAAACAACATAAACAACAAGAAAATAAGGCATGACATTAAGGTCTCAATTGGTAAGTTCAGTTCTACTAACTATGCACTCACAATTTTTAACCTTTGAAGGTAATTACAAAAAGAAAAGGTAGGTTCTGAATGCTTCTAGAGGTTTGTGATCTGGGAAAACCTTACAAAACATTCATAATAATTAAGGAATTATCCACTCAGTATATAAACCCTAGAAGGGGTTAAAAAAAGCATACGTAGTCGAGAGAATATGTTGTAACAAATGATCGAGGTTAGAGTTGTGTGATAGTGGTTTTGTGATCAAAGATAGGAAGTGAAGGTTAGAAGAGATTTATGGGTGTATGATTAAGCATGTATAAAGCTTAGAAAATTAATAATAATCCCGAGGGAACCTTAATCTTATCATTTGATTGATTGTCATGTTGATGGCCATCAAAAACTTGAGGACCTAAGTAGACCAAGAACACAAAAATATCATAAAAAGGGAGTGAGAGAGCGAATTGAAAAGTAACTATAGTGTGAGAAAGTTTAGTGAAGCATTTAAAAGGTGAGAAGAATACTCTTAACCATCATATAGTAATTTCTCCATAATTGTCCTATTATAGTTCAAAACTTAAGCAATTTGAGCACATTATAAGGAAAGTGGAAGAGGTTTAAAATTATAGAATGAATGGAAGAGTTGGTAAGATGATGGAGAAAGATTATTAGTGTTAGATAGGTGTGTATGAGTAGGACCTAAGCCAATAAATCTATGATCAAAATTGGACTTAAGTGAATAAATTGAAGGTTAGTGTAGCAAGAAATTTGAAAGACTAAGAAGCCTAAATTTGCAAAAATAGCGTATTGGAAGCTAAAGAACTTCGGGAACATAGTAGACACCTTGAACATTATGGAGTGAAGTGGATAAAAGTATTTAGAATGTGACAATTCAATAGAGAAACCAAAACAAGAGAATTGCCCTTAAAACCCTAGCTAGGTCAACAAAAATAGGGTTTTAGTGTTGGGAATGCTAGAGAGGGAGTTTGATCCGTAAACACCACTTTAAGTTCTACTTTTTCAACTGTTTTACTAGACCTTATCAATTCATCAATTTTAAGGATTTTAATTACTCCAAAATTGATCAAAATTAGATATAAATCTAAATTATTAATGATCCATAACTATTTAACTGATTCACAAAATCACTTGTACGATCAACCATTCAAATTACTATATTTACCAATTCATCACATAGTTTCGTAAACTAATATTTAATCATGCTTGAATTTTAATTTAACTGATTAAATGTGGAAAATAAATAAGAATTCAAATGCAGATATACAAGATAAAAAATGACACCAAAATTGTTTACAGAGTTTAGAAATTACCTACGTCTTCGGGTTCATATGAACCGATCTATAAAATTTTCAAGAATCAAAAGTACAATAAAACTTATAGTTCACAAAAATAGATCAATATCCTGCAATGTTGCACTTTTAGACCTTGAAAGACCCTAACGAAGAGCTCGGTGTTGGTCTTCCACCTTTCTAAAGTACTTACAATGGCGTATCCGTGTTGTTCATAGTGTTTTTAGTGAGTTCCAATGTAAAAATAGTGTCACAAAGCCTCCGAATGGGAAAATAATATTCCCACAAGGAGCATCTTGGAATTCTAGACAACTTTCTAGTTTACCCAAAGATCCAATCTCCTCCTAAATGCCTCTAATTTTCACTTTTACAATATTGCCTTAATAAGCCTATACCACAGTCTCGAGACTTAGTGTCATTCAAATACATGCGAGCCCTTATATATACTTAGCCATCCCGAGTGGCGTGGTGGTGGGCATGTATTTTGTTATGTGAGGTTGGGTGTTTGATCCTCCACAACCGACCCACTCGCATTTTTTGGCACATTTGGGATATATATCCCACATTGGTCGCGATAAGGACTTCGCGATGGTTTATTATTGGAGTGGCCGCCCTATTAGGACATGGCTTAGGCCACACATTGCTTTTTTTGCTTTCCAAGTTGTGGCTGACATGTCCATGTTCGGTTGGGTTTGTTTTGAGCCAATGAATGTGTGCTTGTTGAGTTAGGTGGCCACATTGGTCGATGTGGAGATTAGTTTGAGCGTCAAGATTGTTGAGCTTAGGGTGGAAGTGCCACATATTGGCATGCATTTTTTTGTTCACTTGTGTTATATTTGAGTCGTTGAGTTGATGTTGGTTCATTCTGGATAAGGTTGAGTGGCTCGATGGTTAGAGGGTTGATTGAGCTATATGATTAATCCACCAACATAAAGCAAAGGGTGGCAAGCCATGTGGTAGCTTAAGGACCCACCATGTGGTGCTTTACAAGTCCATTATACATAATCCAACACGCACCTTGAAAATAACTCTCGAGGCATATATAATCATAATTGTCACAATAGTAATGAGAAGTTATGGTAGCAAGACACCCTCCATCAAAAAATTGTGTTGACCTAGCTAAGGGCCCCACCAAAAAAATAGTTGGGCCCACCTTTCCAAACATGAGTGTCAAAGACCAGGTGTCGTAAAACCAAATTTTACCCTTTTTCTTGAACTTCACTTTTACCACATGTTGTGGCCTAATTAGCCGCTTTACCCCTACCAAGTCCAAAATTTGACCAATGGTATCTTAAGCATATGATCTCCATTTTTCCATTTCTTATACTTGTTAGAAATGTTATCAAAATTCTCTATCATATTGTTATGGTTTAGGGTGATATAGGTTTTGAAGTCTCAAATTTTCCTTCAAATCACTCCTCCCCACTGAGAAGGCTTTTTGTCCACAAAAGTTGTTTTTCACCCACAAATGTTGTTAATCATCTTCTTGCATATCACAAACACATACAAGATCCATAAATAGCATTATGGGTTAAATCATCATTGCAAATTGTTGATTAGCTAATCACAAAAATGATCAAAAAGAATTAGACAATTGTTTCCGAATAAGAAATTGTCCCTTGATACTATGTGATTTGTCAATCTATCTGCAATAGTTGTGAATTGTTAAATCCTAGTAATCAGAATCGCCATCACAAAAATTGATCGGTTTAAAAATAGAACACTTGTTTTCCAACATAGGCAAGTATATAACTAATACTTTGTGATAAGCCAATTACTATAACCATGATTCCACCAAAATAGATCAGTGTATTTGACAACTACATGCCAAAATAGTTAGTTTCCATTGTCCTATGAAATTTTCAACCACTGCAAATATCACGATCCATAATATTTAGACCACACATGCCAAAAATAACTATAGTCAAAATGAATCATGTGAATTTGCCAATAAATATATATCCCAACATTCTACACACTACAACTAGGATAGAAACAAACTGTCTACCAAATCTGCATATCATGTGTGTGTTACTACCATATACCGCTAAACACATGCCCAAATTATGGATATTAAAATGCACCTAACATATATATGCTAAAAATAGATGCATTCCCAAACAATAGTCATTTTACAAAAAGTATGAAACTGAACACTATCAAATCCCATCAACCTGTACAAACTGTTGTCAAATCTCCAAAGCTTGTAAATATGAGTTTTATTTCATACCCAAATTATACCAAAAACTCAAAAGCTAAATAAGGAGATATAAATGGAGTATTTCCAAAATTTTAAATGTAATAAATTTCACTAAGTATGGTAAACATGTCCCTTAATTTTCTCACAAATTTGAACTCCAAAAATATTACATATTATTCAACAATCATAGCTATGCAATATATAATTGAAAAATTGTTGACTAACCCATTTTAAAGGACTTTCATTTTTAGGTATTACCTGATCTAGGGTTGACTTGTCAACTAATGGTGGATTAGGAACTTCCCTTACCTTTGCAATAGGTTTGTATTCCATCTTCATTTTACCATTACTTTGATGGTGTGATGGATGAAGTTTCCAACAAGTGTCCACCGATGCCCACTCACATGGAAATGAGCAAAAATATCCTCTTATTCTCCTTCTTTGGGATGAGGAAATTGATTGCCATTTCTGCCTCACGAATGAAAAGATTTGTCTTTCACATTTTCCTTGTTCTTAACGAATGACACCAACTTCTTTAATAATGTCCTTATCTTCTAGAAACTGGAAACATAATGGTTATGTAATCCACAAAAATTATAGGAAAATCATTCCACATTTTTTAAAAATCAAAGCCATACTTCTTAAACTGAAAAAGATGATAAGAAGTTTACAATTTTTATTGTGCTTATGATTATGATAAGAACAGAGGAGGTGATATTTCATTACCTCTTCATTGTGTTCTCTTACCAAATCATCATGTGACAATGAAGCACCATTTTCCTGCTCAAAATCTTCCTGCAAGACTAGTGGGGTATTCACTTTGCTATCGGAAGCTTGTCTCCCATCGGGCGTGCTTGCGAGTAATTTCCAATATCCATTCTCACTTTAAGAAAACTCAAACCTGCAAAACAAGGATGATCCTCGACCTGTATTGGGTTAGATATACCTTGGCCATTTTTACCAAGGCCTCTTCCATCAAATCCCATTTTCAACAATAATCGAGATCCAATGCCTTTAGTGTGTTTTTCAAATGAACCAAAAGCATCATTACCTAAATCTAAATCTAAATGGGAAGAAGATTCACATGGTGAACAACTTATAGTGCACTCATCGGTCATGGTCTCTACATATGAAGTTGAAGGCATTTCCTTTTATGATCACCACACTGCAACCTTACCAAGAGTTCATCCTTGGTTTGTAATTTTAATTTCAAGTGAGCATTCTCCTCTTCCAAGGAGTCATACATTGATATTAGGAGAGAGTTCTCTTATTAGATCTAGCGATTATATGCCTCAAGCTCATCAATTTTTCCTATTTTGATAACTTTCCCATAGTGCACATGTACATATCCAATCACAAACTACACCAACTACACAATCGAAGTGATGAAAACTATCAAATTAGCTTGCTCTGATACCAAACTTGATCCGTAAACACCAATAATTAGTTTACTTTTTCAACTATTTACCAGGACCTTAAAAATTCATCAATTTTTAGGACTTTAATTAATCCAAAATTGATCAGAATATGATATAAATCTGAATTATTATTGATCCAGAACTATTTAACTAATTCACCAAAATCACTTATTCGATCAACCATTCAGATTACTATATTTACCAATTCATCACAAAGTGTCGTAAACTGATATTTAATCATACTTGAATTTTAATTTAACTAATTAAATGTGTAAAATAAATTAGAATTCAAATGTAGATATACCAAATAAAAAGATGACACCAAAATTGTTTACGGATTTTGGCAATTTCCTATGTCTCGGGTTCATATGAATCGATCTATTAAATTTTTCTAGAATCATAAGTACAATCAAATTTACAATTCACAAAAATAGATTAATATCCTATAATGTTATATTTTCAGACCTTGAAAGACCCCGACAAAGATCAATGTTGGTCTTCCACCTTCCCAAAGTAATTACAAGTGTATCCCTGTTGTTTCTATTCTTCAGTGAGTTCCGATGTATGAACAACATCACAAATTCTTCAAAATGGGAAAATAATATGCCCAAAAGGAGTGTCTCAGAATTTTGGACAACTTTCTAGTTTATCCCAAACACCTAATCTAAGCTTGTAAATGCCTATAATTTACACTTATAAAATAGTGCCTTAATAAGCCTATAACACAATCTCGATTTAGTGCCATTCAAATACCTGCAAACCATTATATATACATAGCCAACCCGAGTGGCATGGTGGTGGGCACAGTATTTTGTTATGTGGGAGGTTGGGGGTTTGATCCTCCCCAATTGACCCGCTCACATTTTTAACCCATTTGGGATATATATCCCACATTTGTCGGGATAAGGGTTAGCGGTTTATATTTGGAGTGGACACCATATTAAGACGTGGCTTTGTCCACACATTGCTTGTTTTACTTGCCCATTGTGGTTGACCGGTCCATGTTGGGGTGAATTTGTTTGGATCCAATGAATTGCCGCAGTGTTTGAGTTAGGCAACTATATTGGTCGATGTGGAGATTAGTTTGAATGCCAAGATTGTTGAGATGGGGGTAGAAGCGCCATGTAGTGTCATGCATTTTTGTTCGCCGATGTTGTATTTGAGTCACCGATTTGATGTTGGTTCATTGTGGATAAGGTCGTGTTGGCTCGGCGGTTAGAGGGTTGACTAAATGGAGCGTATGATAAATCCACCAACATAGAGTAAGGTGGCAAGACACGTGGTGGCTTGCGGACCCACCACGTGGTGCTTTATAATCCCACTATACATAATCCCACATGCACCTCAAAACACAACTCGAGGCATATATAACCAAATTGTCACAATAGTAATGTGAAGTTACAATGGCCAAGACACCCCTATGTCAAATAAGTGTTTCAACTCGATCGAAGGCCCCTAGCCAACAAATAGTGGGGCCCAACCATCCAAATATGAGTGTCAAAGACTGGCGTCGTAATACTAAATTTTTACCCTTTGCTCGAACGTCACTTTTTCCACATGTTGTGGCCTAATTGGCCGTTGACCCTAATAAGTCCAAACTTTGACCAATGGTATCTTGAGCATACGATCTGTGTTTTTGACATTCCTTATACCATCGAAAAGTTATCAAAATGCTCTACCGTATTGTCATAGTTTAGGGAGATCTAGGGAACTTCTAAAGTCACAAATTGTCCTCCGGACCAGATTTGGAGAGAGAGAAATTGTAGAAAGCAAGAGCAAGAAAACGGGTATCTAAAAAGCTAACTCTTTATGATTAGAAGTTTCAGGGTCATTCATAGTTTGGAGATTTGTGTCGGGGAAGGGTTAATTGCCAAAAAGACTAGAAAAGCTAAAAAGAGTATAAAATATAATTGGTGTGGAGTTGAAGTCTAAAAATTTTCAAGCATCTTAATGGTATAAATGGGTAACTACAAATCTTACCAATCAAGGGTGAATCAACAAAATGAGAGTTATTTTTCATAATAACAACATTTTCAGGGCTATAAGGCAAAATTGAGGTAAAAAATGAAAAGCGTGATAGATGGGTTTGTGAAACTAATTTGATGATTGGAACAAGTTTTTCTAATGATATTAAACATGTTTGAAGTGATTTTGAGTCAGTACAGGTGTTCTAACGTATTTTGGCATATTGAGCAAATTTTAGTAAAGTATTGGCTTTGAGAAAAGTGAATGATAAAGTTGTTTTTATACTTCTTATGCTAGTGTGGATGTAGTAGATGAGTGAATGCCAGACTTTGTATCATTATGGATAAGAGAAAATAAATTAAAGAAGTTTGAGCTTTCTAATTTAAGGAAAAGTTGATTTTTGCTAAGAAAACATTGTATACATTTGTTTTGGTAAATGTGGTTGGGTTGATTGAGTTTTGAAGCTAATTGTTTTGTATTGTGAGTTGAATGTGTGTGAAGTGACAAGTTTCTCCTCTAGAAAGGTGAAGGAAGAGAAGAGATAGCGAAGGAAGGAAAAGAAGTCAAAATACTATGTAAGAAAGCAAAACATAGGTGAGACTTGGCAAGGTGAAAAAGACTTTCTAGAAAGAATATGGAGGTTGAGATAGCAAGAGATTTTCTTAAATTGATGAGAAGTAGTGAGAAAGAGAAAGAGAAGAGAAGAGGGAAAGATAAAAGTGTGGGAATAGCAAGAGAGAAGAGAGATAAGAAAAGGCATGGAACAACTAGAAAGATTAGAGGAAAAAGTGCATGAAATGCAAAGACAAGCAATGATCACGATGATGAAAATAGTGATAAAGTGGCCTCTAAAGTCACTCATCAAGAGAGAAGAGAGATTACACTGAAGAAGAAGATAAGAGAGGAAGAAAACAAATTAAAAATGATGAAAATGAAGGCAAGAAACCAAAAGAAAGAAAGAAAAAAGAGGTGTGATAAAGGAAGCACTCAATCTTGAAAAAGAATTCAAAAGAGAAAAAGAAAACATTGACTTTTAGTTTGTGTACATAAGTCGAGAACAATTAGAAGAATAATTACAAGCACTTGAGTGTGATTTAAAGGGTGAAGAAATGAAATATGGTGAAGAAAATTTTGAGAAGATGAAGGAAGAGACTGAAAATGGAAGAGAAAATGAAGAGGAAGTAGGTAAAGACACTCAAGAGTCTCTTGTTTTTAAATCTAAGGTTTTGTGTATTTTTGAATGTGCAAGTATGATTGAAAAAGAAATCAAAATTATTTAAAGAGAAGCTCATTTAAGAGCTCAAATGAAGATGATAAGACATGGAGACCTCATTTTAGAGGGTAAAGACAAGAAGAATAAAATAAAGATAAAGAGTGAAGATCCAAAGAAAAGTGAAGTTGAAGAAAATGAAGGAAATGTAGCAGTGAGGAAGAGAATCTTACAAGTTGAAACCAATTGGAAGAAAAGAAAGAAGAAGGCCTTTTATACATAGTTTATTTATCTCCACATAGGGATTATGAAGCGAGAGCATTATGTAAATAGCATAAATTTTGGCTTTCTTAAGGAGGTTAAGGTGTCTTGAGTCCATCTAGGGTCATCATAGTTGGTTCTAAACCTTTTGGACTCCTTGAACTTGAAGAAGAGATTTTCCCTCCTTTTTGTAATTTTAAATATTTGAATTTAACATTAGGTGTTATAGTGATAGGAGTTATTATAAGAGTCATGTATGATGTAATAAGGGTGATGGGACACCTTTACTACCACTTAACTCACCTAGCCTTAACTAATCATGAGTTAGCTTAATCGAAGTGAGGTTAGTTGTGTGAAAACCCTAACTAACTTAATCTTACTTATTTGAAAAGGAAAGTGCATCATGTACTCGTATGGAGATAAGGTGTGAGAGGTGTAAGAAGGGGTAAAAATATCTGTAACAGAGCCCATGAGGCTCTTGAAGGTGTTTACAATTCATGAATTATCCATAAAATGGCTTCTAAGCTTGAAAATGATGTATGACCTGAAATGTCAATTGAATGTACTTTAAGTGATTGTTTTGAAATCTTGTGAATAATTCATATGAATTTTTTTCAGGAGTAAAGTATTGTGTAGGTTATGAAGAATGAGAAAGAGTTTTATAAATTGTTGAATGATCATAAAATCATTCCAAAACAATTGGTCGGAAATTGTGCACAATAAGTTTTCAAATAATTTCTTGATTGTTTATATGAGTGCCAAGAGTTTGAAATATCTAAGAAGATGAATAAGTTTCATAATTATTAATACATGGGGTAATTAAGAGAATTATAAGCAAATTGATGATTTTTTGTTAGTATGTTTCTATCTCGTGAAAGATAGGTACATTTTGGTGCAAATATTGATGAACTATTTTTTGTAAGGATTGTTATATCTTGGAGTAGGAGAGAGTTTTTCCTTGGGAAATACTAAGTTGTCTAATCTTCATTTGTGTATGTTATTTAATCAATATACTCTTTACCTTGTGATTGAATGGTTAAGAACTTTTGAAAGCGTGATCTAGTGGATAGGGGTTGAGCAAAACTTTTGACGATTGAACAAATATCATGAAGAAGGGATAGAGATACATTTATATTTTTGCACCCAGGTGAGTTTCTAATCTTTTAATCCATCTAATAGCTTAGATTTGGGGAATGAGTGAACAAAATACAAGAAAATAGTTGAAGTGCCATGTTCTAGGTTCTAGAAATTGTGCATTTTATTAACAAGGGTTTATAAACATGGTTTACTATAGATGATCATGAAATTGCATGTTGATCTAAGGTAAATGGAAGATTAGAACGGATACAAGTGTTAAGAAACAACAATCAAAGAAGGAATTTCATTAAGGTCTCAATTGGTAAGTTCAGATCTAGTAAGCGTGCACTCATAGTTTTGAACCTTAGAAGGTGATTACAAAAAAAGGTAGGTTTTGCATGCTTCTAGGGTTTGTAATCTGGAAAACCTTGAAAAACATTCAAAAGTGTTAAGGAATTATCCACTCTACATATAAACCTAGAAGTTAAAAAGGGATTAAAGAAAAGCATACATAGTTAGAGAATAGGTTGTAACAATCGGGGTTAGAAGCTGGGTGATAGTGGTCTTGTGATAAAACCTAAGAAGTGAAGGTTAGAAGAGGTTGATGGGTGTATGATTAAGCATGTCTAAATCTTGGAAAATTGAGCATAATCGAGGGAACCTTAAACTTATCAATTTAAGGATTGTCATGTTGATGG